>OY856411.1:65825000-66425000 GCA_963693085.1 Alisma plantago-aquatica | reverse complement strand
ACCTAGTGCTATATGTAGTTAGTTTTTCCTTTAAATCACCCTGTGTGGTGAAAGTCTAGTAATGACCAAAAGCTTTGTAATGGTTTAGATACATCTTTATATTCCACTGCTACTTTGGTGTTATGATACATTCATGTTGAATAAAGTGGTCATCATCCCTTTTGAGAAAAAAATTATGCTGGTGTTTGGTTTGGGATGTTGCCTTTTTATTTTAGTTGGGAGTGAATCCCCTTTGGGATCTAAGTCTTTACAAAACAACTGCATTCACATCTTTATTAGTAAATTTTCTTCTTCTTCTTCTTCTTCTTCTTCTTATCTTTGGTCATCTATTCCTTTACAAGTTCACTACTTAATAAAGCATATCGGTTTAATGTTGAATCATACTCTTTTCAGAATTGAATGCTAAAGAGTAGTTATACACATAAACCTTTTTGCACTTAACTGAAGGAGGAATACATATATTTACTTTACTGTGCTGATTTTCTTTATTTTAATTTTCTTCTTCTACTTGTTCATTTCTCTAGACATATACTACATACCTAAATTCAATTTTTAATTTTCATATTACCTTTAATCCAGTTTCCTAATGTAAAAATTCTATGACGTACATGCAAATGAAGTGTGTTAACTCCTTCCTATGCACACATCCTGGCATCATAAAATTCAAAGCTTGAAGTAGTTCAACCGATCAAATTTAAATGTCATATCCAATGGCCTTCCACCAACATGAAGCTTTTAGTACCTAAAACATCTATGATTCAGCATGTTGATTGCTTAATGTTATTGCATTAGAAGTGATATGCCAATGACTGTATGTATCATATTAGGAGATGTAGTGATGCATTATAATAAGGATGGTGTGCTTTGATGTATCAAATGGTGCAAATTAACATGTCACAAGGAGTGAATAAGTACACTATTTGTTTAAGTTGTGTATTTCTTTTGTATATACAAAGGGCAAGGTAAATGTCCTCCCTATGTAAATGATTGAATCATTAATGAATATCATTTCCTCCTATGTATTTCTTCATATTTAAAGTGTATCAAGTTTTAAAATTGAAGCAAATTTCTTGTATCACATATGAACACAAATTTAAAACTAGGAAATGATGGATATTCAAATGGATGGATATACATACAATATACACATACCAATCACCTATGTAATTAGGTGAAAAATGTAATCACATATCACAGAAGAGGTAAAATTTGTACGTGTAATATCTAATGGTAAATGATAAGCCAATGAAGTGACATCCAAGTGGTAAAAGTTGCATTGTAGGACTGAGAGGTCAAGAATTCGAACCATGGAGATAGGATGAATGAATCGCCATTCAAAAGAAAAATGGTAGATGCTAATTATTGTTGTTATCAATCCCATGAGTATCTTCACACACAAGCTTGTGATCTTGTATAGATTAGGTGATGTTGTTATCTATGAAATTGTACTACAAAAAATGTATGTGTTTATCCACTCTTAACTATTTTTCCACACTAAAAAGTGTGGGTAAGTACAATATCCACACCAATAAAAAACGTGAAACAAAGAGTAGAAAAATATTCACACTTTGGTTGCTACATTTTTTAGCGTGTAAAATTTAGATATCCACACTTTTTATACATATTATAGTGTGTAAAGTTGATATATCCACGATATCATTGCTACACTTTTAAGTAACTTTTTACATATCCATGTTTCATTGCTACACTTTATACAGTGCACATTTTTAGATATCCACGCTTATCAGAGTAGAAAATATGCAATCTCATTTTTACTCTTTAACATAAGGTGAAGGTTCTATCCACTTAAAAAGTATCGAAACTTGTGTATTTTCCTCAAATTTAGAGATTTATTTAGAAACAGATCAGCTGCATGCTCACAAATTTTATAATAATATGGATATGTTTCCATCAATACGCCTAAATAAAACCACATAATTAACAAATCACACCTAAAAAAGACATTTGTTTCAACAATAAATGGGGTTATTTTTTATTCATCCCACACCCAACAAGCATGCTATCAGATCAACAAATATACATCACTAGTCAGAACCTATGGGTTCCACTAAGAAACGAATATTATCATATCAGTAATATGACCCGCCCCTTTGCACCAAAAGCAAAGATAATACAAATGTATGAATCTGTCCATTTGAAAGACTGAATCAAAGACATATAAAACATGTAGAAGCCCACACCATATAGCAAGCCAAAACTCAAGGAAGTTGACCACCAATTTCAACAATCAAGAAAAGCCACTTCATAAGAATGGAAAGATAGGCCACCCTGCCTCATCAAAAAACTAATCAAGACTCAAAACTCCCCTATGAACTGGATTAACTTGTTGTTCACTTCTCAGCTACAAATGGTAGAATCTAACTCTACTTACATGTAATCCAGATGCTCCAAGTTATATGCAATGATCTAGATGATTAGTAGTAGCCAGAGGTGTTTCTTGATTGAAAACAAGATCAATAAAATTTGTAGCAGATTGTAATTATATAAGCATGTGTAACTTCCTCTTCAAGATCACATCCAAGGATAGAAATATGCAGTGTAATAGTCATGTTCTTACATGGGGTTGCTAATTAGCTTTCCCATCTCTGTAACTTCTTTGCAGATATGAAATGCTACTCTTGTTTCAACATCAAATTGAGCTGGTAAACCAGATTGACTAGATAATGCATATTAGTGCGAGCCTTATTAACTTTTGAAGTTCAGTGTGTAAACATGCATTATCTTTTTTGAAGGATTTGAGTGAGCAAGATGACCAATGTTGAATTGGTTGGCTGTGTGCAATATGAAGATACAAGGGAAGCTAGATGAACCATCATTGTATTCCACGAAGCAATAGATGTCTGCATAAGATTCTATATCAGTATACAACATATAAAAAAGTATTTAGGACATATACAAGAGAGTATAATCCATAAGATATTAAAGATCACGCCCACAAGTCAATATGTGATACTAGTAGAAGAAGTATTGCTACCAAACAAATTGCTTGTTATCAAATCTAGGCATACATATTGGGTTTGGCATCCCATTTCCCATCCAAAAATCATGACATCAAAAAGCAAACCATATACAACTATTTCCGGATTTTGTCTAACAGTAAGGACGGGTTACAAACATAATACATTCTCGTCTAGGACTCAAAGCAGGTTTTCTAAAAATTAATACACAAAAAAGAAATTTGTTGAACCTGAATCTAAAACAAAATACATGTTGATGAAATGGTTGTATTTATCTTATTGATGCTTTGGAAAAGCTACCAATCGAACACACATCAATGTGGAAAAAACAAACATATATGTATTTTTTGTTGCACAATCCAACCCATCGAGTGGCCCGACAGAATAATCCAAATAGACATCCCATAAATTTGTTTGAAACCATCTTCTTTATCCATCAATTCATGCATGTCTATCTTAATAATGCGTACTATCTGGATGCATCTTGATTTTGCGTCATGAGTGTTATGCCTACTTGGTTCTAGTTCAACCCTTCATCTATTGCATGCCCTGTGCCTCTTTTGTTGCCACCGTGTTCCACCCAATTTTGATCGTTTGTTGTATATTAGCATGTATACATAGTGGATGAGGAAACTTTTTAGATTTTTTCATGCCAACATGGAATCATGACACATACCTCTATAAAATATAGTCTCGTGATGTTTGGATAGGAAGTACCGTCAATACCTCCAAAAACATATGATCTACTCTTTGGAGCGACCATGGTTTCTCTTGTCATCTTCATTTGGTTTTTTTTTTGAATGATGTACCTCACACCTTGAAGATGAAGAAAATAATGATTTACTTGCTTGAAATGGTTAGTATGTGAACATGCTATTGCCATGAGCATCTATAAGTCACAAACAAAATCTTAGGCAGTTCACATATAAAAATAAACTAACTTGCTAGTGTTTACTATAAAGCAACCCATCACCCATTAGAGACATCATAAAAAATCCCAACTTGGAAGTATTAGCTTTTCATCTTTGTGATGACCTGGCACAAGTGGCAAATGTTGAGGCAGTTGGTTTGTCTCTTGAGGGGGGACATTTGAAGGTTATCTCTAGAAGTTGAAGGTGAAATGATAGTTCTCACTTGGAAAATTTGCAACAATAGGCTCACCATGTGTGTAAGATATCTGTGTTAAAGTGCATAAACTTGTTTAACTTCATATATCATATAGGACATCAGAAAATCTCGATAAAAAAGGAGGTCAACAAGAAAGGAGGGTATAGGAGCACTACTTTGTGTTGCTCACCGCATTAGTGACAATACCTTTTATCATCTGGCCTTGTTGCATAGACCTACAGATTCCTTCCAACCTACCCATCCATTCTGTTCACCACTCTTCTTCTGTATATCGGCTCAAATGCTCTGCTCCTATTATGAATTTTACAATATGCTTGAAGTTATTTTGGATGCATATGGTAAAATATCTTTCTATCAAGATAAAATTCAAAAAATTCTAATTACAAACTAAATATGAAAGTAGTGTCTCATAGTTATATAAACGATTGAGTGCAAATTAAAAGTGTAAGAAAATCCAATGATATATGTTTTCATATCAATTTTAGTGAACACTTTCTTATTCCTATTTTTATTGAATTCATTCGTACACCATTACATATAAATCATGGAGGAAAGGAGATCCTATTCCTTTAGGGCTCTAAGGAGATTGCACATTAATTTCTTATCGCTTCATATATTTGATAATGTCATTATTGGACTTTTGAACATTATGAAAAAAAATGTGTGGAGAAGATCTAGTATACATGTAAAATTAGAATCAGATTGAACTCTCAATTATTTCAAAGCAATGATTAGTAGCTATTAAAAAATCACTAAATATATGTAGGTGAAAGTCTTTAAGAATTTCTTTGCTAAAAGTTATCTATGAAGACAAGAGAAACCACATTACTATTTATATAAATATACAACAAGCCTTTAAAAGATAACTAAGAAGTCCCTATCATATCATTTAGGATGTACATAGATTAAGCTATATGTCAGTAGATATAATAGGATTATTCGTCTCATGAAGAATGGGTTTTTTAAAATATAACGGGAGGACTTATAATTCCATTAGTAAATGCCGTGACTAAGATTATTCCAAAAAAATATTATCCACCAAGGTTTGCAAGAAGTCTCTATCTAAAGGTTACCAAAAAGTCTCAGACATCATCATTTGGGGGTTTACATATCCATTTAAACATGCCGTATGATTACCAAGAAGTCTATGGGTTTAATTTTCATCTAAAGTTCTGATTAGAAGAACAATAGAGTAGTTTTAAAATAGTAAATGAGGACATAAATGACGGGTCTAATGTCATTATATGGAATATGATGATTCTACTTATGAAGAATAGGTTCTTTTTAGATCTATCAAGAGGACTTCCACTTCAATAATAAATGCCTTGGCCAAGCTGAAGGCAAATACCTCTAACTCACTAAAGTAGTTGTTTCCTCTCTTCAGGAGCACATTATAAACATGAAGATTATATATTAGTTTATGCCACAAGGTAGACACATTATGTATCAGCTATAATAATATAAACACTTTTCCACATACATTGTAGAATTGGTTCGGTGGAAACAAAGTTGTTAAAATTTCGTCCGTAAAAAGTCCTTTGCTGCTAGCATTTATGCCTTTTGTTCTATTGGGAATTGTATGATGGGTTTGGATACATCATGTCAAACACTTTCTATGCTAGTGCATCTGTTGGGTGTCTAATTTTTCCATATTTCACTCGACCTTTCTCATGCCATATCATATCTTCTACTATCTTGGAGGATAAGTACATACTTTCCAATTTTGGAATTATTAGAAGATACATCATAACCTTCATCACATGACCTTTAGAGTTGGTTCTACCTTCTGCATTTCCATCACCAGAATCACAAATTTGTGTTTCCCACCTAAGATTTTGACAGACACTGCATTGACTTGTATTTGAATTTTCGTGCCAATGCAACACTCAATCATTTGGACATGCATGGATATATTCATATCCAAGGCCTAACTCCTTATTAAATTTATTGCTTCATAATAAGAAGAAGGGAACATGGCTAGCTATGGAAAGGCTTCTAGTATAAGCTTTAGGAGTTGCATAAAAGATTTATCTAGCCAATGAAACATACATTTCAAATTGAATAGGAGTAAGAAAAACGAGAGGGTCAAGAAATTTGTGCATTCGAGATAAAGCTCTTTATTAGAAAGTTCAACCAAATTTTTAAAATTCATGTCATTATCAATAGTATGAGAGCATTATCACATGATGTTCCCCTCAATTAGCTGACCCAGTTGACATATCTCCAACAAAACTAGCATTTTCTCCCAATAACTCTATTATCAATCCTTCCATATCGTCTTGGCCTACATAATTGTTTCATCCCTTGTAGTTTGTTCATTGTGTTCAGTTTGTCGATATGCAAAAATGTTTTCAAAAAAGTCTTTGGGCCATAAAAAATCCACTTCTTATAATCCTTGTAAAATCCATGGAACAGAATGTGTTTTTCCACCTCATCAATAGGAAATTCCTTTTTCCTTCCTACCTTACATTTCTAACATGGACATACTCTTCCCATATTCCATTCCCATATTAGAATAATCAAGAAATTTATAAATTTCCTTTATATAAGCCTCAAAACCAAATGGTTTCTCAATCCAAGTCATATCTATATTAAAAGAATTGCAATGGCCAATTCTATAGAGGATGAAAAAGTACTTATAATTTTTTACACTTAATAGAAGATTGTATATTAAATAAATAAGAAACATTACAATAATGATACTAAAGTTAATTTAATGATATTTAAACTCCTTAGAACAATCAAGGTGACACTACGCCTAGGCGACCATATAGGCACTTGAATTTAAATATAAGACTCCAACTTAACTTCATTGAGAAAATGTTTGATTATAAACCATTATCAAAAATATTTCACATTGTCATGATGCAAGAGAGTGAACTTGACAAAAAATAGTAGGCATCATAAGTGTTTTGAGCTACAAGTACTAGAAGTATCACGTGTATTTTACATGCATTTTTCGTCTTTACCTATTCCATCATAAGACAAAGATATATATATATATATATATATATATTTGAGAATATATATATATATATATATATATATATATATATATATATATATATATATATATATATATATAGGGTGTATCTTCGCTACCCGTGCGGGTAACTAAGATTTGCTACCCGTGCATCAGTTTTGTAATAGGAAGGCATGCATTTGTAATGAGACGGTCTAAATTGTAATAGACAGACTCATTTTGCAAATACAATGTGATGTTTGTATTCTCTGTCTGGAAATAGTAAATTATATATTTGTTACTGTAACATCAATGTAATACAAAACGAGTCTTTGTATTATAATTTCGGTCGTCTCATTACAAATTTGGGCCGTCTCATTACAAATGCATGCCTTCCTATTATAAAATTGATGCACGGGTAGCGAATCTTAGTTACCCACACAGGTAGCGAAGATATACACTATATATATATATATATATATATATATATATATATATATATATATATATATATATATATATGGGTATATCTTCGCTACCCGTGTAGATAACTAAGATTCGCTACCCGTGCATCTATTTTGTAACAAGAAGACATGCATTTGTAATGAGATGGTCCAAATTGTAATGAGACAACCAAAATTGTAATACAAAGACTTGTTTTGTATTACATCACTATTACAGTCATATATATTTTACTGTTTCCAGACAGAAAATATAAACATCATGTTGTATTTACAAAATGAGTCTGTATCTTACAATTTGGACCGTCTCATTACAAATGCATGCCTTCCTGTTACAAAACAGATGCACGGGTAGCGAATCTTAGTTACCCGCATGGGTAGCGAAGATATACCCCATATATATATATATATATATAAATCTTATCCGTGCCATATAAACTTAGAATCAAGAATTTTAACCCTTTCTATAGTGCCTTATGTCATTAGCTAATGTTCACATAATTTGAACTTTTTTTCCTACTTTATCTCTATAAGGCCGACTGATATGGATTAAATTAAACCTAGTCACTAAAGTCATATCCCTATCTATCATGCCTTCTGTCATTAGAAGACATTCATAGAATATGAGCTTGTTCTCCTCCCACTTTATCTCTACATGTACTACTTCATTTGAACTAAAATAAATTTACTAAGTCATTAATATCAAACCGATAATATTGTAGACCTTTTTATCATGCCTTTGTTATTAGGTAACTTTCCCAAATTTTGGCACCTTGGCACTTTTTTCCTCCCATTTTATCATTACATATGACACTTTTTATGAACTCAAATTATAAATTAATTTGTCAAACCATCAATTTAGAGCCCTTTCTATCATGCCTTATGTCATTAGTCAATGTTCAAAAATTTGTGTAATTTCTCCTCCCGGTATATCTCTATAAATACTACTATACATGAACCATAATTATTTAATTTAGTTGTTAATGTCAAACCAATGATTTTTAGCCTTGTGTAAAGTGCCTTCTATCTTAATCTAACATTAGAATTTGCAACTTTTTTCCTCCCATTTTGTCTCTACATGTCCTACTTCATATGAACTAATAATTTTTAGACTTAGTCATTAACATCACTAGAAAAATAACATAACCATAAACATGTTATGTTTTCAAGATAAATAGTTTGTTGTATGTGAGATAGGTAATGTCGTGGAAGTTATTTTGTAAATTAATTAGTACACTAACTCTTCCCATAGAAAATAAAATTGAAAATACAAGATGGCCCCTATTTGTACACCCAATATGTGAACTATAGATAGCACGAAAGTAGGTGATCCTTCAAGGAAGTGCTTACGAGTTGCTACTTTAGTCCCAACCCCATTAGCCCATGCTTACTCAAAAAGGAAGAATATGCAAGTACAAATGGAATCTTACATGTACATGTTAAATCGAAATGCTAGACATTGTCAAGTATGTGACCCTATTGGAAAGGGATTATAAGATATAGGTTTTGGCATGCAAACCCCAACACCCATGTTTCAAATATTTAAAATTTAAAATTTCAATACCATAACCCGAGCATCAACAAAATATCGATACATACTTCATTTTGTTTTATCTAGTATGAGAAAAAGAAGTCTGGAACGACCAGGGGTGGATATTTATTGGGGCATTATTTCCTATAATACATTTGACAAAATAAATATATAATTAAATACTTGTTTAAATTAAATGAAATTATTAAATGATGATGTTTCAGTTTCAAGACATACAATAAAGCATCACTACTTTCATTTAAATATTGTAATTCATCCACTATATAGAAAAACTAATATATCAATTAATTTTAGGTTCTATATATTAATGAATAATTTAATTCAAAATTTATAAAACTCACACAATTAGAATCAGATAATACAACATGTCTACCTAGTTGATAAAAGAAAACTAATATTAGTCAAACTTTTAGCACATATGCATAATTTAACATTGTTTAAAGGACATGTTAAAGACATCAATTAGCCTCTCTATTTAAGTCAAACATTCAAACTGAGGATTTATGCAAAACGATACTTAGTCATAAACAAACTTTCCAAGAGAACAAGTACATTTGTGATAAAATAGACGTTAGAAATGAGATGACACTAAACAAAGTTATTTGAAAAATATTCTAAATCAAGCAATCAAATATCAAAAGAACCTTTTCTCATGACTGCGCCAGACTTGTTTCTCATACATAAGTATTCTCCCCAAAGAAAAATTCAGGTTGTTTTCCTAAGAGTCCCCTGTAAATAATAGGCACAATCATATAGCTTCAAATCGAGCTAATGGTTGTACTAAAATGGTTTAAAATCAAGAAGGGGGCAAACCTCTTTGTAGCTACAATATGGGAAGAACTAGCTGTCACTTCCTATGATAGCTTTATTGTGGGCCTACTACCAGTCATGTGAAAAAATGATACAATGCATGAATACAACGAATGATTCAGAAATACTAACTGGGTGAGGCCACAAAAAAATACAAAATTTCTATCTACTTTTTTACATTTAAGTATATAAATTAATATGTAATGACCAGTATGGTTGAAACATATTTAACAAAAGTACATTGCTCAAGTTTTTAGGCCATGCACATGGTATTATACTTGAGCTCACTTTTTC
Organism: Alisma plantago-aquatica; assembly: GCA_963693085.1. Classification (NCBI taxonomy): domain Eukaryota; kingdom Viridiplantae; phylum Streptophyta; class Magnoliopsida; order Alismatales; family Alismataceae; genus Alisma; species Alisma plantago-aquatica. The sequence goes on along the minus strand of OY856411.1, from coordinate 66,414,815 downwards.
CACATCAACATATGACCCAGAGGTACATTCATCGAATATTGAAAATATCTCCGTTAAGTCATGGACAAATGCCTCATTTTTGTAGGTATATGCTATTTTTACATCATTTGACGAGAACCACCTGCGAAGTTGAAGTAGTTGTCAAAATTTCATCAATTTTGGTTGTATGTAATATTTTAATATGATGTGATTGTGTTTACCATAAGAAATCCTAACAAGTTTGGTACAAACCATGAATCCACCTGATTTAATATGGAAATGGCCAGTTTCATATTGAATTTTATCAAACTTGGTGGGCTCTAGGTTTGGATGTTGATATTTGAATCAAAATGAGAGTCAGTTTTTCTACTTTTTGTTTCATCAATTCAGATCAACTTCAAGTTTGAATCTTGCTATAGAAATTGGGTTGGGTTCAGGATGAAATTTGGACATTTAATATTCTAATGGGAGTGCAAATGAGTATATATTCTGATTTACCATTACTTAAAAACAACTTAGTATTTATCCCCCATCCCCCACAATCCAAAACGAAGACATACCTTTGGGAGGGTGGTCAATAAAAAAAGACTTGTCTGCATAGTTCTAACTTAGTTTCTTTCTTGGAGACTAATTGTTCTACCTGACTATCTCATACTGACTATATGAATATGTTTTGATTTCTATTTAAGTATGAATGTATGTATGGGATAACAAGTGGTGTATGCATATATGTACATATTTGTGTTTGTATGTGTGTATGAGGTGTTAGTGTTGCATGCATGCATTTGTTTTTTAAAACAGATGCATAATCAATGTGTAAGTGTATGTCTAGATTTTATATGTTTATTCTTTAAAAAGATAAAAAGTGATGTAAATTAAAGACATAAATATACCTAATAATTGTCCTTTTGTGGCAGGTATAATGGTAAAAGGATAAAGGGTATGTAGATATACAAGGTATGAGTTTCTAATTCATGTGGTATATAAGTTTTTATTTAGAACTCTCTCTTATTTGGACTAAATACTTTATATGTTTCTTACGCACTTCTCATATTTTATTAGGAAGAAAATATCCTTATTTTTTATATTGAAATTATTTTTGATCATTAAGCGTGCCTCTCTATATTATAACAAAAAAAAATGGTGCAACATATACAAGTGGGTAGTTTTGCAAAAAAATGAAGCGAAACTTGTGAAGAGAAGAAAACTATCTATGCAAAGAAAAGCTATCTATGCAAGGAGAAAAATCTATGACAACCTTTTTCCACATCAAATTGGGCATATGTTTTACATCTTCAAAATAGGTAGAGTTTCTTTGGAACCAAAGGTGGTATGTAATGAGCATTCCCAAGTGCTTATCTATAGCAGACTTTAGGCTGATCAGATCATTTAGGGCATGTGGCATAATCTGCATGTGGTGATTTGCAAGTTGCCACACCTCTTTTGAGAACTTACAGTCCCACAAGACGTGGTGACCATTTTCTATATTGCACTTACACAATTGGCATCTTGAAGTGAGAGAGATCCCCTTTGATTGAAGATACATATCACTTATTAATTTGTCCTGAAGCATTTCCAGCCAAAAATCTTCACTTTGTTTGGCAGTTTGAGAGACCATAGACACTTTTCCCAACCAAGATCAAAGTTCTAACTTCTATAGATATTCCATGCCCCTTCGAGGGAGTAGGATTCTAGACAAACAAAGTAGCATGGATTATTTGACTGAATTTGAATGCCATCACAAATTTTGGAGATTGACTCATTCCCCCTGATACGAGGAATCACCCAGGCCCCATTGGAAATCAGGGAGTTAAGGTTTAGAGCAGGTGTAAAACATGTTCTCAATTTTAGACCTTCTCCAATATGAGTTTGAAGAAAAGATCCATTCACCAAGGGGTCCATCTAGATAGAGATTGTACTTCCATCACCAATGCCGAATCGAACTAGAGGGCTCATTTTATCTCTGTGTCTGAGAATAGCTCTCCACATCTAGTTGTCTCTAAACTTGGAGTTGCAGGACCATAGAGTGCTTTTTTGTAGATATACACTATGGATCCATTTCATCCAAAGGTTGTTCTTGCTATTAGCAATATCCCACAGTAATTGTGTCAGACCAGCTTGACTCCAGCCATCCACTCTTCTAATACCCATCCGACCTTGAGATTTAGGTCTGCATACTTTTCCCATGAAACAATATGATGGTGATGCTCACCATCATGGTCACCCCACAGGTAATCTCGATAGAGTTTTTCAATGTCTTCCATCGTGCCTTTAGGGAGGGGGAAGTGCCAGTCCAAAACAAGTGGTATGCTGATAGGGTGGATGTAAAGAGGTGAAACCACTCCTCTACTAGAAAGAAAAGATCGCATCCCATGAACCAAACACCACATAATTTTTTTTACCAAGGGGATGGAGACCAATTCAATCAACATGTATGTATCATTACACAAAGAGTAGCAGTGGAAAATAAATATTATCTAACAATTTACAAGGCATAATACAACACTTCTCCACATACAGGTGTCTAAAAAGGAAAAATAACACATAAGCCTAAGATCAAGCTGAGGGTCATCTAACCACCTCTTCAAGTCTCCCAAAATCTCAGCTACAAGTTTGATGTTGAGTTCACCTCTCCTTGATCTAACCTGGGGTTGGAAGCATACCCCACAAAAGAGAAGAAGAAAAGAAATACATAAGCAAAATGCTGGTATGTGTATACTAAAGAAAACTTGAGCAATATATGGCAATAAGGACATCAATTATAAATGCTTCCCATGCAAAAGAAAAGGACTACCCACACAGGCATAAAGGATAAGATTCATAACAAAAGAGGTACTTGCCATATGTAAAACAATAAAGAAGTGCCACATGCACATATCATGACCAACAACCTGCATACATGTGAGATAAGAATAACACTAGAATATTATAAAAGACAAAGGTGGTCAAGAATCACACATCTTGAACCTGATGAGACATGGGCTAAGAATCACACATCTTGCCCTGGCATGGGGAATCACACATCCACCACCCAAATATATATAACATGGGCCAGGAATCACACATCTTGCCCTGGCATGGGAAATCACACATCCGCCATCCAAAATATCACAATGTTGTCATAATTTATAATGATACAAAACCAATGCATTTATACTACTCTAGGGTTACTGAATCACATAGCAGGTAATTGTAGAGGCAAGTAGAAAAGTATAGTCAACATTAAACAAGATTTTCCACAATGGATGACATATGAAAACATCAATAAATTTCCACATCACAGTGGTAGATACCATCAACAATATCATCATGTTCCATATCACAACAAAAGATTCCAAAAGATTATCCAAGATCACAATAAACAGGATATTTCACATGAACCATGATAACAAGAGAATAGACATGTGTGTAGGCAAAAGTCAAAAGGATGATAAAGTAGGTGAATTGCTCAATATGGATGAATAGGGGATACAACATACCTAAAAATCAAAGTCCAAAAGTCCAAAGCACTTTTGGATCCAAAACTAGGTCACCAAAGAGCCGATTAAACACATATACAAATTTTATGTCAATTTCATACATATAGACCAAACCCTAAAAACCACCTTTTTATATATGTGTGAATTAATTTATGAAAACTATTCCATATTTTATCTTATGTTATTAGGAGTCCAAAATATATTTTATTATATTTTTTTGACTTATAGATAATTAGTTATGATTTTTACAAGTTAATTCATTATTAATTTGATCAAATAAAAAAACCTATTATAAATCTTTAGATTCAATTATCAAAACTTATACCATTAGTTAGATATTCTTTTTCTGATTCCAATGAGTATTTTTCCATAATTTTCTGATAATCCGATAATTAGTTATAAATTTTTAATTAACAACCAATCAGAAAATTTGATAAAGCCACATAGGCGAAGAAAGCTAGTGAGAGAGATAGCGCGGGCCCCACCTGCAGACTTGGCCCCACTCAGTGGCACCCAAGACATGGGTCTACGCTCGAGTTTAACTCGTCCAAAATAATGAAATAGAGGGCGAAAGACAAGTATAACCTTAATAGGAAAACAAAGTAAGAAGAAAACACAGAAGGGTAAAAATGGAATTTTGCAAAGGGGATCTTCCACAACCTCTCACCCGATCATGGCTGCAACGCAGCCTAGCTGCTGCTCGGTGCATATTTAGGTGAATTCGGCATACACCACAAAACTAGAAAAGAAAAGATGAGAAAGAAAGAAGATGCAAGACCGAACCTGATGGTGCTTATAATTGTGCCAGAGATGGAGAGATTAGGGAAAGAATGCCGCCGCAAACACGGGTCCAAACCGAGGTTGCCAGAAGCTAAATATGATAGGTCGAAAAGAATTGAGCGAGGAGAATCACATCTAGGGAAACCACGAAGGCTCGGGTACCCCTATATATAGATGGGGGTTCGATTCGAGACCAAAACACAAGCCGACCAGAATCCTAGTGGCACACGAATTGGGGAAAACATCAAACAAGGAAACTAGATCTTGAGTAAGCCATCAATAGGTGAGGAAAGTTCTTGGGAAATTGATGCCACAATTTTCGTGAGAAAAGACCAAGAATCGATCGAGAAAATTGAGTTGCAAAAAGCCACGTTGGCGCGACACTATTCACGCGTGAGCCGTCTCCTACCCGAGGTAGGAGATGCAATCCAGCCCGCTGAAGCGTGATCCAATGGTCCAGAAGTGGTGCGACATATGGAAAATTTTAGGAATCAAGGAATAGCGTGACAAAATGAAATCCAAATCAAATTCAAATAAAGTGACATGTTTATCAATTTAATTTTTCTCTTTCTTCTTTTAGATGTGCAAACGAACCCCAAATTGGATAAAATCTTGCACAAAGACTAATTAAAGCATGTAGATTCTAAATATAGAATTATTTTTGCCTTTTGAGAACTTTTAATGAGTCAAATAAATCAATTATCATTTTCTCTTTCCTCCTTCATTAATGGCTTTAGGATTATCCAAATTTGATGAAACTTGACCCACAAGTTATATTTAGTGTGTTGAATATGAATTTGCCATAAATTTTACATATTCGAGTTGTTTATTTATTTATTTAATATTTTGAAGATTCTACACACTTTCTCTCTCCTGATATCACCTTTTAAGTAAACTTTCTCCAAATTGGATAAAAATTTACCCAAAGGCTATATTGTTTTATGTAGATTATGAATCAAAGATTATTTTCCTCTTTTGGAGTAATTTATTATATTTATATATTAATTGCACCCTTTAGGAATTTTTTCTCTCCTATATATACCTATTAATCAAACATTATCCAAATTAGTTGAAGTTTTGCCCAAAGGATTATTTTTATGTTTAGATTACGAATTTGGAGTTAGTTTTCCAATTTGAGTGCATTAAATATTTTATTTCACTTTATTGGCCTAATTCCTATTTTCCTTTGTTAAGGGCATTAATATATACATTTATATTCTAATTTAGATGATACTATGCCCTTAAGTTTCTTTTAGGTCAAGAAAATGAGATGGAGTGCCAAATTATATTTATGGATTTCTATTTATGATTTTTGGAACAATATATTCCACATTATCCATTAAATTCCATATTACCTCTAATTATTGCATTTATCATCACCTTTATACATAATTTGGATTTTCTCTTCTTTTCCTATTCTAAAAAGTACTAGAAAGTTCTAGGACGAAATATCTCATTATTTTATTACATAGTGTACAATTTGCACTTCAAGCCCATTATTAAAAACCCAATTGAAGTATTTGTGCATATAACCCTATATTAAGAATATATGGTAAATATTTATCCGATTAAGTTCTTTAATTTTTTATTATCATCCAAACAAGTCATTATTAAGTATAAAGTATTTTAGATTATCTTAATTACAAGTATTAGCTTATCCTTGTTTGGTTAAGTAAAAAAGGGTAAAACTATTAGGGTAGGATTCTATTTCTGGTATGTTACAATGGAAATTATGAGTTCCAACCTACCTGCCATGTTGAGTAATCTAGCTTTCCATGAATCTAGTTTCATTTTGATTTTATCCACCATGGGGGACCACATTCTTTTCATGACCGTTCTAGTGAATAAGGGCAGACCCAAGTAGCGCACATGTATATTTTTTTGGAAACACCAATCTCTCTACCAATATCATCAAGGGTTTTTACACTCAGGAAGAGTTCACTCTTTGATGGGTTTATCTCCAGGCCTGAGAAATTGCTAAAAGCTTACAGACAATCCTTTATACCTTTGACATCTGACTCTGTTGCTTGTACAAAGATTAGTAGATCATCGGCAAAAAGAATGTGTGAGATCTCAACACCTTTGACTCTCAAGGGAGTAATTTTCTTTTCTTTGATAGCTTCATTTATGATAGCAGTAAGACCTTCCATACCTATGACAAATAAATATGGGGCAATTGGGTCTCCCTATCTAATACCTCTTGTAGCATGGATAATGTTCGATGGGGCACCATTGACCAGTACTTGAAAGGATGCTAAATACATGTATTCTTTTATCTAGTTCAAACAATAAGGGGGAAACTCCATCACATACATGATGTCCAGGATGAAATTCCTGTCTATGGTGTCATAAGCTTTACTGAGGCCAGCCTTCAGACAAAGCTTGTTTTGTTTACTCAGATTAAAATCATGAATCACTTCATTTTCTAGGAGTATAGCGTCTGAGATGCGACAACCTTTCATAAAAGTTGTCTGGTTGTTGCTAATGATATGGGGTTTTACATCTCTCAGACAGCTTGCCAAAATTTTAGAGATGATTTTGTACACAAAGTTGCAAAGGGAGATAAGCCTCCATTCGTTCATAGTGTTTAGTTGCTTTACTTTTAGGATCAGAGAAAGGTAAGTTTTATTTGTCTCCTTAAGCAGTCTCCCCTTCAAGAAGAAGTCTTTGACAACCTTTGTGACATCACCCCCTACTATGTCCCACGTATTCTTGAAGAAATGGGCATTTAGTTCGTCAGGGTCTGGTGCCTTGTCATCATTCACAACTTTTACTGTGTTGTATATCTCCTCATCCATTACTGCTCTGCACATAAGGAGCTTATTCTCTTTTGTAATTTTGCTCAAAGTTTTCCAAGTATGTCTTTCTCGACTGTTTGGAGCATTGAAAAGCTTATTGTAGCGTCTAATGAAAGTCTACTTGATTTTCTCATCCCCCCTAAACTCTATCACCATCAACTAGAATCAACTTGATTTTGTTTCTAGCTCTTCTTGTCTTCATTGATGCATAAAAAAACTTGGAGTTTGTGTCTCCCTACTTCAACAATAGGATTCTGGGCTTCTGTCAGATGATTGATTCTTCAGTACTTCTAGCCTTTAAGGCTTCTTCTTTTTTGGATCTAGCTATCTCCCAAAGAGGTTCATTTGTTGGATCTTAATCAGAGATTATCTGAGCTCTTAGTGCATCCTTTTCCTTATTTTTTGCAGAGTCAGTTAAATCACCAATCTGTTCCCAGTTCCAAGTTTGTAGGGCTTGTTTCACCTTTCTCAACTTTTGATAAAGGACATACATTGGACAACCGTTGCAGCTATGAGACCATGCTTTGACCATAGTTTCTCTAAAGATAGGGAGGTCTGCCCAGGAATTAAATTATCTAGTCAGATACTTTTGTGGTTTCTTATCCTCATCAAGATGTAAAATTTGGATAAAATGCTCATTGTATATCGTGGGTAGGACCTCGAGCCACATGTGGGGTAGGTCACTAAGTATTTAAAGTTGGCAGAAAGTTCTATCAATCTTTGATCTTGTAATATTTAGGCCATCTTGTTGATTGTTCCAAGTGAAATAGGGCCCCTTAGCAGGCATTTCCACCACATCAATATCAGCTAGCAATTGATTGAATTCCATCATGGATTGGGCAGATGGTACTGATCTGTCAATCCTTTCAATAGAGGCTCTTATAGTGTTGAAATCACCTATGAATAATCCAAGGCTATCTTAGTTTACTTTTGATGAATTTTAGGTCCTCCCAAAGATTACTCCTTCTAGCATCATCATTTTCTACATATACAACAGTAATGCCAAAGTCTTTGTCATCACATAAGAGCTTAAAATGGATACATTGTCTAGATTCATGGATATGAAGTATCTTGTAATCATCTTTCTCCCAAATGACTGCTATCCTGAGCATATTGTGTATTGAAATTATTAGATACATATCTCTATCTCTACTCTATTTTTACGATACTTTGACTTCCTACATGATTTCTCTCCTTTTTGGTTCCAAGGTCCTCTTACGTTTCCTCTATTTTTAGACTCTAAGGTCCATTGGACTCCTTATATTCCATTCCATACTCTATCTATCTCCATTCCTCACATTAACACAACAACTTAAATTACACATCATTGGGGCCAAGGACTCAATTGCCCGACTGTATATCTGCCACTAGATGAGTATAACCACAATGATAACAAGGGAAACAACCATGCTAGATCACCATAGAATAAAAGAACAAGTTACAATGGAAACACAAGATGAGGAAGTAGCAATGCCAGTTTTTCTACTTAGGAGGGGCACCATACAAATTGATACCTCAAATATAATTATGTTAATATATATATTACAATTTGCAATGTCAATGATGTTTATAAAATGTAGAAATTTAAAAATATATCTAAAGAGTTCCTCTTACAAAATATATTCTTGATGCATTAAATTAAATTTATTAGTACATAAATTAAGTTGAGGATGCTAAAAAATACCATGAGTACTATAAACAATAGAAATTGTATAACTTCGAGAAAATTTTATTTATCATCTACTATAAATTAAATTCCAAAACAATTCATTTTTACTTAATGGTTTTGCTAAACTATATCCTATATGTGCAAATTCTTTATATTTGTACAATTAGAGGAACAACTACTAGCTCAAGTATAAACCATAGAAAGTTGAGCATCACATAAAGAACAATCTTGTGTACCGTTCAAACAAAAAGTAATAGAGAATTGTGAGTTCAATGATCAATCATTATTGATATTACCTATTTTTGGAACCTATTTTTAGAACTAAGACACCTTTTACAAGTATATTGACATCATTTTGACTATTCTTCCTTATTGGAACTTTTGGTAAGCTTACTTAGTCTAAAATATTTTCATTCAAAAACTTTTTATTCATTATGAACACTATAATGTCATGGGATATATGCAAATATAGTTAATGTATAAATACATAGTATTATTTCTCAATTTTTTTGACTACATGTATATCGGAATATTGAACGTCACTCTATTTTGAGACAACTTAAGTCTAGAAATAATACAGTAGGGCAGAGACATGTGCACACATGCTATTCCAAAGTCAGGACATACCACACATTATCATAGGTTGCAATCTTTACACTAGAAAAAGAAATTCTAAAATATAAGTGTGTTGTTCCACGAACAGAAAGTGTCATTTTTGAGTGGGAGTTGTTACACTAGAGTTATGCACAATTTGGCATTAGTCTTGTTCACAACCTATTTAGAACCATAATTGACTTTTAGCAAAAAAGGAAATAGATTGTGCATGATTTTGATTGGTTATTGTAAAAAAGATAGAATCTGATTTCTAATGAGCTACAAATAGTATGCACAAACATAGTTTACTAGAACGAAATAAGAAAGAAAACATGTTAAGAAGAAAAGTTGTATGCATCTTGATGTAATAAAATTTTTAAATAGGATGGAAATATGGACGCAAATGTGAGTTGGTTTAATGAAGTCAAGATAGTTATTTGAAGCAAATAAAGAGAAAAAATTGGAAAATTGAAGCAGATGTGAGCATTGTCACTGAGATAGTGAAAAGTAGAATTTATTATAGATGTAGAAGCATACACGTGTTTGACCGAAAAAGTAGGGCACTGGTCGCACTACCCTACTTGAATTCATCGAAGCCAATCTTCTCCCAACTTATAATTACAAACTATCCATGGATGATCTCCCATCCCCAATCATGACTCCATTATGAGGCTGGATGACTAGAAATAAAATTAGAAGGAAGAAGAAGGATAGACAACACCACAAACCAGAGGAAGAAAAATGAGAAGAGAAAACAAAATACATGGAATAAAATGTAGGGAACACAAATTAGATACACATAGGACTTTGGTTTATTCAGAACGGCCCAACAAAGCTTACATGAGCAAAAAATGGGGAAGGAGGTAATCATAAATTGATCATCAACAATTTGCAAGGTAGAATAATAAGAGTTTGAAACAAACCTGATCTGGAGCCTACACCTTGGATGCAGGTCAGACAAAGAGTTTCCACACCCTAGATGGGGATGCTTTGGCTGTGCAATTTGGGAGGGAATATCGGCACATGATTACCTAATTCTAAGAACTCTTTTATAGAAATGAAGTAGGAAGTTGTGGGAGAAAAATTCTTAGTGGGGTGGGGTGGTTGTGTGATATTCAAGGGATTGCGTCTATCAAAAGATCGGTGTTGCTACGCAAGTTGTAGCAATGCTTCTTCATCCGTTGAGCCACACTGGCCAAACCTGCATGACCTATAATTTCTATAGAAAGGGCTAGGGTTAAGAGTGAAATGATAGGGAAGAGTTGATATAGAGTGAGAGATACAAAGAGATTAATTGAGAAGGATAATTCAAAGAGATACAAATGAACACTAAAATTGATGATCTCCCCTCATTGGACCTCATCTGCGTTTATACGTCAGCAACATGAGGACCCACTAGATACATAAGCTTATTTAAAAAATGTGAGCAACTGACTGACCGTATGGTTCACATAACAGACTCAACTAACTGTACTGAGCCTTTCAATAACCCGAAACAACTCAAGTTGTACTACTCGTAACAAATGCCCACCTCCTCTAGACAAACCTTGTCCTCAACTTTGGAAAAACAATCGATCCAGGAAGATTACATTCAAAGGATATTTGTTCGTCAAACGATACCAGTTCTCCCATGTGGCTTCAGATACATCATGACCCGAGCACTGCACCAAAATTTTTGTAGTAGCATGTCCCATTCCTGAGTTGGGATCATCCACTTACCAAAATTTTTTTAGGCATTAAGAGTTCATTCTTAGTAATTTTTGGTAGCTAGACACCTCCCACTATGACTTGATCCAACTTATTTAATAAGATGACATGTAACACTGAGTGAATGAGAGAAGATGAATGTAATTTTATATTATAAGCCACCGAACCAGTTCTATTCAAAAATTCAATAGGTCCATAAAAGGGTGGGCTAAGCTTTGTCTTCCTCTACTGAACGAAAGATCCTTGCCTATGGAAAGGATGTTTCAAATCAATTAACTCCCCAATAGAAAATATACCAATGATTTTTTTCCATCAAATCCTATGCCTTCTTCAGATTTTCTTTGAACAATGGTAATATTTCATCTCTTGTTTTAAGTGTGGCTTCTACGATTGCTACTTTAGTCTACCTTGGAACATAGCTCAAGAGGGTAGGTGATGACCAATCATATATTGCTTCATATGGTGACACCTTATAATTACCTGAATGTTTAATAATCCTGTAGCACCACTCTGCCCACAGTAAATGTTGAACCCATTCATGGGGCTTGGGAGCACACAAACACCTCAAATAGCATTGAAACCCTTCTTCAAAACCTCACTTTTCCCATCTATTCATGGATGATACACCATACTCATTTTTAGCTTCGTTCGTTGTAGCTTGTTAAAACTCCTGCCAGAAATTACTCGAAAATATAGTATCTTTGTCAGACACTATTGATTATGGCATTCTATGATATTTGAACACTCCATTGATGAAAACCTCCAGTAGTCTCTAAGTCATATAAGGATGTTTCAATGGGAAGAAATGAGCAGCCTTAGTCATCCTCAACCACCACCCATATAACAAAATATCCTTGTGATAGAGGCAAGGCATCAAAAAAGTCCATTGCAATACTAGCCAAAACTAGTAAAGGAATAGGTAAAGGTTGTAACAACCCAGGTGGAGGACAATTTTTAAACTTATTTTCTTGACACACATGAAATTCTCTAATGTATTTCCTCAGCTGCTCAGCTGAAACACATCCCTTTCCACCAGACTACTTCTCTCACTTTGTTTAAAATCCTCTCAAATCCTAAATGGCCTTCTGTGATAGATTGTGGATTTCAAACAGTACATTTTTTCTCAATTCAGAATCGACACTGATCACTACCTTCCCTTCTAAACACTACCTTCCCTTTCTTGAACATTATGCCATTTCTCACCTGAACTTATGAGAATCCAATAATCCTTCTTGCCATTTCTTCCTTACTTCCACCAAAATAGGATCAATAGCCATTAATACACACACATCATTTAACCAGTGGGGTAATGGTATGTGTATAGCCAAACACTCACCTTCAAGCTCTACCTCCTCTTCACTAGCTTACTCCTACCTAGACAATGCATCAACTACCTTATTAGTTGCTCCCACTTTTTATTCAATTTCATAGTGATAACCCAACAACTTAGAGAGCCATCTTTGTTGAGTAGGAGTATGTAACTATTGTTCCATCATGAACCTGATGTCCCTTTGGTCAGTTATGATAGTAAACCTTACCCCAATTAGACAATGCCTCCACTTAGTAACTACCAACAATATCACATGGATTTCCTTCTCATAAACAGAGTAACCCAATTGTCTTCCTCTAAAAGCTAAGATCATATAGGCAATTGGTCAACCTTGTGACATCAACATAGCTCCCTCAAAATTTCTCATTGCATCCGATTCAATAAAAAACTCCTGACTAAAATATAGCATAGTCAACACTAGTAGGTTGCCATAATCTCTTTCATTTTGTGAAATGGTGCTTCGGCCTCCTCATTCCATTTAAAATTGGTCTTCTTTAGTAAACTAGATAGGGGTTGAGCTACCTATTCATAACCCTTCAGGGACTTTCTATAATAACCAATGAACCCCAGAAATCTTTTGAGTGCTTTCACATTCTGAGGTATATGCCAATCATTAATACTCAAAATCTCTAGAGATCAATAACAACCCCTTCACTTGATATAACATGCCTGAGATAATCAACTAAACTTACCCCAAATTTGCACTTGCTTCTTTTCACAAATAGTTGGTTTCCTTTGAGTGAGTTCAACACAGTTGAAAGATGTTGTAAATGTAACTTTGGGCTACTCTATACACTAACACATCATAAAAGAAAAGAGAATGAACTTCTAAAGGAACTCCTTAAAGATTTCATTCATCAATGACTGAAAAGTAGTTGGAGCATTGGTAAGACCAAAAGGCATAACAAGGTACTCATAATGACCTTGATATGTCCTAACTGCCATTTTAAAATGTCTTTATCAACCACTCTGACCTGGTGGTATCCTGCCCTCATGTCCAATTTTGAGAAAATCACTGCTCCATGCAATTCATCTAACAACACATCGATACATGGTATGGGAAATTTGTCAGGTATTATCACCTAATTCAATCCTCTATAATCCATGCACATACACCAGTAAACACCCCCCTTCTTTACCAACAACACAGGCGATGAGTATGGATTGTTACTATTGTGGATCAATTCTAATTTCAACTATTCCTCCACTTTCTATTAATTTCATTCTTTTGGAAATGGGGATAGGGATACAATCTCTTGGATACTGGTTTACTACCCTCAACTAACGGGATTTAGAGGTGTTGAATGCATATTGGGGGAAACCTTGTAGATTCCTTAATCACATCTTCAAAATTTGACAACAGTTCACTCTAACTCTCCACTGTACAGTCTTCATATTTTTTAGGCTTTCCTTCAACCACCTCAGTTTCCATAAACTGAATGATATCCACCTTCTAATTTATCTCTAGCTCTTTTACAAATATTGTCACATTTGTGACCCTGGATTCTCCCTCCAGACCCATAACAAATATAATTCGTCCTTGCCATATGAATTTTGAAACATGAGTGTTAAAGTCCCACCAAACTGGACTGATTTGATGCAACCATTTCACCCCCAATATTACATACCATCCTCCTGGATGCAGAACTAAGAAATCTTCCTTCATTAGTACACTGATGACCATGCAATCTACTCCAATTTATTTCCCACTTTCTTTTATCTTCTCCCTATTAGCTACAATAACAATATACTCATGGGTCTTGCTCACTTGGAAATATTCTTTCTTCACTATCCTTTTATCCATGAAATTGTGGGTGCTTGCATAATCCAACAGAGCCACTAACTCCACTCCATTGATTTTGATTCTCACTCTCATTGTTTGTGGAGAATCTTCACCAGTTAATGCATGTAAAAAAATTTGAGGTTCCTCTCCTTGATCCCCCAATCCTGCAATAGTTCTTCTTCATCATGAAATTCCACTCCTTCAACCAAATACAATTTACCTTTTAGTTTGCACTTATGCTCCGAACCCCACTTCTCATTACAAAAAAGCACAAGTTAGTTTGCCTACCGTACCTTTCCTCTCTGCTGGACAACCTTTTCGGAGCAATTTCCCCTCCTTCAGGTTTTTTTAGTATTTTCCTCCTCTTTCCATGACATTTTTGGCTTAGACTTCTTGTTCATGTATTTCTATTTTTTTTCGAAAGTGAAGTTGACGACCTCCCCATTGTCTTTGGACACTAGCCTCACACATGACAACACAAATTTTCCTTCAAGTCACTCATGAAGGTTCCCACACCAAACATTTCATCCAGCCATGGTAACCTATTAGATTACTTGTGAAATTGTGACTGATAGTTTCTTACAAAGTCTGTCTAGTACAACTTTGTAAACTCCCCAACAACATATTCATATGGATTCCCAAACCTAATATGAAACTCTATCTTGAACTTTTCCCTCAAATAGATTGATGCTTGTTCATTCATCCACTCCCACCATTGTAGGGCATCACCAATTAAGTAGTATGAGATAAAATCTAGCTTATCTAAATCTGAAGCCATACCTTAGAATCTAAAGAACTATCTTGCTTGACTGATCCAATCCACTAGCGCGGTCGATTCATCATAGTTCCCCATGTTCAAAATGCAACTTGCCGACTCCTTTCCTACTTCCTGATGACACTGAAGATTCATTGTCCATTCTGGCCTTTGCAGAATATGTCCTTCCCTTGTCTATCGTTATACTGACTTGCTCCAATTTAGCAAAAAATTGCTAAAACTTCTAATTGAAATCCGACTTCAGATCCGTATGTGCCTTCCTCATAGTTCCTGTGGTCTCCACACACCTGCAATCTATGGTGCAGTTCATGGACTCGAGGAGTTTGCACAACTCATTTTGTGTGATCCATGGCGGTGTGCTTCATCCTCTCTCGGTTCCATGGTAGTTGGATGCATCTCTAATACCACTTTGTTGTTATGTAAGTTGTAGTAATGCTTCTGGTGGATATAGAGCTCCAGAGGGAGGGTGAATAGAGATTCAAAACTTGCACAAGAATAGTTAGACCTTCAAATTATATAAATTGAAACCAAATGCTAAAAGAGTATTTGAAGTCCTATCTAAAAAAGCATTTCATAGATGAGAGAGATTGAAACAAACACTTGGACAAGGTGTTTAGATTGTTTCCAATCTCCAAAGTAGGAATCTGTCAATCCACTACTTAGAGAGATCAACCTTTAGGATTTTACAACCCATGTATACTTATATTCCATTATAAGGGATACACGATGACCACCTTACACCTAAGGGATTACCTATACAAGAGCTAGTCTTATACCTCACAACATATTTTACCCACTCTTGCAAGCAGCTCAATTCCTTCTCCTAGGGCATCTCCTCCTTGCAACAAGTCTTCGACCTTGAGGATTTACCCACCAAGCTCCTTGGATCTTCCGGGTTGTCCTTCTACTTCACTTGGAGAAGATCTTCACACCTTCTTTATCCTTGAAGAAGAATAAAAAATCCTCCTTCACTCAGAGAAGATCACTTCAACCTTTGCTCTTTGAGAAAGGGGATTGGGAAGATGGAAGGATGGAGAGATTTACAAAGTAAAAATGACTTTAGCCTTTGCTCTTTGAGAAAGGGGATTACGAAGATGGAAGGATGGAGAGATTTACAAAGTAGCTTGCTTACAACATTCCTAACTAACTCATAATCACAAAATGCTTTGTAAATGAGAGAGGAAAAGGATTTTAAAGGGGTTTAGCACACTCAACTAATGCAAGGACCAAGGATAGCATGAATGAGAAACCCTAGAATGAACTCCAAAAGGTCCTATTTATAGATGGGACTGTTCCTTTGAGTGTGGGATCACTTAAGAATGAAAAATAACCATTCTACAACTTACAACAGATCAATTTTCATTTCTAACAACTCTCCAACGATTGAAATCAAATTTTCTACATTTTTCATACAATGTATTTGGTCAAGTGTCAATAAAGGTAACATGACTGATCCACTATCCGACAAAGACAATTTTCAAACTATCGATCGAGTTTGTCCTGGGGTAATTCGACTGATTAGCTAAAATCAACTTTGGTCAGTAAGTTTGTCGGTCGAGTTCTATGAGTTTACAACTCAACCGATCCAATCATTCTAAAAATCCATCACCGATCGGTAAAGATTCAAACTCGATCGATTGAGTTGCTGTGATGAATTTTCCAAAATGATTTTGAAGTGATCAAACAATGGAATTAAGTGTCCTTGATTTTTTCTCATCTTTGTTACAAGTCAATCATCAATACAAATGATTACAAAAATATTCTAAGGTGGTTTGGAGTGTTTTCCAAAAAAATGCATTTGCATTGCTTGACTTTAACTTGGACAAGCTAGGGCTTGAGGAATTTGATCCTTTTCATATACCTAATGCCTAAAATCAATCCCAAACAAACATGTCAGATACATATGAATGGAATGGTTAACTCAATATCAAAATATGGATAATGCATAACTCTCAACTCAACATTGTCTCCCTTTTGACAATGACAAACCATTCCTCAACATATTGAAAAGGATATGTAAAGTTATACCTTGGCCTTGTGAATTGCAAGGGGGTTCATAATTTTAGCAATGTAAATTGCTCCCCCTCAATGTATGCTCACTCTTATCTACATAGTTAGTCTTTCTACAAATATATATAACATGTATACTACAAGGTCCTTTTGCAACTCACATGATAAAACATATAATTAGACAAGCAAAGGATCACATAGGTAGTAAAATCAATATGGTTTTTCTTTAAAACATCAAACTTCTCTCCTCCTTTTGGAATTATTAAAAAGTAAGGGGATAGAAGAGCATAAAAATATGTCTTTTCTAAGCACAACCAAAAAACATGTAATCACACATAGCACAACCCAAAATAGAAACAAGAATAGAAAGAAGCAAACAACACGTGTCATAATCAAAATATGGAAGGCATACCGATAACTCATATGATATATCACACATAGAGTTCTGATACATAGGATGAAGATTACAACACATAAGCATGTTCTTAAAACAAGTACAAGCCAAAGATGAAAACTACATGATGATAGAAATTGTATAACTCAGATAAGGTTCCCAGATGTCTTTAGTACAAAATAGTCCAGAGAGATATATATGATTAGCATCTAAGAGCTAAAAACTAAAACATCTATACATATAAGGTATCTAAGTCTAATGGGTCATCATCAACATCATCCTCGGGCTCATAGTCCTTGTCACCATCAGAAGGTGCAACAAAGTTGACATCATCACCTTCATCACCTTCATCAGCAGAACCTATTGGCTAAATTGGGCATTAATATAATCCCTTTGTTTTGATGATGACAAATATTTCTTTCTTGTGGTTTTAACTTTCTATTTGAGTGTTTCAGGGACAAGCATATAAGGTTTGGATAGCAAAGACTTGAAAGATCAATTTGTTAAAATTGCTTTATTTTCATGATTGTAATCAAATGTAAAAACTTGTATAAGTATATAATGTACAAGTACTTAGATATCATGTAAATCAAGCATTTAGATCTTCCCTATCCACACACAACATTTAGATTGGTCATCTCCTAAGTTAGCATCACAATTACACTTTGATACACTCAGTAGATGACTCAATACATTGAATCAAGGATATTCTCGGTCGACAAAAACTTTGACCGAGACACTCTCGGTCGACAAAATTCTCGACCGAGAATAGACCCTCTTAGCCGTTAGACTAAGTTAGAAAAAGTAGTTGGGAGTTGAGTTGAACATTGTAATACACTTACTCCTGACTTACCCTCGGTTGACAAATTCCTCGACCTACACTTTTTAGCATTAAACAACTAGCCGTTGCAATGTAATTAGTGGACACATAACAGCTAGTTGAGCACTAAGGACACCCTAGAAGGTGTCTAGAACGTCCCCAAGCATTAGCAAACCACTCCTATAAATAGGACAAGCTATAGGACACCTAAAGCATCACTTGTGCATACAATTACACTTGAGATTCATTCATAGTGAGCAACATGCTTGAGCTAAACTTTCAATCTGTTCTACATTAGTGTCCTATAGCTTAGTATCTCCTAGACACCACACTACCAAGTTCATCCACAATGGATAGGAGATCAATACACTTGATATAGGATCAAAGCACTGTACTCAATTGGTAACATTGTTTCTTTTTTCCAATCTTGTTCCTTCTATTGTATTTTGTTCTCCTTTGCTACTCCTAGGTTGAAGGTTGCAGAAAGGAGGTTGTTGGAGCTTCTTCGGTGGTGAAGGTATCTCGGCGTGACTTTGGACTACTTCTAGAAGGTATCAATGGGAAGCTACTTCAAGGAGGAAGGCTACTTCAAGGGGGAGCTTGAAGTTACTTCAAGTGAAGGCTGCTTCAAGGTTGGTGAGATGACTTTGGGGTGAAGGCTATCCAAAGGGTTGTGAATGTAGTTGTATCTTATGTAAAATCCTTGCGAGGTAATACAATACAATTGCTTTCAAAATCCCAATTGTTTATAAAATCCTTGCGAGGTAATAAAATACAATTGCTTTCAAAATCCCAATTGGAAACAATTGGGTAGTGGACTGACTCCCTTAGTTTTTGCTAAGGGTGGAACCACTCTAAACGCCTATGTCTCCTTCTCCAATTTTTTATGGTTGCTTGGTTGAATTAATTTTAAAATTACTATAAAACCCTATTCACCCCCCTCTAGTGTTTTTCAATTGGTATCAGAGCAGGCTTCAAGGAACTTTAACAAGTCTTGAAGAAAATGGGTGATGGGATACTAAACAACCCCAACATGGAAGGAACACTTGTAGCACGGCCTCCACCATTTGATGGCACCAACTACAACTATTAGAAGAGGAGCATGCAATTATATTTTCAAGGGATAAGCTGGGAACTTTGGAGAATGGTTTCAAATGCTTACACTCTTCCTCAAACAGAGTATGCTACATGGGATGCAAATACGGTAAAGTTAGCTCAATTGAATGCAAAAGCTGTAAGTATCCTTTATTGTTCAATCTCCGTAGGTGAGTTTAATAGAATATCAAATTGTGAAACTACATATGAAATATGGCATAGACTCTCCATTACTTATGATGGAACTGTTCAAGTAAAGAATTCCAAAATTGGTATGCTTAAACAAAAGTTTGAACAACTTTGTATGGAACCAAATGAGTCTATTAGTGAAATTTATGCACAATTTTCTTCTATTGTTAATGGTTTGAATGCATTAGGTAAAGACATTAGTGAAAAGGATCAAGTGTCTAAAATTCTTGGGTGTTTGCCTCCAAAGTAAAGACATTAGTTGTTTGAAAACTCTACCTTGAAATCATCTCTCAATGATTGCAATATGAAGTTGCTCACTCTAGAAACAAACTATGATTCTCTTTCTCAAGAAAAGGTTGAACTACTTGAAAAATTGAATGATCTTGAAACTCAACCTATCTTGTGTACTCATTTAGATTATGATGTTGTTATCAAAGAATGATATAGTTTGTTGCCTATTCTAGAGCAAGAAAAGTTAGATGTTAAAAGGAGAATGGATGAAATTGCTAAATTACAAAAGGAAATTAGTAGCTTGAAAAATAATGGTATTCTTGATAAGATCCTAAAAGATTCATCTGGTCAGATTGGAAGAAGAGGACTAGGTTATAAGCCCAAAGGTAAATCCTATCAAAAACCTAGAGCAAGAAGGACACAAGTGCCCAAGAATACAGTATTGTATGTGCCTAAAGACAATCTAGCCAAGAAGATAAATGAGATTGATTCTATATGTTGCCATTACTGTTTATGTCTTGGACATTATTTGTTTTCTTGCCCATATAGGAAGAAGGATGTTGATCTAGTTTGGATTCCTAAAACTTAGAGATTTGAATATGATTAGGTTAGATTTGACCTAAAATGTTACTTTGATATTAAAAAAAACCAACCTTTACTTTTCATATTCTTATAAAATTGTATTAGAAGTACCTGATGTTTTACTTGCAAATGATTACTGAAAACAAAATAGAAAGAATCTCGATCGACTACAAGTTTGACCGAGACACTCTTCAGTCGAGAAAATTGTCGACCAAAGAAGTTTGTGTCTTAAACCTGCATTTTCTGGAGATTCAGTAACATTATCGATCGAGAAATTTGTCAACCAAGACAATGTCGGTCGAGAAAGTAGTCGACCAAGTAGGTTACTATCTTAAGCCTGCAAGAACTTGATAAAAGGCCGATTGACAAATACTTCGACCGAACCCTACTCGGTCGAAAAATTTGTCGACCGAGGAAATGTCTGACAGAATTGTTCAATGAAAATAAGATACTTCAGTTGCAAATGTAATGAACATTGCATATTACTTTACTTTAAATATTTGAATGACCCTAATCAAATGAAAAAATATATGGACATCAAAACTTTATATTTTACATAATTAAATTGTGTCCATCAAGCATACAAGAGGTAAAGATTGGTTTTACTTAGAAAGAATATTTATGGAAAATCCATTAGCATAAGAGAAGTTTCTCAACATTGACATAATCAAAAGTGAAAAATAAAGAATTAATCATACAAGAAGCTTGGTTAAAATATAATCATAACCATTTTATGAGAAAAATTATAGTTTGAGCATCCTAAGGAATTATGACATGATAATTTTTACTCACATAAATTAAGTTCTAAAAGACAAAGTTGATCTTAAGGTTTTTAAAATTATCCAACACTCAAAAGTTTCTATATGAGCAAAATAAAGAACTAATAATGATCACAAAATCAATTCAATATTTTATAAGTGGTTCATGCAATAACTCATGAAAATGTGTTTATTGGATATCTCCAGAACTGCCTATGGATCGAAAAAGAGTTCGACCAAGGGGCGTCCAGGTCGAAGTCAAGGTCGAGCTAAAATAAGCTTGGCAAAATGCTTAATTGTAAATCATTTCTTAGTATATTGGTTCTAAACTTGTTCATCATGTTGGAAATAAGATTTTAATGTAAATCTCTCATAAAAGGTTTGACTTATTGTAATCAAACTTTAATGCTTGATTATAAGATTAAAGAGGAGCTCACAAACTTTGTAAACATTATAATAAATCTTGATCAAATCAAGCTTTAAAAACTAGCTATGACCTTAGGATTATTGAATTATCTTGATCTAAAGTGGACTCTCTATATCAATATGGTCTTAACATCCCTCATTATTGATTAGAGATATATTTCTTGATCCTACTATGCCATAAGGAAAATATCATATCATTTTCAGGGCTTAACATCCCTGTAAAATGGATGAGAAATCAATACATGCATCCATCATGAGCCTAAATGGATCTCATATCATTTTCAGGGCTTAACATCCCTGTAAAATGGATGAGAAATCAATACATGCATCCATCATGAGCCTAAATGGATCTCATATCATTTTCAGGGCTTAACATCCCTTGTAAAATGGATGGGAAATCAAAACACATATGCCATGAATCTAAAAGGATCTCATATAATTTCAAGGCTTAACATCCTTTGCAAATGATTGAGAAACAAATTGTGGCTAAATTTGACATAAAAATAAGTGGTTTGCATTAAATTGTGTTGATTACCCTTGTTTTAAAAAATTGAGCATCAAATTACCAAATTAAGGGGGATTAATAAAAGTCATCATTATCTTGGTTATCTTTTTGAAATGACTAAGGGGGAGAAATAATATAAAATCAATAACATAAAGTAAAATGAGTTTCATAATCTCTCGACCAGCACACACTTGCACACAATTCACAAACAAGAGAATGGCTGTAAAAGGTAAACTTCATGCATGAAACTCATATGATTTATATTTCCTTGATTTATATTTTAGAAATGTTTGTTATCTTCAAAAGGGGGAGATTGTTGGCTAAATTGGACATTATTATAATCCCTTTGTTTTGAGGATGACAAACATTTCTTTCTTGTGTAACTTTCTATTTGAGTGTTTCAAGGACAAGCATATAAGGTGTGGATAGCAAAGACTTGGAAGATCAATTTGTTAAAATTGCTTTATTTTCATGATTGTAATCAAATGTAAAAACTTGTACAAGTACATAATGTACAAGTACTTAGATATCATGTTAATCAAGCATTTAGATCTTCCCTATCCACACACAACACTTAGATAGGTCATCTCCTAAGTTAGTGTCACAATTACATGTTGATACACTCAGTAGATGAGTCAATACATTATATCAGGGATATTCTTGATCGAAAAAAACTTCGACCGAGACACTCTCGATTGACAAAATTCTCAACCGATAATAGACCCTCCTAGACATTAGACTGAGTTAGAAAAAGTAGTTGGGAGTTGAGTTGAACGTTGCAATACACTTACTCTAGACTTACCCTCAGTTGACAAATTCCTCAACCGAGAGACTCTCGGTCGACAAACTTCTCGACCGAGAAAGGTTCTAGACTGCACTTTTTAGAATTAAACAACTAGCCATTGCAATGTAATTAGTGGAGACATAACAACTAATTTAGCACTAAGAACACCTTAGAAGGTGTCTAGAACGTACCCAAGTATTATCAAACCACTCCTATAAATAGGACAAGCTATAGGACACCCAAAGCATCACTTGTGCATACAATTACACTTGAGATTCATTCATAGTGAGCAACAAGATTGAGCTACACTTGCAATGTGTTCTACATTAGTGTCCTATAGCATAGTATCTCCTAGGAACCACACTACCACGTTCAGCCACAGTGGATACGAGATCAATACACTTGATATAGGATCAAAGCGATGTACTCAATTGGTAACATTGTTTCTTTCTTCCAATCTTATTCCTTCTATTGTATTTTGTTCTCCTTTGCTACTGCTAGGTTGGAGGCTGTGGAAAGGAGGTTGTTGGAGCTTCTTTGATAGTGAAGGTAGCTTGGTGTGACTTTGGAATACTTCTAGAAGGTCTCAACAGGAAGCTACTTCAAGGAGGAAGGCTACTTTAAGGGGGAGCTTGAAGATACTTCAAGTGAAGGCTGCTTCAAGGTTGGTGAGACGACTTCCGAGTGAAGGCTGTCCAAAGGGTTGTGAAGGTAGTTGTATCTTATGTAACATCCTTGTGAGGTAATAAAATACAATTTCTTTCTAAATCCCAATTGGAAACAATTGGGTAGTGGACTGATTCCCTTAATTTTTGCTAAGGGTGGAACCACTCTAAATGCCTGTGTCTCCTTCTCCAATCTTTTGTGGTTGCTTGGTTGAATTAATTTTAAAATTACTATAAAACCCTATTCACCCCCCTCTAGTGTTTTTCATAACCATCATTAGGGACATCACCCTCAGTGGCCTCCTCATCATTAGTAGAATTCTCATCAACCTATTCAGGAATCTGTTCTTTGACAGAAGGACCAAAACTGTGACCGGTCCACAAGGAATTCTGCTCATCCCATGACATGCCAAGATCATGGAGCACCTTGGCCTGAGGAAAAATGGGAGAAGAAGTGCCAAGGCCGACAAGTAGGGTAGCTATGGAGCCAACATGTAAAGGAAGCAATCCAAGTGTAAGTGCAGGGGCAGGTTCACCAACAGTAGAGAGTGTAGAAATAGAAGCAAGAGGTGGAGGGGCCGGGTAGAAGTGATTGTAAGCATAAGAAGCATAATCACCACCTGGGTAGGGCTGGTACACATGGTAAGGATGGGCACATGATAGGTTCATGATAGACATGATCTGGAAGAGATCCTGATGTAGGTGCTCCTAAACTTGTAGGTTGTATGCCTATTGATGCACCATGTAACCCATGAGTTCTTCATTGGATACATGAAACGAGGCACATGTAGGTTAGGATGGTGGTGTTGGTGGAAGTGCATGGGTGGAGGTATAGGCTCCAGGTGTGGTGGAAGAATATGTAGGAAAATATGTTTTCTTGATTGTGGTTTCACTAATGTAGACTCCTTTTCTAGAGGGTTTGTGATGAAGATAATGAAAAAGAGACTTCTCAGTCACAAAGGTGAAGAGACCATAGATCAAGGATGGGTAGGGTGTGTGGGTTCCTCAGGTATTCTTCCTGGAGTCAAATCAGGTCATGTTGTGGGTAATATATCTAGATCATATGACTCCTATGTTCTTCAAAAGTCAGTACATAATCACTGTAGTATCCTCATCAATTTTAGTTTTATTCTTTTTGGGGTGAATATTATAGTTGAATACCAGAGCAAGTATGCTATTTTTGAGACCCAAGAAAAAGGATGGGATGGTGAACTTCTTCTTATAGGGTGTCTGAGGATTCTTTAAGAACTTATGGATATTAGGGAGAGTAATTCCATAGTGCTTGTAGATATACTCAGGGTCAAGCAAGTCAAAATACCCAGGATAACCTTTCCTCTACGTGTCAGTTACCTCAATACCATTGAGAAATATGTTCAATATATCTTGTGAAATAGTGAATTTCTTACCAGCAATAATGGAAGTGATAATCATTTGAGTATTAGGAGGGGGCCGGTACAAGAGAGTCATAGTTTCATGAAAGATTGATGTAAAATTCATGGACCGCCTTAGTGCTTGTATTAGAATCATGAAAGAACCAACGTTCGACACTCAGGGCTACTAGGTGATGGTCATAGAGTAACTCAACTACCTCATCTATCACCTCTCATTTACACGGATGTGGCTCAAACAAGGCATAGTAGGGAAAAGGGTTCCTAGGAAGGAGCTCCTTGTACCTATTTAGAGCTTTAGTTGAAACAAAGAAGGTGTCATTGTAAGGAATGAGGTAAGAGTTGGAGGATGATGATAGTTTTCCAGTAGGTGCGGTCCTCTTTATTCTATTTGAGGTCATTGAGGTGAAATAGAGAATATTAAGAGACCAAACAAAAGAAAAACACTACCGAGGGTCGTCTAACCACCTAAGGTAGATATGAAAAGGTGCTTGGTAGGTCAAAAAGAGGAAAGCTAGGGTTAGGGTTGAGAGATTAAGAGAGCCAGAGTTAGGATAGGTTGACTTTTCTCTAGTTGAAAGGGAGAATAGTTGGCCAGACCCGACTTAAGAATTGATCCAGACCGATCATAAGTCAAGTTCTGAGAGACACAAACTTGATCGAATGGATTTTTGCATAAGCCCTCAGCCACCAATTGGTCAGGATGGCAACTCGACTGACAAAATTTTTGTCCTAAACTTAGAAATTCTAGATTATAGCCATTTGAGTGCTAATTAAATTTATTTTTCTGGTCCATTTTACATTTTAGGCATGTTAGGCACATATCACTCATCATTGGGTACTATTTGTCAATGAAATAAGTGAATGAAAAAATACCCAAAAAAGTGAAAAATAAGGCGTAAGAACATGAAATTTTATCACTTTAGCAAGCAAGGGAGATCAAGACATGAGAAAATCATATAAGATAGATAGCAACTATCTAGATGCAGACCACTATCATCTAAAGCAGTTATGATGTAAGACCCTAACCTGGGTTTTGGGATAATCCTATTTGTTTTTCTTAAGTAAGTTGTGTATAACTTCAATATAATCCTTTGAGGTGTTTTACTAACATGTGACATGCCTATGTTTCAATTGTGATCCCGTTTGAATGATGTTTGAGCAATGTTTGCTTATTTTGGACCTGAGTGCAATTTACCCAAGATAAGGGGTTATCTTGCAATATGTCATGAGTGTGCCGTTAGTGCTTTATCATAATAAGGAGAGTATTATGCTATGGGGAACCTTGTGGATAGCTTAAGTTTCAAGTTGAGCTTGTGTGGATGATGCTTGTGCTTTGTGTGCTAAGTTTTGATGTAAATTGCAATTTACCCAAAGTAAGGGGTTATCATGCAAATTACCTTCTCTAGAGTGTCCCTTATCTCTCTTAGAATCATCTAGAGGATATATAAAGGATGGGGTTACTTGTTTGAGTCTTAGTTAAGTAATATCACTCTTGGTGGTGAAAGAGCCAAAGAGTGTTGAGTGTCTTGAACCCCAGATGGGGTTGTGTCATGTTATGAAGTATATATGGAAGTGCCTATCAGCTTGGAATCCATAGAGGAGGTATGTAACATACTAGATCTCGAACCCTACTCTAGAAGTTTGACCATTTGTGACCTGGCCAAACATGGATTAGCTAACACATGTAATTAAGCCAAATATTCAGTACAAAAATGTTTCACACAATAAATCATGCTTAATGATCAAATATGACACATAAGAACTTAATTGAATGGTTAATGAGCTAATTGGGCCTCTATTGGGCCAGATGACATAACCCATGTAATAAAGTCTCAAAAGTGAAAATAGACTCCAAATTCGTAATCTACACATTAAAATAAGCTTACATGTCAATTTTCAAAGAATTTGGACAACCTTGAAATAATATGGTAAGTTTGGAGAGAGAAATTGCCTAAAAGGCGTATTTAATAAATAAATATAATAAATGACTCCAAAAGAGGAAAATAACCTTAGATTCATGATCTACATAATAATTATAGCCTTTGGGTGAATTTTCATCCAATTTGGAGAAAGTTTCCTTAAAAGGTTAAATCAAGAGAGAGAAAGTGTGTAGAACCTTCGAAATGTTAAATAAATATGCAAGCAACTTCAAAATATAAAATTGATGGCAAACTCATATCTAAAACATTAAATATGACTTGTGGGTCAAGTTTCATCAAATTTGGATAATCCTAATGTCATTAAAGAAGGAGGAAAGAGAAAATAGTAATTGATTTATTTAATACATTAAAAGTTCTTAAAAGGCAAATCTAATTTCATATTCAAAATCTACATTCTTTAATTAGCCTTTGTGCAAATTTTTACCTAATTTGGGTTTCATTTGTGCCCTCAAAAGAAGAAAGAGAAAAAGGAAAAATTAATGTGAATGCACTATAATCTAATTTGGTTTTGGTTTAATGTGTCATGCCTGCTTTCCCTGTCTTATTAGATTTTGGGTTCTTTTATGTACGTTGGATCAAGATTGCACGGCTACTATCTCTTCCTCTACCTATGTTTCCACTGGGTTTCACGTGAACTGGGAAACCAAATCTGACCGGTTTCCTTCTCTGACTTCTCCATCATCTTCCCACCTTTCTTTCCGATTTTGTCACCCTAACCTTCCCCTTATCATCCCACACTGGATGAACCTATAAAAGATGGGTTTTTGTCAACCCTTCCCCTGCAACCATGGGGCACCACTACAGTGCTTTGTTCATGCTCTATTTTCGCCCCTGTTTCCCACTTCGAGCCTTCTCCTCATCACCCCGGGTGATCGGACTGCCGAGTTTTGGTTCCCAGCCTCTCATCGTCTCCCTACACTTTATTTCTGCCTACTGGCTTGATCTTGAAGGCACCCATGGATGGGACTTCTGCTCGTCGGGTCAGATGGCCGCTGTGGGGTCACAGTTGGGCTCTGGCTCATCGAACACCCTATGATGGTCTCAAATTGGTTTCAGGTAGTTCCTCATGGCACTTCATAGCTTAATTTTGCTTCAATTCGATGTTTAGTGCTCGAATTAGTTTTCCCCCAAATCATCGTCAAGACCTGCTTGCACCAGTTGCACCCAGGGCGTGAGCGGGTGAAGGAGGGTGATTCCCTGAGAAATTTCATTTCTACCCTCCTCGTCTCTTCTTTATTTTGTATTCTCGAGCGAGGGTTTTTGGTCTTTTGGACCATGTTCTCTTGGCTTTGTAGCGGGTCTACACATCATTGATGTGGCGTGACTTGGCCTCCTTTCATTGGTCCAAGTAGCATTTCGTCACTCTCTCTCTCTCGTGCTTTCTTGTAGGTAATATTTTGATGTGGCTTTATCAGATTTCTTGATTGCTCGGTTTTGTAAAATTGATAACTAATTATCGGTTTGGCCAAAAATTACAAATAAATACTCATTGGATTAAGAAAAATGTAAGATTTCTAATGGTGTTCATTTTTTTTACCTGAATCTAATGTTTAAAAGAAATGATTTTTATGGATCTAATTAAATAAGAATTAACTTGTATAATTTATAACTAATAATTTATAAGTCAAAAAAATATAATAAAATATGTTTTGAACTCAAGAAAATATAACTTAAAATATGGAATGGTTTTCATAACCTAATTCACTCATAAAAAGGCGATTTTTTTAGGGTTTTGAATAATTAATGGAAACCTAACCCTAATTCCACATATATGTTTAATAGGTTCTTTAGATGCCTAGGCTTGGACCTAGATGTGACTTTGGATCATTTGAATCTGAAGTTGAGGTATGTTTTCATTCCCGATTACTCTTCTTGAGCAACTATCCTATTTTTGTCTTACTTTTGGTCCTATGGACATTAGCCTACACATTGTCTTATTCTTTTGAAATCATGCTTCATGTGAAGTATCTTATTTTATTATTGATCCTGTGATCATAGATATTCTCTTGGAATCTCATCTTGTTGCCTTTGTGTAATTTGGACTTTTGATATTATATGCCCATTGTGATGTGGAAGTTTACTTGGTGATATATTCCCACTTTGAAGTGGATTTGTTTATATGTTTGAGTTGTCCATTGTGTGATGGAAACCTTGTTGATTCTGATTATACATTTCTACTTGCCTCTACATTAAACATGCTATATGATTCAGTAGCACTAGAGTAGTATAATTGCATTGGTTTTGCTTATAGCAGATGTGATATTTCCTGCTCTTTTTAGGGCAGCAAGGAACCTCGTACCCAGGGCAAGATGTGTCATTCTTGGC
This sequence comes from Alisma plantago-aquatica, assembly GCA_963693085.1. Lineage (NCBI taxonomy): Eukaryota > Viridiplantae > Streptophyta > Magnoliopsida > Alismatales > Alismataceae > Alisma > Alisma plantago-aquatica. The sequence goes on along the minus strand of OY856411.1, from coordinate 66,385,806 downwards.
CCATGTTTTTATATATATTTGGGAGATTGGCAATATTCCTTTCTCTATCAGGTTTCAACTTTATGAGGGTTGGCTGCCAATTGTGTTTATATTGTTCTAGGGATATGATTATCTCACATGCATGCATGTTTGATGTTGATGGTGGGGTGTGTGCCCTACTCTCTTTATGTGCCAGTATTGCACATTCTCTATGTTTTTGTTTTTATGGAAAGTATCCCTTTTGTTGTGATCCTTTTCTCTTGATACCCGTTTGGGTGGTACTTTTCTCTTGCATGAGAAGCCTTTTATTTTGATGTCCCTTATTTTGTATAAATTGCTCAATTTACTATTTTTAGTATGCACATACCAACCTTTGCTGATGTCCCTTGTTGTTTCTCTTTTGCTGGGGTATTCTTCCAACCCTAGGTGGAGGACTTGGATGAAAGGACATGTTGACCTGGACTAGATTGAGAAGTTAAAGCTTGGCGACAATCTTGAGGTGGTTTAGATTTCCTCTACATGGATCCTTGTGATGTAAGTTTGTAACCCTTTGTTTTATAATTGAATATAGTCATGTTTTTAATTTTGCTGCTATACTTTGGTCTTTTGTTACCATTAAATAAAGATTTGAAAATTTTACACCCACTCCATCATACCTTGTGAGTATGTTTGGACTGGATGCTTTGTTATTCAAAATTTCAGTAAGGGGGTGGTTCACTTCTTTATAGCATGGTATCAGAGCCCATGGTAGTCAGAATTGACTATTTCAATTTTGTCTCCCCATAGAACCCTTGACTTTTCTAGATAGCTCTAAGTGAGATGTTGACCCTAGATTTGATCAAGAATAATATTCTTATGCAAAAAGGTTTGTTTTGAGGATGAGATTAGGTTACGAGGAAGTATTCATATGGAAATATTGTGACTTGGTTTCCGCATTGATTTTGAGCTCACCATTATTTTATATCGCATGATTCTTCAAAGAAAAAAAAAGTATTTTATACTACTATATGTACAAAATTTTCTCTGATTTATTGATGTTTTCTTGAACTAAGTCACAATGAAGAGAAACTCTAGTTTGAATAGAATCTAACCCTAGTTTGTGATTAGGATTGATATAATGGTGTACTTGACCTACCCTAAGACTTTTTGGTTGTTCATGTAGGGTTGTTAGGTTAGAGACACGAGGACCTATAACTCAACCCTAGATGATGACTTGATAGTTGGACACATGAAAAATATAAATCTCTAAAACATTCACAATTAAATAATATGTGGGTAGTCTTAATACCTTGATGATGATTAGTTTGACTTGTTAGGTTGAATCCCTTTAAGGGGTGGAGAGTAGTTAATTGTTGAGGTTTGATGTATTGATTTCGAGGATGAAATCCTTTTAAGGGGTGGAGTGTTGTAAGATACTAGATCTCGAACCCTACTATAGAAGTTTGACCCTTTGTGACTTGGCCAAACATGGATTAGCTAACACATGTAATTAAGCCAAATATTAAGTACAAAAATGTTTCACACAATAAATCATGCTTAATGATCAAATATGACACATAAGAACTTAATTGAATGGTTAATGAGCTAATTGGGCCTCTATTGGGCCAGATGACATAACCCATGTAATAAAGTCTCAAAAGTGAAAATAGACTCCAAATTCGTAATCTACACATTAAAATAAGCTTACATGTCAATTTTCAATGAATTTGGACCACCTTGAAATAATATGGTAAGTTTGGAGAGAGAAATTGCCTAAAAGGTATAAATAATAAATAAATATAATAAATGACTCCAAAATAGGAAAATAACCTTAGATTCGTGATCTACATAATAATTATAGCCTTTGGGTGAATTTTCATCCAATTTGGAGAAAGTTTGCTTAAAAGGTTAAATCAGGAGAGAGAAAGTGTGGAGAACCTTCAAAATGTTAAATAAATATGCAAGCAACACCAAAATATAAAATTGATGGCAAATTCGTATCCAACACATTAAATATGACTTGTGGGTCAAGTTTCATCAAATTTGGATAATCCTAATGTCATTAATGAAGGATGAAAGAGAAAATAGTAATTGATTTATTTAATACATTAAAAGTTCTTAAAAGGCAAATATAATTTCATATTCAAAATCTACATGCTTTAATTAGCCTCTGTGAAAAATTTTACCTAATTTGAGTTTCGTTTGAGCCCTCAAAAGAAGAAAGAGAAAAAGGAAAAATTAATGTGAATGCACTATAATCTAATTTGGTTTTGGTTTTATGTGTCATGCTTGCTTTCCCAGTCTTATTAGATTTTGGGTGCTTTTATGTACATTGGATCAAGATCACACGACTACTATCTCTTCCTCTACCTCCATTTTCACTGGGTTTCATGTGAATTGGGAAACCAGTTCTGACCAGTTGCCTTCTCTGACTTCTCCATCATCTTCCCACCTTTCTTTCTGATTTCGTCGCCCTAACCTTCCCCTTATCATCCCACACTTGATGACCCTATAAAAGATGGGTTTTTGTCAACCCTTCCCCCGCAACCATGGGGCATTGTTGCAGTGCTTTGTTCATGCTTTGTTTTTGCCCCTGTTTCCTGCTTCGAGCCTTCTCCTCATCACCTCGGGTGATCGGACTGCCGAGTTTTGGTTCCCAGCCTCTCGTCGTCTCCCCACACTTTGTTTCTGCCTACTGGCTTGATCTCGAAGGCACCCATGGATGGGAATTCTGCTCACCGGGTCAGATGGCCGCCGCGGGGTCACAGTTGGGCTCTGGCTCATCGGACACCCTACGATGGTCTCAAATTGGTTTCTGGTAGTTCCTCATGGCACTTCGTAGCTTAGTTTTGCTTCAATTTGATGTTTAGAGCTCGAATTAGTTTTCCCCCAAATAACCGTCGAGACCTGCTCACACCAGTTGCTCCCAGGGCGTGAGCGGGTGAAGGAGGGTGATTCCCTGAGAAATTTCATTTCTACCCTCCTCGTCTCTTCTTTATTTTGTATTCTCGAGCGAGGGTTTTTGGTCTTTTGGACCATGTTCTATTGGCTTTGTAGCAGGTCCGTGCATCACTGACGTGGCGTGACTTGGCCACCTTTCATTGGTCCAAGTCACAGGTAGGCACTCTCTCTCTCTCGTGCTTTCTTGTAGGTAATATTCTGATGTGGCTTTATCAGATTTCTTGATTGGTCAGTTTTGTAAAATTGATAACTAATTATCAGTTTGGCCAAAAATTATAGATAAATACTCATTGGATTTAGAAAAATGTAAGCTTTCTAATGGTGTTGGTTTTGTTATATGAATCTAATGTTTAAAATAGGTGATTTTTATGGATCTAATTAAATAAGAATTAACTTGTATAATTCATAACTAATAATTTATAAGTCAGAAAAATATAATAAAATATGTTTTGAACTCAAGACAATATAACCTAAAATATGGAATGGTTTTGATAACCTAATTCACTCATAATAAAAGGCGATTTTTTAAGGGTTTTGAATAATTAATGGAAACCTAACCCTAATTCCACATATATATTTAATAGGTTCTTTGGATGCCTAGGCTTGGACCTAGATGTGACTTTGGATATTTGACTCTGAAGTTGAGGTATGTTTGCATCCCCGATTATTCTTCTTGAGAAACTATCCTATTTTTGTCTTACTTTTGGTCCTATGGACATTAGTCTACACAATGTCTTATTCTTTTGAAATCATGCTTCATGTGAAGTATCTTATTTTGTTATTGATCCTGTGATCATAGATATTCTCTTGGAATCTCATCTCGTTGGCTTGGTGCAATTTAGACTTTTGATATTATATGCCCACTGTGATATGGAAGTTTAGTTGGTGATATATGCCCACTTTGAAGTGGATTTGTTTATATGTTTGAGTTGTCCATTATGTGATGGAAACCTTGTTAATTATGATTATACTTTTCTACTTGCCTCTACATTAAACATGCTATGTGATTTAGTAGCACTAGAGTAGTATAATTGCATTGGTTTTTCTTATAGAAGATGTGATATTTCCTACTCTTTTTGGGACGACAAGGAACCTCGTACCCAGGGCAAGATGTGTGATTCTTGGCCCATGTTTTTATATATATTTGGGAGATTGGCAATATTCTTTTCTCTATCAGGTTTCAACTTTATGAGGGTTGGCCGCCAATTGTGTTTATATTGTTCTAGGGCTATGCTTATCTCACATGCATGTAGGTTTGATGCTGATGGTGGGGTGTGTTCCCTACTCTCTTTATGTGCCGGTATTGCACATTCTCTATGTTTTTGTTTTTATGGCAAGTATCCCTTTTGTTGTGATCCTTTTTTCTTGATACCCGTTTGGGTGGTACTTATCTCTTGCATGGGAAACCTTTTATTTTGATGTCCCTTATTCTTTATAAATTTCTCAATTTACTCTTTTTAGTATGCACATACCAGCCTTTGCTGATGTCCCGTGTTGTTTCTCTTTTGTTGGGGTATGCTTCCAACCCTAGGTGGAGGACTTGGATGAAAGGACATGTTGACCTGGACTAGATTGAGAAGTTAAAGCTTGGAGACAATCTTGAGGTGGTTTAGATTTCCTCTACATGGATCCTTGTGATGTAAGTTTGTAACCCTTTGTTTTATAATTGAATATAGTCATGTTTTTAATTTTGCTGCTATACTTTGGTCTTTTGTTACCATTAAATAAAGATTTGAAAATTTTACACCCACTCCATCATACCTTGTGAGTATGTTTGGACTGGATGTTTTGTTATTCAAATTTTTAGTAAGGAGGTGGTTTCACTTCTTTACAAGGTTCCATATCGGCTTAGAAACTTTTTGGAAGTATTCATATCAGGATAAGCACCTCAAGTAGGTGAAGCCTATCAGTTTAGATGTTCCTTGCAAAAGTTGTATTAGTTTGCATATAAAGTAATATGGGTTGTGATATCTTGTCAAGAAAGCTACCCAATGCCTGATATCTCATCCTTGAATTATCCACAAGAGTTTTGCATATCAAGATAATCATGGATGCATGGAGTCACCATGCATGGACATGTGTCACCTAGGTGCATATGGTGGTGACAGTTCACATACACTCTCTGTCATGAGCCTCAACTATATAAGCCTCTCTTTTCACCTACTAGTGAACATTTTGACCCTCATATCATCCCTTTCTTGGTGGATGACCATAAAAGCTTGAGGAACAGGAAGGAGATCGAGCATCAAGCATAGGTGAAGCCATGGGCATCTTCAAACTAGGGTGGACTATGCTTCTCAGATCACAGTTCTTTTCTTTGTTTTCTTCTTTGCCAAGTTTCTAACTATGATAACTTCTTCTTGATGGAGGTGAAGTTATAGTCAAATCTTAGACCTTTGGACTGGTCATCTTCAACCTTGGGAATGTGGAGCTTTGAATCTTGAAGCTCTAGTGGTGATCTTAAGGTAGGTTATATAACTTTAACTCAACTTTATTATTATTCACCATCAATCATGCAATACTTGGCGATTCCTTTTCAATTTCAACTTTCCTGGGTTGAATAATAATTCTATGAGATCTAATGGATATATGGGGCTGTTTTCCATGAACTAGAGTGTTAGTGGAAAAATCATTGGTGCTTGAAGATGATGGAATCTCATATGCACAAACCGATATTGGTTTGAGAAGCTCTAACCCAATCTGGGGTTATGTGAGGGGAAATCAATACACATGAGGTCCTAGCCCGTGACCATTTTGTTCATGTGAAGGACTATACAGTTGTCTATCCTATCACCAAAGGATAAATTGGGGATAGGTCGATATCTTAAAGTTAAGTGAAGATATAAAGTCTATAGGGCTAACCCGATATGACATAACCCTAATAACTGATACACCTGTAGCCTGACACAAGTGTGACTGGAGACACACCTTGGCCCACACAAAAAGTAATGGTGAGGTTGATACCCTAGAGTATGCTATGTCTGACACACTAAATGATGACGTGGCCACCAAATCACGGTGTGGTTTATACACCAAGATATGGAGAAGGCGATACACCATGTCATGCATATAACCAATATTACTCTAAGCACCTCAAGACCGACATCATCTTAATGTGTCATTGTGACACCCTATGCCAAATGAAAGAGAGATTACTTAAAACAAAAACACAGAAGAAGATTAAGCAACCATATTACTGAAAAACACTAGAAATTAAAACCATTTTCATAAAACTGCCAAACAACAAGAACCTCTCATATAGGTGTTTTCATGCCTCAAAGCACTTAACCTATTACTAGAGAACATGTTCCAGAACATATATATATATATATATATATGCATATATATATGTGTGTGTGTATATATATATATATATATATATATATAGATATATACATATACATATATACATACATACATACATACATACATACATACATACATACATACATACATACATACATACATACATACATACATACATAAGGAGACACAGAAGGAGAACGATGCTGGGAAGAAGAAGAACCCCTAGACGATGATCGTGAAGAGAACTCTGGCACAAGAAAAGGAGTGTGCGAGACTGATATTCTCGAAACCAACCATGAAAGATGATAAGGTGATTGAAGATCTTGACGTGGAAGAATATGGATGTATGAAGGACGTCTGGGAATTCACAGTATCAATCTACGTCATGGGCAAATGACCTTTTTATCCGCATCTATTTGTCTTGGATACGACGAGTTTGGAAACCCAAAGGCGACTTCGATGTTGTTTCAAAGGAGAAGGGATTCTTCATAATCTGATTCTCCAACAAAATGGACAAGAAGACTTGCCTCAATAGTGGGCCCAGATGGTTTGATAGCCACCTAGTTATCGCAAGACATTATTCCTTTGGTGATTAGTTGGAGAATATGGATGTGACCTCGCTTCCGGTTTGGATCCGCATCCCCTCTAATGGGAAGATGTGGACTAAGAAGGTGGCGGGAACTATTCCTTTAGGAGTAGGCAAAGTACTGCATGTGGAGACTAGGGCAATGAAGACAACAGGCACTGATGAAGCCAGGGTCCTAGTATAATTGAGGTGGAAGACTCTAACCTAGATAAAGTCTGGGTGAATGTACCGATAAAGGAGGCGATCCCATTCTACATCAAGTATGAGTTCCTCCCCAAGAAGTGCTCAAAATGTTGTCTTCGGACATGGTGATGATGAGTGCCCACAAAACAAGGAGATAGAGGATACAAAGGATGATGATGGCTTCCAAGCACCCGAAAAAGACTTAGAAGGAGAGAAAGTCCAGCAACACCAACACATCTGAGAAAGCCAACATTTTAGGAGACAAGGAGGAAGGAGAAGTTGTTGCTAACTCTTTCTTCTCTCTAAGTGAGTCAGAGGAGGAGATAGAGAAGATCTTGGAATTAGAGAAGAATCCCAACTCAGCACGCAAGGAAAAGGAGAAAAATAAATCTAAGGAGAAGGGGAAAAACCCTGGATTGGAGAAGGAGAAGGAGCCTAGTAGGCGTACCAGGAATAAGCATTAGGTTATCAAATGCCAGTACTCATGTGTAATGTTAAAGGGGTGTGTGACCCTGACAAGAGATGTGAGGTGAGGAACTAGATCAAGTCCATTAGAGTTTCTATGGTGGCTATCTTGGAGACAAAGATTAAGATAATAAATAGCAAGTGTGTGACATATGTTTTCCCTAATGGATGGAAACATATTTCCAATGATGAGTCTGTTGAACTGGACAGGATATGCCTCTGGTGGAACCCAGATACATGGGAGGTTGAGGTGGAGGTAAACGCTGATCAAGTTATCTCAACTATCTATAATTACAAGGGAGGTTTAAGGATGTTTTTCTCTACAGTTTATGCCTTTAACTTGCATTCTCAAAGGCAGTCCTTGTGGAAGGAGTTGCTGGCTCAAGCGAGGTGGACGAACCTTCCATGGTTAATCATGGGAGATTTTAATAACGTCAGACTTCAAGAAGAGAAAAGGGGTGACAGGATGGTACTGGAGGCGGTGTTGAGATCTTTCAACCAGAGGACTAGTGAGGCGGAACTATGTGAACTGCCAATGCAAGGGGATGATATGTTCACATGGAATAATGAAGGTAAACCAGGGAAAATAATTTCATGTAATCTTGATAGAGCCCTAGTTACTGTCAGGTGGTTGAATTTTCTCAGGAACACCAGCATCAAGGCTATGACTGTAGATATTAGTGATCATGCCCCATTGTTAATCCATCTGAGAGAGAAGTCCAAAAGAAATAGGCCCTTTAGCTTCATCAATTTATGGACTAAGTGGGATGGCTATAAGGAGTTGGTGAGTCAAAGTTGGCGTGAACCCATCCATGGTAACCCCATCTATGTTTTCGCCAATAAACTCAAGAGACTAAAAGGTGATCTCAAGAAGTGGTCGAAGGAGCATGTCAACATCCCTCTACTTATTGAATCTAATAAAAAGGAGCTAATGTAGGTTAGGATTCAGCTGATAAGGGACCCTCTTAATTAAAATCTCATCAAAACTGAGATAGGATTAAAGCATTACTGGAGGACTTGAAGAAGGCAGAGGAAAGCTTCATATGGCAGAGGAGTCGCCAGAAGTGGATCCAAGATGGGGATAGGAACACAAAAGTCTATCACAACGCCATCAAGAACAAAGAAGCCCTTAATACTATTTCAGAGTTGATTGATGAAGAGGGAAGAATGCTTAATAGCCAGGAGGACCTAAATAAAGAAGCCACAGAGTTCTACATGAAGCTTTATAATAATAATTATAATGAATCAATGGAGATTGAGGAGGATGATCTTCAATGGCGGTACAAACTCACCACTTCTCACAATAATATCCTTTGTAGGCAGGCTAATGAAGAGGAGGTTAAGGAGGCGTTGTGGAGTATAGGGACAGACAAATCGCCCAGACCAGATGGATTTAATTCACACTTCTATAGGGAGGCATGGGAGGTCATTAAATATGATCTCTATGAGTCAGTTAAATGGTTCATGGACGGTGGTTGCCTACTTAAATAGGTTAATCACGTGTTCTTGGTGCTTATACCCAAGAAGAAGATGACATTATCACTGGCTGATTTCAAAACGATCGCTTACTGCAATGTTCAATATAAGGTGATAGCTAAGTTGTTGGCTGAGAGGTTGAAGATGGTGCTTCCACTGTTAGTTTTTGACAATCAAGGAGCATTCATAGCTGGCCGTAGTATTAGCGACTGCGCTCTGTTGGCTGGAGAGTTCCTATCGAATTTCAAAGTCTTGAGGGTACATAAAAAATCTTTCTTGAAACTGAATGTCTCAAAATCCTATGATAGTGTCAAATGGAGTTTGCTTTTGTGGATTATGTCTAGAATGGGATTCCACAAGAAGTGGATAAATCTAATGAAATAATGTGTAACGACGACGAGCTTTTTAGTGCTTGTTAATGGCTCCCCGTGTGGTCTCTTCAAAGGCGACAATGGTTTGACGTAGGGTGACCCCCTCTCTCCATTGTTGTTCACGATTGTGATGGAGTACTTCACCAAGCTTATGGATAAAGAAGAAAGGGAAAAGAAGATAGCTACTTATACCGTCATGGTACGAGGGTGCTGAGTCATCTCATTTTCACATACGATATATTGGTGTTCCTGTAAGAGAAGGCCACATACATGTCTCATCTAAAACTACTACTGACGAGGTTTGGGGATGACACTGGACTAAAGATGAACATCCAGAAGATGTAGCTATTTCTCTCCAAGAACTGTGAGAAAATAGTAGGGGACATCGAAGAGGCGATGGGCATCACGGTGAGCAACCTCCCCACTAACTACCTTGGGTTCCCATTAGCTGGAGGTAATCTAAAATTCAGTGATTTCACAGACTGCTCTGACAAGCTAGACTATATGATTAGTAGGTGGCCCTTGGCGAAAACCTCCATGGCGGGAGGAATCACCCTGACAAGGACAGACATTGAAGGCATACTAATCTTCTGGTCTCAACAAGGAGAGATCCCAGGTGCAGTAGTGGATAGAAAGGAAATGATTATTGATAACTTCATGTGGGTGAGTAACATTCATCCTATGAATTACAATAGACTGGCAAAACCTAAGGAGGAAGGAGGAGTTGGCTTGAAAACACCAAGACACATAGCTACTTGGGGGTACAACAAAAAGAATCTTCAAGTACCTACAAAATGATACTTTGTGGGCAAAGTGGATGAGGATGAGATATCCCAAGGGTCTGGACTTTAAACCGAAGACCAGGGAAGGCTACTCGAGAGTCATTAACAGAATGACTAAGGTATGGCAAGAGATCAAGAACATTAATGATGAAAGAAGCTCTTGGACGATGAAGGAGAAATAAGACAGAATTTGGGAGCTTATTCAGTCGAGAGCTGGAGAGCACATATCCAATAAGGTATGGAGTGATATTGGAATCCCAAAATGGGAAATGTGCTTATACAGGGCAGTGCACAACTCACTTGCCACCCTGGATAAGACTACTAGGTGGTATCCTAGAACAGACACGACTTGCTATCTCTGTGAAGAGGAGCAGGAGACAAAGGAGCATATCTTCAAGTCGTGCATGTATACAAGGAAAGTCTGGGATCAGTTTCATACCAAAATGCTGCTGAGGTTGAGGCAGCCGAATGATATAGAAGGAATGATTGCCACCTTGACTAAGATGGAGGTGATGATGCTGTCGACTCTATACTTTCACATTTGGAAAGAGAGGAACAATCGAAAGCACAATGTGAAGAAGAAGGAGGGATGATGGTCTATCCAGCAAAATCCACAAAGTTCTATGCAATAGGATACATTGTATAGATAGATAGAATGTTATTTTCTTTTGTGTGAGCAACGTAGTGTTTGGACTACGTTGTGTCTTTTCCCCAAGAGCTATTTTACTTGAGGGTTTCAAAATATATTTACCTAATTCTAATACATACATACATACATACATCCATCCATTACAACTATATACAATAGGGCACATGAGCCAACCACATATAGAAAGTACGTTCACAAAACATCCCCAAGGACCCGAGTGTTAAGGGGCGACTCTAGGACTCTATCAATAAAGGACATCCAAAAACACTTCCAACTGTGTTGTCTACTGCCTCTCTTGCTGCTCCTCAACCTCTGTTGCATGATCTCTACCTCCACATGCACATCCACCTAAAAAGGATGTGGGAAACCCACAGGGTGAGATTCCAAATCTCAGCGGGAGATATAACTCTCCACCAACTCCATTATTATTATAGATAAGATAAATAAAGCAGAAGTAAAGTTACAACTATAAGAAGCATGTATCATTAATATCAAGATGAGAAATTACTGTTGAATCATAAAACATCTTAACAATATAAAAGGAATATGAAGAACATGTATAGTTCCTATTAGTAATATTGTATAAAGATCAAGCAAGACCTCATCCAATGTTTCTGCCTTTGATTCTATACAAATATACTATATGGATGATTAAATATTTTATTATGCCCCGAGGATTTGAGTCATACCACGCAAATCCCACTGACCACTACTAAGTTGAATCAGTGCCATACAAGGTCAATGGAAGAGTCAGAATCCACAACCTCACCACCTCATGGTCAGTACACAATGAAACACCACAGAGACATATATGTCAACTACAACCATGACATTTAATAAACTCAGGGATTGGTTGGTGCATGACCATCCACATATATAATCATAACTAGCCCACCTTGGTACATGTATGACGCTAGAAGAATAGGCTCACACATGGCCGTTCTAACAAGATGGAGTTGCTCATGCATGTCCATCCATACTACAACAATATTGACTCATGCATGGTCGTCTCACTCACCTTGTAGTTAAGGATAAAAGGAATTACTCGAATTGTACCCCACATATTAAAAAATATGCGCTAAAAAGATAAACTCATTTCACCATTCAACAATCACTGACACTGAATGGATCTATGGCACAAGGAAAACTACAAGATTAGGTTCCACTTTATTAATTAGGTCATTTAAGCATCTTTCAGCAACAATCAAGTTACAATGTCAACCTATAAACAAATTCTACATAAATAAGGGCATAACACATCTCCAAAACATGTTTGAGGACATAGGGTGTGATCTTATCACATCATCACTGGATATTTGCCAATCACCATATATCTCATCACAAGTATCACATACTTTGGGGTAGCAACCCCTCATCTCATCGTCGAGAAAATCATCATCTAATATAAGGCAGTAAGCCTTCATTAGGTCATAAGACCATTTACCTCCTCTTTCAAGGATGTCAACAACATTTATGCCTCATCAAGGCCCATTCACACATATAATAAGAAACATAGCTCATACCTGTCTATGCTTATCAACTGGTATCACCTGCATGGTTAGAGATTTATAACAAGAAGAACAATACATCATTATTATTCACACAAGCACCTCATAGAGTATCACATCATTACATGTAAACCCATCATCAACATGATATAACATAGCTACCATCACAAGGTATCAGTTGGGGCTAACATGTAGCATATCGGTTAGCACTTGCCATGGGGTGTCGACTTGTTACCATCACAACATGTCAACCACCACCACGCCAGGCACAAAAGATAAGTTCATGAAAGGTGTAAAGGTTTACCACTTCTAGAGAGTGTGACGGTCAACACCATATAAGGTGTGATGGGAAACACCATCTCATAACATATTGGCTAACACCACCTAAGGGTGACATTCTACACTAACGGTAACAGACTGTTATGGTTAAGGTTCAGCTGGGCGTCACGAGTTGAGGTGTGTCGGGAAACATCACCCTAGGGTGTGTCATCCTTCACCCAACCAGAGTGTCACAGTTAGCTTCCAAAGTAGGCCAACTCCTCAAGGTGCCTCCATAGCCATGACAAGCTAACATCTTCAAGGGTATATCGTTTGAGAAACGCCTTGTTTACTTAAGGTACTTCAAGAGCATGATCACTAACACCCACCATGCATCTCGGTTAGCCACGCCACATACCAGTTTAGGTACTGCTAGGTCATAACGAGCTAGATTCTCAAGGTATATCAATCATAAGCCAAAAAAATCTAACCTTCTCAACACGTGTCTATCTAAGAATATCCAAGGCATGATGACCTAGGCATATCCAAGGCATGACGACCTAACACATAGGATGTCGGGTTGTTGCACTACAAGCCATGACAACCTAACCTCACCTTGATGCACGTGTGTGTGTGGAATTGTTATCTTCAACCTTAGAAAGATCGATCACTAGTCCATCTACTACTCCTAGCAAGAAGGTGCAAAACATGAAGAGAAAACCAACAAGATTCCATCATCAAAATAGATCTAAGCCATTAAAAACTAATAGTATACAAGGGATGAACGATATCAAGATTAAGAGAAACATAAGCATATAAAGAGTGAAAATAATAAAGGAGATTAAGAGTTATATAACCCGCATTAAAGATCACCACCAAGATGCAAACTCCAAAGTCAAGCTCTAAGCTCACTAGCTCAAGGTAGAAGATGATCCACCAAACTCAGTCACCACCACACCTCCAAGGAAGAAGATGATACCAAGGTTAAGATGGTTCAAGGTAGAAAGAAGGTATCCAAGGTCCATGGTCGAGAAGAAGAAAGGAGAAAAGAGAGCTAGAAACATATCTTACCAAGGTAGATGATGAAGGATTAGAAAAGAACACCACAACTTGGAACTGGTCTACCAAGCTCCAAGACAGATCTTCTAGCTCCTTAAACTTCTCAAGGTCATCCACCAAGGAATAGGGAAAGAAAAGATGGCCAAAAGTATCCTCTGGAATGGAGAGAAAGGAGCATACATACAAGAGGGTTGAGAGAGGTCATGGAAGATGTGTCACCACCAAAGGATCTTAGGTGCCACTTGTCCATAAGAATGAGCCACATGCACAACTTCATGCAAGACATGGTGATAAGGTCTAGGAAAGGTCTCGTCCACTTGGTTTCCTACCAAGATCATGACTGATACCACATCTCCACACACCCACAAACCGATAGGGTGTAACCCTACACACCCACAAACTGATAGGGTGCAACTCTACACAACCACAAACAGATAGGGTGCAACTCTACACACCCACAAATCGATATGGTACAACGCTACACACCCAAAAACTGATAGGGAACCTCTCTAGGGCTCTCTAGCCTGAGACAACACATCTAGACACCTCAAATATGTGTGCAAAACATCACCAAGGATGTCACCACACAACCAAGATCCAAACAAGGTGCCCATCTATCTCTCTCCTCTAGATGGTACCAAGAGAGAGAGGGAACACTCAAGAGATTGCAAACTTGCATATCAACCCTAGCTCTTGGTGACTTGCAATTTGAACCAAAACCTCACCACAAAACACAAGCATAATCCAAACAAGTTAAAATAAGAAACTCCAATCTTCAATATGCCCTAATTACATCTCAGATGATTAGAGCAAGGTTCTAAGCAACATACTTAGGCAAAACAAATAGGTTTATCTCAAAATGTGGGTCAGGGTTCTTACAGTCATGGCTGACACAAGTGAAGAGTATCATGGAAGATACATGTGTCTAACCCGACACAAAGTGAGGATCTTAGGCCAATACAAGTAAAGAGTGTTATGACCAATAAAAGTATCTAAGCTGACATAATTGAGTGTGTCTGGGTCGACACAAGAGTTAGTGTGTAGGTTGATACACTTTGATGAGAGTAGGCCGACATATGAGTAATATAATCAAGTTGATACTTGATGATGTAACGAGATGGATGCACTTTGATAAGTGTAGGCCCATACACTCTAAAGAGGGTCAAGTCAATACAATAAGTTAAGTTGAAACCAATATTCTAGTAAGGATGAGAGAGGAATTTGTATCACTCATGTTGATAGTCAATTAATGATAATTGGTGAGAGTAATCAAGTATGTTTGAATACTTATGGCAAGGAAATAAGCTCCTAGATGAGAGGAGTTATGAATTAGGGTTTGGTGGTTGAATATAATTGTAGAAACCCTAATCATCTACAAGAGAAACCCTAACCCTAATTATGAGAGGGTTGTAACTTAATTGAGGGAGCTTTCTTTTATGGCATGGTGGTGATATTTAAATTGATATCTCTTTTAATATGAGATCCTAACCATGCAAGTCTTTTGAGATAATGAGCATAGACAACTATGGGCTATAGTGATGTGACATTATAGATTGAATGGGTTTTGTAAGCCATGTGAAATACTTATACAACAAGTATAATGTGTATATGGGTCTTATAACCTAGATATAGTTGTTGCCTAGTAAGAGGTGATGGTTCAATAATGAACTGAGGGGATTGAAACCCCATAGCATGTGAAAATGATTATGAGATGAGATTATCAGTAGTGTGTTTAAAGGATCGAGATCCCAGGTTAATTGTGATAAAGTAACAACTATCTGTGACAATTGTTATGTGATCTCTTGAAACATGTATTATACTATTCTTTGTAGAATTTAACTATGTGGTATTCTTATAACTTGATTGATGCTAAAATATGTTGTGATACATCAAAAATGTAGTTTGCATTGGCCATAGATCCATTCGATGTTAGAACTTGCTAGATGGTGAAATGAGTTTTACTCAGAGTGCATATTATTGAATATTGTGGGGTGAAGTTGAGTATTTCCTTGCATCCTTAGTTTCAGGTTATGTGAGACTGACATGAGTGAGCTGATCTCATTGTGATATGGATGGCCATGAGTGAGACAATCCTTTCCTTAAACAATGGCCATGCGTGAGCCAATTCTTTTATAATAATGGTCACGCGTGAGCCAATACTTTCATAAGAATGGCCATGAGTGGGCCAATTCTTTATATATTAGAATGGCCATGAGTGAGCCAATTCTATTTATCCGAATAGACATGAGTGATCTATTCTCTAGCGTCGTGACCTGTACCAAGGTGGGTTAGTTGATTAAATAGTTGACTATATGTCACTATCACAGTTGACTAATATGTCTCTACGTTCTCTTATACTGACCGGGAGTAGTGGGTGAGGTCTTGGAGTCTGGATCTTCTTGGACCTTGTATGGCACTGTTGGTAGCCCTTTAAAGGGGACAGTTAGATTTGAGTGGTACAAATCGAATCCTTAGGGCATAAGTCAAGGCATAAAACATGATATAATGTGTGTGATTATAATAAGCTTGTGCTTGAATGTGAGTGTGTGCATCATAAGCTTGAGCATCGTGTGCCTAAGTGTATGCATAATCATGTGATTGATTGTGGAAAGATTCCCTTATCTGTGTAGCATATTTCTCTAGAGAATGGAATACATAAATATTGAATGAGGTTGCAATTGTATGACACAATCGGTAGTTGTCATGCATGTTGTTCATTTTCCTCCTAAAGTGATTACTTGATATATTGTTCATTCATAGTTATCTGAACTACTCAGTTATGATAATATTGTACCATGCTCATTTTATATGGTTAGATCTTTTTAGTATAGTGCAACTTTACTTTCTGTTCTAATAACAATATATCTGCAATAATAATAGTGTTGTTTAGGAGTTATATCTCCCGTTGGGACTTTTGTCTCACCCTGTGGGTTCTACAACTTTGTAGGTGGATGTGCACGAGGTAGAAGAGATCGTGTAAGTTGAAACAGGACATAGTAGGAAGAAGACCTAATATTTGAGGTGGTGTGTTGTCAGTTGTGTCTTATTGTATATAGAAGTCATATGGGTCGTCCCTGTGCTCTCAGGTCCTTGGGGGATAGTTTCATATCTGGTTTTACAATCGATCTGAGTTTTTGGCTAAAAGGTTGTTATTGCTTATAGTTTGCTCATGTACATGTTTTTGGTAAAAGTAAACCACTATCAGATGAAATAGGGATGCTACTGAGATAACACATGTGCGATGTATAATGTTGTATATATATGACAAGCTTTGGGCCTTCTTTTAAAGAGTTTTCGGGCAGTGGATCTTTATGGAAAATTGTTTTAATTTTAAGTGTTTTTTGGTAATCCACTACTAATGGTTATTTCCACGTGGGTTTGTGTAATCTCATTGTCTGTGTCGTATCGTAGCTACATATTTTCTAAGTCTACATGGACACTAGGATTAGGACTAGGATGGTATCTAAGTTGATAATGTGATATAAAACATGATGCATACTACCTAAATCTCAATACTTGTGTGCCCTGTCCAGACATCCAATTATTGAAGAAAAGGTGAGTATGTGTCACGGAACCGTTCATTACCCAAATCCTTACTCCAAATGACTATAGAGTCAATGGCAATAGGACCTAGGCATCCATCTCTAGCATGGTATTATCAAAGCGCGCATGCGGAAGCATAAAGCTTAGCATACATGAATACATAAGAAGATAAATCACCAACATAGTCCCAATATTAAACAAGTATAATTAATGAAAACATCATTTACTACAAGATTCGAATTACATATTGAGGGAACAATTTATACAAGTCAGCTCATGTATACTAGCTAGGATCTTACAACAAGTACACCTGAACATATGCTCACAAGCCATCAGCTTCCAAGCTATCTTTGAACCTATAAAATCTATGAAACAAGGCGGGTCAAGCACATGAGGCACTGAGTATAGGGCTGAAAGATACATATACATAAGTTTTGCATAATTTAAAAAGAGTTGCATAAATAAATGAACAAGAATAAATGAGTTAATTACTTAACAAAGCGAAAACCCATATTTTAGTCAATTTACTCCACTTATGCTAACAATATCATATATCATAAGGCCTTTTACTAACTTCTCATCGGAAGGGTCTGTGAGGTTTCTCAACTCTCAAGGTTTGCTAACCCTATTCGTAAGGGACCTTAAGACCATCGCCAGGAGCTAACCCTTGTATCTACATGGTCCGTCCTATCTTGAAAAATCAAGGAAGACATCCAAACTTGTGTGATTACCCCGAGACTACAAGTAGGTACACAAGGTTTGTATAATGGATATCTATATTATGTGTTCAAGTTATAAAGCAACGATAACGAGACAAACATTGAGTACAATACTAGAATACTACATGGAAATATTTGAGCTAGTAAACAAGCATTCATATGTATCACATTTCAAGAAAGAAAGCCATAGTCATATAATTATTAAAGCTCGTACCTGAGTTTAGATATTTATAACCTATTCTTGACCATCTAGATCACAAGCCAAACCTGATTAAGCACAAGATTACATTCAAGCATTAGATTCTCATCATTAATCCTAATTAGATCCATTTTAGGGTTTTGGCCAAGTTTGATTCAAAGTTGGTTATTAGTCCATTTGATGATCCTTTACGAAATTATAGGTCATCATGAAGGTGTGATTTAAGTTCCAAGTCATTTTTGTGTTACATTCACTCAAAGTGAACATTTCAAGATTCATGTCACTTTTGTAAATTTTAAGGTTCAAAGGCTCATAATAGGGCAACAAAGTGAAAGATTCATCAAGAAATGAGGACCAATCATAAAAGATGGTTTAAATCATAAAGATATGGATAAGATATGATATTAGATAATCAAGTTATGGACATAAGAATTTAGATTCATATCATTATTGGGGCACAAGAAAGACCAACAAGTCACATGTGTCACACTAGGCCAACACTAGTGGACTTAGGGTCATATACACCCTCATTTCAAAGCATAACGAACATGGACATTAGGGTCTATAAACATCAAATGGTTACTGATTTCAAGAAGAGGGGCATTTTTGCATAATTAGATCAAAGTCAACATTTGATTAAAGTATTATAATGCAGTGTCGTATTTGAGTCACCATATGTAAAAAAGGGTCATCATGTGCGTACAACGGTGATATAGGTCATCATTTTACTCAAAGGTACATAAAAGTTCTTGATACATATATTTAGGATGGATTGAGCATCATTGATCAAATTTAGTCATAATCATGCATTAAGCATGCTCAATGTGATGACCCAGAATTTTAGGGTTTTGATACCCAATACAGTACTGGAGGTAAACCTAGAGTAAAATAGATATTAATGGACATGAGGTAGTATACAGTCAAATTGAATAAATTAGGCTTGTATTGATAATTTTGTAGGATGTTTGATGTGTAGCATACGTCCAATATCTTTATATATGCACCACTTTGAGGTACTTATGACTTCATGTGTCAATGAGAGAATACATGAATCCATATGGTTGAACATTGATATGAGTATGCATAATGATCAATGTAATAGGATCAAACATGTTTCATCAAGGTTTGGTACCTAATTGATCTATATTTAAGGTTGATACACTTAATTATGAGAATATTTGAGGAATTAAATTAAAATAAACAAATGTTGGATTCTTGGTCTCATATTTGGTTGAACGCTAGACCACATTATGGGTAACTAGTGCCTAAAATTTTGGTATCTTTAGAACAAACCATTATATAGGTATTGAGGTCGAGAATCTTGGTATAATTAATAAGGTTTGAGTTATAGCTGAACTAAGTTTGATATAGTTAGATGACACATAGCTCTTCATGTACCGAGGTTGTTGGGCACCACCTTGATATAGTTAGATAACATCCGATCACTGCCGAACAGAAAGAGGCTGGCCAAGTCTTGCAATCTTCAACGGCCAGCACCACATTTCGCGATCTATATGTGATTCAAGCTGAGAAATCAGTTCCACCTTATTAGTATCTATCTCCCAACTGGTATCACACTAGTTTAGGTTCCAAGACGAGACCAGGAGAACCCTCTTCTCCTCCGCCCTCACTGTTGTCTACTGATGATGGGGTAATGGGAACAAAGGGAAGAAGGGAGTCCAATCCCAACCTCCTCCTCCTCGCTCCAGCAACCAAGAGATAACCTACAGAAGGTTCAGTGATCTAGAATGGATGAGAGTGAAACTGGCCTACGACTCTCCTCTTCCTCGTCACCATTAATTTCCATTGCTACTTATAGCTGAGAAACTAGAAGACCTCCAGGTAGCAGCGAGGGATGCGAGGAGAATAACCCATCACAGGGAGCCGAGGTAGGACCAAGCTTGGAGTCCTCACCGGACAACCAGCACAAGACCTCATCTCAAAAATCACTCCTTTTCCCCCTTCTCATCTCCTACAATAGTAGATTCATAGGGTTTCTCACCCCCTGCACCAGAGATCCAAGGAGCTTTGTGGCTCATAGGTTGCTGGCCAGATTGCATCTACCAAGAAGCAGGAGTGAGGTGGGTCCAGGGCAACGTCAGAGTCCTTCCGGACGCGACGACTCTCACACACACAGAGATCGGAGGACACAAATCTTCAGAGCCTAAATCTACCTTGATACCTCACTGATTTCACTGGATCTCATCCCTTACGTTGGCGCTAGATTTGCAGAGCTAGATGATCTCGAGACCCTCCACCTTGCGAGAGGCTATGCATTATCGAGAAGTTGAAGAGGGACAACGACCTTTCCTGTTTGTGAGAATCTCGGAGCCCCAGAACTTCTCATTCATGGTAGTAGAGACCTAGGATCGTCTTTGCGAAGAAGACCACCGTCGGACCCAAGAATGTGAGAGAGGGCGATATAGAATAAGATCGGGCGACTTAATGTTTTTTCAACTGGTCCAACAAGTGCCAAGCTAGGGACTGGCCGGTCCAGGCTAGACCAATCTGCTGAATCATGCCCCACCTAATGCCCATCGTGGCCCACTCATAGACTGCCATCTCAAGCAGTGGGACCCACAACTCAAGGTAATTCCTTTTAGAATCTTAGAAATATACCAGATCGTAGAAAATGTCCTATAAATAGCTCCCTTGGCCAATAAATTCACCAAAAATATCATTGGATTTGGGAAAATGTCTACTTTTATATGAAAGTTCTAGATCAGACTTTTATAGTAGTTTTGTGATGCTTTTTAATTTAGGAGTGGATGTTCCAATTTAAGATATTTAACATGGAATAATTTGAAAATGATGGAAATATAATCTGAGAAAAATACTACCGAGCCCTAGTATCACTTGGAAACTTAATATTGACTCGGATCTTATTATAATTTCGAAATGTTAGGTATTTTCCAATTAATGCATATTTATATGCTTTAAAACTCATATTAATTATAGAAAATAGATAAGGCATCAGAAAAATATGAAATTTGTACCAGACTTTAATAATGACATATAGATCAGACTAGAAATACTAGACACTATCCTAATATCATATTGACCTAGGTTTGGCTAAACCCTAAATTTGGACCTAAAATTACCAAGAATATTATGTACATGTATTAATGATGATTAATTTCTATTAATAAGGTGCTGACCATATTATCTAGATGATCATGGATATGTGAGGAATCTCTGAACTCAGGTACGTGGGTTTTATTAAGAATAAGACTAGTTTTTATGAATGCATAATGATATGATGTACTTTGGATGCTCCTGTTTACATATAAATTCTTGGATGTGTATTAGTAGTATATGCTCCGCAAAACATTAAAGAACATAAAAAAGAATATAGATGGTTTGTAGCTACTGAGTGGATATATGATCTCTCTCACCCTCCCTCAATCCTCTCTCTCTTCCTCTAAATATAAGGTCGACACTCGGTCCCCATAGCCCAAGGGGCGGGGAAAATGAAGTGCGGCATCTCTCTCTCCCTTCTAAATATAAGGTCGGCACTCGGTCCCCATAGCCCAAGGGATGGGGAAAAATGAAGTGCGACACAACTTAGTAGTACAAACACATCATAAGACATCTACAAATATGTGTTTACCTGATTATCACTTTAAACAATGTTTTCTTTTACTCTTTCTTTCTCAAGTTATTTCAATTATGCAGACATATTAGTATATATCTTTCTGCCCACGTACAGAACACCTTGTGTGTTGATTCATTGTTTTATGTATGTTTTAGGTTCAGAGCTAGCATGGGATAAAAGATGTGAATTGAGAAGTGTTCATGTTGTACCTTTTGTGTAGATCCTAGTTAGCATACATGTTCAGACTTGTAAAATTCTCTTTCAATATGCAATTGTAATTCATGTTGTAATATAAATGTGTTAAAATGTTGAGAATGTTATGGTGTATGCATTCTATTTGTATGTTCATGTATGTGTATATCGCTTCCGCATCGCTCTCTGATATAATTAGCTAACGTATTCAGATTCGTCCTCTCGGGCCCTCTAAGTCTTCAGATGGAAGAATTCGGGGACGTTACAGTTGGTATCAGAGCATGAACAATAGCTACACCTGACAATTGCTCATCATGAAACATAAAACTAAATTTCACCTTTTACTTTAAACCCTAGAAACTTAGTAAGTTGTCAATAGGGATAAGGTTTGACGTAGCCTCTAAGTTAGAACCTAGATGTTCGAGAACTAGGTTTAGACAAGTGTGTGAAACCCTTTCCATATAGAGCTCATATGTATTGGGTAGCTACACTAGTCTACACATTGTTCTCACCATTTTACTAGGTGACATGACACTGGACTATCTACTGTGTGTGGGACACTCAATTTTGCTGATTTGGTTTTGTTTTCCAATCGGCTCGAGCCTCGACAGTTTTGTCTGACGTCTTTTTTCTCAGAGAAAACTATATAATATTTTATTATATATATATATATATGTAAATATAAAAATGTGTCCCTCACACTGTAGAGTAGTTAGTGTTCATGCAACCTAAGTGAAAGGGAGTGACATCAGTCTAGAAGAGAGAGTAGTCTAGATTAGATGTCTAGAGCCCTATCAAGATAGGTGATACATAGAGTAGATGATAGAATGATAGTTGAAATAAGCATGTGCAATCTTATCTAAGTTTGATCTCTGATGGTATAAGTTTACTTATAAAGATTTAAGTTGCATATGAGATGAGTTAAATTTTAGAAAATCTAAGCTAAGTATTGATGAAAAAAAGTCATACTCCTTTCTTATTAAGGCAATATAAGTTTAAGATAAAGTTGAATATGCATGAGCCTCAAGCACTTTTACAAAGGAGGGCCTCTAGTGTTAGGACAAGATATGTGGTGAACTCTAGAGAGAGTGAGACCTACAAGGAGAGGGTCGTAGGACCTACCCTAAGATATATATGAAATGATGTGTCCTAAGCTGGGTTACTCCTGAGTAGACGAGTTGAGTCCTTTTTGCATGATTCAATCCTATATATGAAAATTGGGTTAAAAAAATGATGGGTAGGCGACTCATAATGAGAAAGTAAATCCTTTTGATTGACTTAGGTCCTAGCTTGAGTGACATATGCGTCTGAATCTCATCATTAGATGCAAGTGAGGTTATATATATATATATATATATATATATATATATATATATATATATATATATATATATATATATATATATATATATATATATATATATATATATATATATATATATATATATATATATATATATATATATATATATGAACTCTGGTTCTAAGAGTAAAATGCTTTGTGCATTAGATACTCATAAATGTTGTTCCTTCCATTTCTCTTTCTCTATATATATGATGCTAGAAACCTCACTTGAGCTATAGATAATTTATTTATGAAGAGTCACTTGTGTAAGCGTGGCCTAATATTGCCTATATTTCCTCCCTATATCATACATGAAATATCCAAGTTTGAAAGCATGATAAAATTGGCTTAGTATATTCTCTTTCTCTCTATATCATGCATGAATGATATAAGTTTGAAATCATGAGAAAAAAAAGATACATTTGGATCATAGATTAATAATCACAAAATATAGCACCTAGGATCAATCCTTCTAAATCTAAGCTTCTTCTTGAGGATAACTCGTTGAATAGGGTGATACCCTAATATTTAAGTATGATAAAAAAGCATTTCTCTAATGATGAAATCATAGTATGATGTTGATCATAAACCACATTAATGATGTAAACATGATAATTCTAGTGATTGAAGATGTGAGATCTTGACATCATCTTACATACGCAAGCAGGATGAAAGATGAAAACTTTAGTAATACCTCCTTAACTTCTTACGAGCAAATAAAACCCTTATCCTTAAGGGTCTATCAGGATGTAAATCTTATAATGCAAGAATGCCATGCCATGGCTAAGATGTGAAATGGTACTTCACTCTATATAAGATGGGGTGGGTACATCCTAGGTTTTGTAAAACCCTAAGACACCTACAAGTGGTGGCCTAGAAATAGTATATACTATTCGATATCTCCTTCAACATGAGATTAGTTGAATTTTGAGGACGAAATTCCATATAAGATGGGGTGAATGTGATGACCCAGAATTTTAGGGTTTTGATACCCAATACAGTATTAGAGGTAAACCTAGAGTAAAATAGATATTAATGGACATGAGGTAGTATACAGTCAAATTGAATAAATTAGGCTTGTATTGGTAGTTTTGTAGGACGTTTGATGTGTAGCTTAAGTCCAATATCTTTATATATGCACCACTTCGGGGTACTTATGACTTCATGTGTCAATGAGAGCATACATGAATCCATATGGTTGACCATTGATATGAGTATGCATCATGATCAATGTAATAGGATCAAACATGTTTCATCAAGGTTTGGTAACTAATTGATCTATATTTAAGGTTGATACACTTAATTATGAGACTATTTGAGGAATTAAATTAAAATAAACAAATGTCGGATTCTTGGTCTCAAATTTGGTTGAATGCTAGACCACATTATGGGTAACTAGTGCCTAAAATTTTGGTATCTTTTAAACAAACCATTAGATAGGTATTGAGGTCGGGAATCTTGGTATAATTAATAAGGTTTGAGTTATAGCTGAACTAAGTTTGATATAGTTAGATGTCACACAGCTCTTCATGTACCGAGGCTGTTGGGTGCCACCTTGAAGCCTGGGATGTGTGGCCCTCATCTGAGCGTTAAGGGAGGAATTAAGAGCAGGGAGCTCGTCCCTAACATCCGATCACTACCGAACAGAAAGAGGCTGACCAAGTCTTGCAATCTTCAACGGCCAGCACCACATATCACGATCTATATGTGATTCAAGCTGAGAAATCAGTTCCGCCTTATTAGTATCTATCTCCCAACCGGTATCACACTGGTTTAGGTTCCAAGATGAGACCAGGAGAACCCTCTTCTCCTCCGCCCTCTCCACTGTTGTCTACAGATGATGGGGTAATGGGAACATAGGGAAGATGGGAGTCCAATCCCAACCTCCTCCTCCTCACTCTAGAAACCAAGAGATCACCTACAAAAGGTTCAGTGATCTAGAATGGATGAGAGTGAAACCAGCCTACAACTCTCCTCTTCCTCGTCGCCATTAATTTCTATTGCTGCTTATAGCTGAGAAACTAGAAGACCTCCAAGTAGCAGCTAGGGATGCGAGGAGAAGAACCCATCACAGGGAGCCGAGGTAGGACCAAGCTTGGAGTCCTCACCGGACAACCAGTACAAGACCTCACCTTGAAAATCACTCATTTCCCCCCTTCTCATCTCCTGCGATAGTAGATTCACAGGGTTTCTCACCACCCCACCCCAGAGATCCAGGGAGCATTGCGGCTCATAGGTTGCTGGCCAGATCGCATCTACCAAGAAGTAGGAGCGAGGTGGGTCCAAGGCAACGTCAGAGTTCTTCCGGACGTGATGACTCTCATGCACACAGAGATCGGAGGACACAAATATTCTGAGCCTAAATCTACCTTGATCCCTCGCCAATTTCACTGGATCTCATCCCTTACATTGGCACTAGATCTGCAGAGCTAGATGATCTAGAGACCCTCCACCTTGCTAGAGGCTATGCATCATCGAGAAGCTGAAGAGGGACGACAACCTTTCCTATTTGTGAGAATCTCAAAGCCCTGAAACTTCTCATTCGTGGCAGTAGAGTCTTGGGATCATCTCTGTGAAGAAGACCACCGTCGGACCCGAGAACATGAGAGAGGGCGATATAGAATAAGACCAGGCGGTTTAATGTTTTTTCAACTGGTCCAACAAGTGCCAAGCCAAGGACTGGCCGGTCCAGGCTAGACCAATCTACTGAATCGTACCCCACCTGATGCCCATCGTGGCCCACTCACAGACTGCCATCTCAGGCAGTGGGACCCACAACTCAAGGTAATTCCTTTTAGAATCTCAGAAATATACCAAATCTTAGAAAATGTCCTATAAATAGTTCCCTTAGCCAATAAATTCAGCAAAAATATCACTGGATTCGGGAAAATGTCTACTTTTATATGAAATTTCTAAATTAGACTTTTATGGCAGTTTTGTTATGATTTTTAATTTAGGAATGGATGTTCTAATTTAAGAAATTTAACATGGTATAATTAGCAAATGATGGAAATAAAATCTAAGAAAAAACTACTGAGCCCTAGTATCACTTGGAAACTTAATATTGACTCAGATCTTATTATAATTTCGAAATGTTAGGTATTTTCCAATTAATGCATATTTATATGCTTTAAAAATTATATTAATTATAGAAAATAGATAAGGCATCAGAAAAATATGAAATTTGTACCAGACTTTAATAATGACATATAGATCAAACTAGAAATACTAGACACTATCCTAATATCATATTGACCTAGGTTTGGCTAAACCCTAAATTTGGACCTAAAATTACCAAGAATATGATGTACATGTATTTATGATGATTAATTTCTATTAATAAGGTGATGACCATATTATCTAGATGATCATGGATATGTGAGGAATCTCTGAACTCAGGTACGTGGGTTTTATTAAGTATAAGACTAGTTTTCATGAATACATAATGATATGATGTACTTTGCATGCTCGTGTTTGCATATAAATTCTTGGATGTGTATTAGTAGTATATGCTCCGCAAAACATTAAAAAACATAAAAAAGAATATAGATGGTTTGTATCTATTGAGTGGATATATGCTCTCTCTCCCTCCCTCAATCCTCTCTCTCTTCCTCTAAATATAAGGTCGGCACTCGGTCCCCATAGCCCAAGGGACGGGAAAAAATGAAGTGTGACATCTCTCTCTTCCTTCTAAATATAAGGTCGACACTCGGTCCCCATAGCCCAAGGGGCAGGGAAAAATGAAGTGCGACACCACTTAGTAGTACAAATACATCAGAAGACATCTACAAATATGTGTTTACCTGATTATCGCTTTAAACAATGCTTTCTTTTAATCTTTCTTTCACAAGTTATTTCAATTATGCAAACATATTAGTATATATCTTTCTACCCACGTACACAACACCTTGTGTGTTGATTCGTTGTTTCACGTGTGTTTTAGGTTCAGAGCTAGCATGGGATGAAAGATGTGAAGTGCGAAGTGTTCATGTTGTTCCTTTTTTGTAGATCCTAATTAGCATACATGTTCAGACTTGTAAAATTCTCTTTCAATATGGAATTGTAATTCATGTTGTAATATAAATGTGTTATATGTTTAGAATGTTATGGTGTATGCATTCTATTTGTATGTTCATGTATGCGTATATTGCTTCCGCATTGCTCTCTGATATAATTAGCTAACGTTTTGGGATTCATCCTCTCAGGCCTTCTAAGTCTTGAGATGGAAGAATCCGGGGACGTTACACTCAAAGTTGTCAAAGAGCACATCTTTAGCAACAATGAAGAACAAGAAGAAGATCCAGGGTTCAAAATAATACTCATTGGATATATCTCATCAAGCCGACCGATTTGATATATAATTTGCATATATTTGGCTTTAATATGAGAGTTATGTATTTTTGAAATATTGCATCAAGAACTATATACCAAAGGGGCTAGGCGTTACCATCATTATTTGCCTCTCGATCGGTGCCATCGATAGCCGATTTAACAGCGAAAATGTTATGGTGACGCGCCCCAGGAGGGACGCACCCCACATGCGGCCGGCAAAAGCGGTATACCGCTTGGGCTGGGGTGGTTTTCCCGACGGGGCCCCTTTTGTTCTATTTTTACTCTTTTTGTCACGTGGCAGATCTACACACAAAAGACTACAAAAATGAAAATTACGAATAACTTAATCCATAATGAAGTTTTTGACGAAATAAAAACTAATGGACTCGTTATGAAAAATCCAATCTAACAAGACCAATATTGATATATTTTGAAAAAAATGATATGCACACTATTTTACAAATAGTGTGCACATTATATTAAGATTTATGCTAATTTATTATTTATGCACAACATCTAAAAAGTACACACTCACACTATAATTGACGCATTAACACCGTAATTGGGTGTTTTTTCTATAAATAGTAGGTGCATTGTGTTAAGATTTGTGCTAATTTACTATTTATGCACATACTCTATTTAAGATTTGTGATAATTTCTATTTATGAGCAACATCTAAGATGTATGTGCATTAACACTATAATTGGGCGCATTCAATCAAAAGTGGGTGCATTGAAGGCACTAGTAAGTGCATTCAATCAAAGTGGACACATTCAATCAAAAGTGGTGCATTCATGACAATACAAATAGGCGCATTTACAACATAAGTACACACATTTTCAAGACAAGTATGCGCATTTGCCATACAAATAGGCGTATTTACCATACAAGTAGGCACATTTGCCATACAAGTAGGCATATTTTTCATAAGTGGGCACATTCAATCAAAAGTTATGCATTCATGTCAATACAAGTAGGCACATTTACTAGATAAGTAGGCGCATTTGTCATATAAATAGGAACATTTTCCATAAGTGGACGCATTCAATCAAAAGTTATGCATTCATGAAAATACAAGTAGGCTTATTTATACCAGATAAGTAGGCACATTTGCCATACAAGTAGGCACATTTGCCATATAAGTAGGTACATTTTCCATAAGTGGGCGCATTCAATCAAAAGTTATACATTCAAGACAATACAAGTAGATACATTTACCAGATAAGTAGGCGCATTTTCCATACAAGTGTGCACATTTGCCATAAGTGGGCACATTCAATCAAAAGTCATGCATTCATGACAATACAAGTAGACACATTTACCAAATAAGTAGGCGCATTTGTCATACAAGTAGGCGTATTTCCCATTTAAGTATGCACATTTGACATAAGTGGGCGCATTCAATCAAATGTTATGCATTCATGACAATACAAGTAGGCACATTTACCAGAGGCGTATTTGCCATACAAGTAGGCGTATTTGCCATAAGTGGGCATATTCAATCAAAAGTTATACATTCAAGACAATACAAGTAGGTGCATTTACCAGATAAGTAGGCGCATCTGTCATACAAGTAGGCACATTTGCCATACAAGTATGTGCATTTATCATAAGTGGGCGCATTCAAATAAAAGTCATGTATTCATGACAATACAAGTAGACACATTTACCAGATAAGTAGGCGCATCTGCCATACAAGTAGGCGCATTTGCCATACAAGTATGCACATTTGACATAAGTGGGCGCATTCAATCAAAAGTGATGCATTCATGACAATATAAGTAGACACATTTACTAGATAAGTAGGTACATTTTCCATACAAATAGGTACATTTACCATAAGTGGGTACATTCAAACAAAAGTCATGCATTCATGACAATACAAATAGACACATTTACCAGATAAATAGGTGCATTTTCCATACAAGTAGGCACATTTGCCATACAAGTATGCACATTTTACATAAGTGGGTGCATTCAATCAAAAGTCATGCATTCATGACAATATAAGTAGGTGCACTTAGCATACAAGTAGGCACATTTGCCATACAAGTAGACACATTTGCCATAAGTGGACACATTCAATCAAAAGTCATGCATTCATGACAATACAAGTAGTCACATTTACCAGATAAGTAGGCGCATTTGCCATACAAGTAGGCACATTTTTCATAAGTGGGAGCATTCAATCAAAAGTCATGCATTCATGACAATACAAGTAGGCACATTTGCCATATAAGTAGGCACATTTGCCATACAAGTAGACACATTTGTACAATAATTGGACATATTTCTACAAATATTGTGCACGTTATGTTATTATTTATGCTAATCACACTATAACTGGGCGCATTTGCATCATAATTGTGCACTTTTCTACAAATATTAAGCATATTATGTTAATATTTATGCATTAGCACCATAATTGGATATTTTTCTACAGATAGCGCATGATTACACATTAGCATTATAATTGAGTGCTTTTCTACAAATATTAAATACATTATGCTAAGTTGTGCTTATTTATTATTTACATGCATATTTTAAAACATGTGAAAATAATACTTATTTATTATTATTTTGAAAAATATGTCAATATTAGCCTTGTTTGAATGTATTTTTTATAACAAATCTGATGCATTTTATTTCTTAAAATTCATTTCAAGGTGAAAGTTATAAATAAAATAATGAATTCCCTCTCTTTTATTTCCTCCTTAAAAAAAGGAAAAAAAATAATTAAAACTGGCCCTTGCGGGGAAGGTGATTTTGAAGGGCGTTTGCAGCGAGTGCAAAACCCCCTCCCCCAGCGTCCCGTAAGTCATACTCATTTAACAGTCGGCCGCACTACCCTGTACCCAAGTAAGGTTAAGGCTCGTTTGGGCAACAGCGTCCAGCGGTCGTTCCAGGCCTCTCCTGATCGCCCACCCACCGATCCAACCGGAGACGGAGGTATCCCATCTCTCGCACCCGCCGCTTCTACTCGCTCCTGATCGCTCCCCCTTCAGTGGCTAGCCATTTGGACGGTCTGACGATCGCCGTGTTCGGTCGGCCCTTAGCGACGCGTCTCCCCCGCACGATCCCTCTGTTCCTGGGATCGGAACAGGGGAAGAAGAACAGGGGAGTGTCACCCCCGCCATTCTAATGGCTGTTGCGGCCACTGATGAGGCTGGGGGTCTGGCACGTCAGTGTCTTGCTCGCCTCCGGGATGGCTTCGGCAAGACCGCTTCCCACCGTGGGTAACGCCAGCAGCAGGCTTAGGCCTGCCGCTTGAGGGCGGGAAGGCCAGACACACGAGGAGGAAAAAAACCAGAAGGAAGAGGAAGGAGGAGACCAGGAAGGAAAATGAGGCGAGGCAGAGGTGCTAAAAGAAATTGCCCAAAGTAGCAATGGCGTTGGCGTCTAGGGCAGGCACAAGATTCCAACGGGTAGACGGCGTGGCCCAAGCTTCTCTTCCACGACCCACTATCTCTTCCAACTTCTTGCAGGGTTGAAAGAGGTAGCAGCAACATCTTGCAAACTGAGATAGCAGCTGGGGATGGAAAAGGGAGTGGGCACCACGGACAGGGGTCGTCTTCTTGCTCTTCTTTTCACGGAAGTCATGATAGAGGTCTTGCGAGGGGTTAGATACAAGGTGTCACAATGAATGTGTGGATCTTCAGGTTCAGTTCCATCCTACTGGATTTCATGGTTGGAGAAGGAAAAACGAGGGGCCATATGTTGTTTGAGGTGCTTATGGAGAGGTTCATCGCGTACAACTATGCATAAGTCAAAAGTCTAGAAATGTATAGGGTGATGGGAGTTCTTGACTTTGAGGCTGTGTTTGATACATGGTGAATCATGGTGACTGGGAATGATGGTGAAACAAAAATGTTGTTTGGTATGCATGGTGACAGTGATATGACATTTTTCCGTGGTGAATCCATGGTAAATTCGGTATGTTTTTGTCCCCATGGAAAAACATGGTGAATGATGGTGAAAAAAGTTCTTTTTAATTCTCCATTAATATATGGACATATGTGTAAAGAAAAATTATACTATATTTTCCTTCTCTCACCATGCCATATGCTTCCCTCTAAGATTCTTTCCCGCCAACAAATTTTAACTTCCGGTCAAAATATTTTTCTGTCCAAGATAATATTTTTCACCGCACATTTTTCCTTCCAAGATAAAGTTTACACTAGTCAAATCTTTTTCCCTCCAAGAAAAATTTTCCCGCCACTCATTTTTCCTCCAAGACAATTTTTCCCTCACGCCATTTTTTCTCGAAGATTATTTTTTCTATTAAATTTTTTCCTGTAAGACAAAATTTACTGTCAAATCATTTTCTCCTACATATTTTTTTATGCCACAACTATTTTGCAAGACAATTTTTCTTCTGGGAAATATTTTTCTCCAAATTTTTTTTCCTTCATGAAAAACTTTTCCACAACACCTTTTTCCGCCATGACACTTTTTTCCTCCAAGACAACATTTTCCGCCACTCATTTTTTCCTCCAAGATAATGTTTCCAAGATATTTTTTTGCTCTAAGACAATGTTTCCCGCCACACCATTTTTCCCTCATCATGACATAATATGACATTACATTTTTTTCTACAATATAAAGTTTCCAGTCAAATCTTTTTCTTCTCAATAAAAATTTTCCCGCTACACTTTTTTTTTCCAAATCATAATTTTCTCCTACAAGATATTCTCCCTCCAAGATAAAATTTTACATTAAAAAATCTTTCCCTCCAAGATAAAGTTTTACTTTAAAAGAATGTTCATGCAAGACAAAGTTTCCCGCCAAATCTTTTCTTCCCTTAAAAAAATACTTCCCGCCAAATTAATTTATAACCAAGTGAGTAGTGACGTGTTCCTATATAAACGTGTACGATGACTATGTTAATCATATCACTATCTATTTCTATGAACGACGTCAAGTCATATGTAATATGATTGAGAAAATTTGATCATATTGTATTTCTCAAGAAAATATTTATGTTGAAATATTTTAATTTTCTTAATTTTTCAATGAAGTATTTCTCTGCAATGATTGTTAAGAAATATAAATCACATGTGAAAGAGTCTCCTTGGTATTTTTAAATTAAATAGCTCATACACATACTAAAATTTGATGATAAATATTTGTATTATTAATGTCATAATTTTTTATGAATGAAGTATTTAATAAATAGAATTTATGTTTTTATGAGGTGTTTTATATAAAATTGGTTCACTATCACCTTCACCATAACTATGTAACAAACAACACATTTTAAAAATTTCCCCATCCCTTTCACCATCACCATGTAGGTGTTACCAAACAACAGTTTTTAACAATTTCACCATCACCGTCACCATCACCGTCACCTTCACCGTCACCATCACCGTCACCTTCACCTTCACCATCACCATCACCATCACCATCACCATCACCATCACCACACATTTTGTCACCACGTACCAAACACAGCCTGAGTCTCCTAGGAGGAGAGGGGTAGAAAAGGGTGTCCACAACCATTATGTGCAATAGTGGTTATAGTTGGCCCAAACACATACATATCGTGATGCATATCATGTCACAATTACATACTCTTATGTGCATTTCTTTCATATCTTCCAACACTTATAATGTCTAGTAGTGGACTCAAACGCAAATAAGATTTTAACTATGGGTCCTTCGTTACACCAATCCTCTTATTATCAAATACGGGAATACATATTCTAACATTTGGTCATCTAGTTAAAATCTTCAAGAACCATATACATAAGTGTATACATCTTAAATTGATTACATTTAGTCATCAAATCTTGATTAAACTAGTCTAGAAACACTTCTTGTGACTCTAACACACCTCATGATTCATTGTTAACTCTTTTGATCCATTCATAATTCACTAGTATATTCAATTTTAGAAATCCGAAAATCAGGTTCGTCATAGTATGAAACTCTTAGGTTGCTTTCTTTTTTATTACTCCGATCAAGTAGTCATTTTGAAACAACCTAAAGAGTATAGTTAAGCATGAATCATGGTAATAGTACCTTGAAATTACCTTAAAGAAGGAAAGAACTATATCTTAACCTATCAGAATTTGAATGACTGATGATCATAAGAGAAGAATATGAAACTATAAAACCTAAATTTGAACACAAATAAGCTATAAGAGATCTTTGAAATGGTAATTTCAAGAACTTTATAAAGCAGCAAACAGATGAATATGTGTCCATAAAATAAGTCAAGGTGTTAAATACATGTATAAGGGAGAGAACCCATGATGTAAGTATGAAGTGAGAAGATAAATAAGGATGAATGATGAATAAATAAAGCAGAACCTGAGTTAATCTTAGACCAACCTATGAGTATATAGTGTAGTCCTCATGATATGTGAAAGGGAACAAGGAAGATGATCCCTGCTCAGTAAAGAATATGTAAAGAATAATGATTCTTTCCATGATGTAAAGATGAAAAATGTGGTAAAATAAGGAAATGACCATGAACATGAAGAGAAAAAAATCAAAGAAGGAGTAATAATATGTAATCATCTTTACAGTTCCTACACTAATGGCAAGAAAACCAAAATGAAACCAGATTTAGCGACACATGAGTAGTAAAAACTCATATAATACCCAAAAAAAGTTGGTAATCTCCTTTTCCCTGTTAGCAATCCCTAGATGTAGCTGTGGTGATAAGGGAAAGTATGTTTCCTTTATGTGCTTCCTTTCCAGGGATGTGATGTTCAAGTAAGTCTCATATCACTTGATATGCATGGTTTTGAGGTGACCTTGAGATGGATACTTGAAAAGTATCAGTTGGGACATGGACTTTGGTTCCAAGATGGTGACATCTATGAATAATGATGTTTTGTGGATCCTCCAAGATGATATGAGGAATCTTCTAACATGTTTGGAATCAAAAGTGACAGTTGAAAAACCTGAATGAACATGAATGTGATGCGTTTTGGCACATGTGATGGATACCAAGGTAAGGAATCCTAGTATCTAAGAGGTGTCAATGGTATGTGAGATCAAGAAAAGTTTCATAATGAGAATTTGATGGTTAATACCCTTGAAATTGTAGTCTTATCTTTGCCCTTGGATAAATATAATGACTCCTAGGTCTGTGAACCTCCTCTTGTAATGTTATAAGTTGTGAATGTGGCTTAAAAGTTAGGGTTGCCATATAAGTTGTACAAAGTACATACAATGTTTCTATTGTACAAAGTACATACAATGTTTCTATGTTTAGAAAGTATGACTTGACATAGTGTTAACTCTACAAGCCAGAAGTGGTAGAGTTAACTAAGGGTGTATCCTATGTGATAAATCTTGTGTTAATCTTAGATAAAGTTCCATGACATCACTATGATATAGAAAATGTTTAATATAAGGAACTTTCTTTGTAACATCCCTGACCTGGGTTATGCCTTAACCCTAGGGGTTTTACTTAAGCAAAGTTATTTATAACCTTGATTTTAATTTGTGAAAAGTAATTAAGGCTCAAGAGAAACTTATGTTTCAATTTTGGTCATGTTTGGACAATGTTGAAGCAATGTTGCTTGTTGTGGATTAAAGTGCAAATTACCCAAGTTGAGGGGTTAAATTGCAAATGTTACATGATAAAATATTCCTTATGTGTTGATTCATCATAAGGATAAAAAATTATGCAGAGGTATGGCTTGTGATAGCCTGAGTACCAAGAAAGAACTGATAAAGCAATGATAGTGCATTAAAACCTAGTTTTGGAGTAATGTGCAATTTACCCAAAACCTAGGGTTCAATATGAAATTTACCTCCTCCAAAGAGTTCTTAATATTTCTTGGCATCATGTAGAGAAAATAAAATGAGAGGGGCATCTCATTTGTATCACTTTGGAGGAGAGAGAATCTTGATATTAAAATAATCAAGATTTAAGCATAAAGGGAACCCTAATTCAATTTAATGCAAAAATAATTACATTAATTGAGGTGCCCTTCAACCAAAATGTTATTGATTGAGTTTGAATAAGGATATACGTCCTTTTTTCATAGATAAGGCATGAAAATATCTAAAGGAGGTGAAACGCCACTCACCTTATTATAAAGGAAAGTAATATCCACTCACATTATGGATATTACTATTATATGATTAAGGTGCTTAATTTGTTTTCTTTTAATTTGAGGATAATGAAAGAGAATTGAAGGAAAAGTAAGAGGCCTTCGTAAGAAAGGGAGAAAGGGGGATTTGGTGGCATCAATTTGGGAATTGAAGGGAATTAATAATATTTTCTCTCTCTTCAATTTTCTTTATATAACCTCCCTTTCCAACACAAATGAAAGGCTTTTCGGCCCTTTCTTCTTCCTTTGCTTTGGATGAGCTCAAGGGGACTTAGGAGCAACAGGAGGACGAGCCCCAACCTATTGGTAAGCTTCTTGACCCTCGTTCACCTTGAATTCATGGTGAAAATCACAAATCAATGCATGAATTCTTCCTAATTCGACCCCCTCTTCAATTCTAACCATTCCTTTTCACTCAAACTATGAGGACAAGCCTTGGAATGGTGAAAGGAGTTGCATCCACCATTGTTGACGTGATCTTGAAGCTTTGGAGCTCAATTGGAGGCGGGTTTTATAACTTGAACCCTTTTACATTGTTATTCAACCATTAATCTTGCAATTTCATTGATTCCTTCATTATCTTGATTAATTGCTGGTTGAAATTGATTAATTCATGAAATCAAAAGTTGTTATAACTTCAGGGACTAAGGTAGCTGATGATGACATCATCTTGGATACTTTTCCCAAAGAAATCTTTTTCCAATCGGTTTCAACATGTTTGCTCATGCGGTTTCACCAAACCGTTTGAGAGCAAACGGTTTGAAACCATTTGGGAGAAAACGGTTTCAAAACCATTTGAGAGAGTTGAACAAGGGTTTACCGTTTGAGATTCCTGTTCCTCATTATGTTGGTTAATGACTCACCAAATTTAATGGATTAATTCCAAAGGAATCATGAGTTGAAGGCTAATCAATTAGGCAAACCTAATTGGATTAAGTGCTGATTTTCAACTTGAGTAATTTAACTTTTTGAGAAAACGGTTTCAAAACCATTTGAGAGAGTTGACCAAGGGTTGAGCGTTTGATATTATTGTTCCTAATTATGTGGGTTAATGACTCACCAAATTTTATGGATTAATTCCCAAGGAATCATGAGTTGAAGGCTAATCAATTGGCCAAACCCTAATTGAAATTAGTGCTGGAATTCCAATGAGTTGATTTGAGATTTTGGGTTGATTAGCTCAAACGATTTCAAAACCATTTGGGGATCACCCAAACGATTTCAAAATCATTTGGGGATCACCAAAGACCATTTGGAGGTATGGGGTTAAGTATAGATGACCAATTGAAGGTCCAAAGTTATCAAATCACTTTGTAATTAAGTGCTGATTTGA
This sequence comes from Alisma plantago-aquatica, assembly GCA_963693085.1. Taxonomy (NCBI): domain Eukaryota; kingdom Viridiplantae; phylum Streptophyta; class Magnoliopsida; order Alismatales; family Alismataceae; genus Alisma; species Alisma plantago-aquatica. The sequence continues at coordinate 66,348,911 of OY856411.1, read as the reverse complement.
TGATCAACTCAATGGCTCAAAACCTAATGATTTTTCACTAGAATCCAAGGGTTGGATGAGCCAAACGGTCTCAAGACCATTTGGAGCTCATCCAAATGGTCTCAAGACTGTTTGGTGGTCATCTGAGACCGTTTGGAGACCTATGGTTGAGTATGATTGGTTGGTTGAAGGTCCAAGGACATCAATTGAAACACAATTAGCAGCTTGATTGATGATCAATCTCAAAGCCCTAATTGGTGATTATAAACCCTAATCCAATTGAGATAAACCCTAATTGAAGTTTCAATTGAGGGATGATTCCATGATTCAATTGATTATTGAATTGATGATCCAATTGGTTGAAGTTCCATTGATTGGAATTGAGTTTTGTTGAAGTCTTTATTGACTTTTTGGTCCATGCGGTTTTGAGAGGTTTGGACCAAACGGTCTCAAGACCGTTTGAGAGCAAACGTTCTCAATCTGTTTGGAGACCTAGGTGGTTTCAAGGTCAAGTTATGTTATGCAATTGAAGGTTCAAATGGTTAATCCAATTAAGTACCTAATGCATATGAAGGTTCAATTGGTTAATCCAATTTGAGAACCTATTGCAATTGAAAGGCAAACCATAATTAAGAATTTACTAAAAAGGGAAGTTTTGTGCATACATGTAATTCCAATAAATACCAAAAAATTGATTAAGGTTGGGAAAGACCTTTAATGAGTTGCCCTTTAAGTTTCATAGATAAAGGATGCTTCGAGTGGCATAGAGAAATTCATAATGATAGAGGGATTTGCTTGAAATAAAAGAGTTATATTCCTTTCTAAAGAGAGAAAATGAGCATCTAGAAATATCTACTTGACACCAAAACTTTCCCACACAGAGATCTAATCCTTAAAATCTTTCATTTCAAATTTGGGATTATTTGGTTAAAAGGAGAGAGGTATGGATTAATTTGGCTTTCTCTACGGTGATGATCTAAAAGAAGTATGAATTGAATGTAACAATTATTGGAAACTTTGGGTCCATCCCATTTAGTTTGTGCATGGACTCATAACTATGGATCTCAGATCCAAGGGGTCCTGAACTATTGTCTTCCTCTTTTCTAAAAAAGGAAGTGTTTTTTATAGTGCAACCAATCCCCCTCTAACTGATTCTCTCTCTCTAGTCCATAACTTTTAACAAGAGCATTCCCATTGAATCTGGGAAATCAAAGCTCATTCAATCGTCCCTAGACGTCCCTGAGTTGGTGTGAATTCATGACTTTGCCCTTCTAGTTCATTGTGCAGTCGAAACATCACAAGAAGTTAGTGGATGTCCCCTGCCTATGTAAGTTTTGCCAGCCAGTTTCATAAGGGGGATCTGTACAAACACAGGCCTTCAGAAAACTCACTTTTTTCTTCTTTGGACCCCTAGATACCAAAAGCATCATCAACAGTCGATCTCCCCTCTTTGAGGTGTGAGGGAGGTTCGTGGGAGGGTCGAATTTGACTGCCTCCAACTGTGATGAGGGGCTGGTTGAGTTAGATGAGAACCAAGAAACTCAGGGATCCATCGCCGAAGCAAATCAGGTATTAGAGGATGAAAGTCAACAACTCAGATGTCCGATAATAAGAGTTGGTTTGCGATAAAAGAAGGAATGAAAGAAGATGATGGGGGTCCACTTGAATGACCTCTATATCTCTGGGTCCATCAAAAAAGGTAAGGGATGGTTTTTCCATTTCATTCTTTTCCTTACCCTACCACGTGGGTGCATAATGCCAGCTAGGTGTGTGCCCATTGGCTGACTTGACCATGCGGATAAAACAAATAATGTCTCTCACTGACATGGGTTGCTCTCATTGGTCGATAAGATTATTTGTGAATAATACAAATAACTAATGGTAACTCAAAATATAAAAAATATTATATATATATATATATATATGTATATAGAGTCAGGCTAGTGTACACTCGAGTGTACCGGAGGCACCGTACACCTCAGTCATTTTTAAAGATGCAATAATTTTTTGAAAATTCTAATCCATTTATCTTCTTAAATATCTTAAGAACATACTATATAATAAATTTTAGCTCATTTGGATACTTATAGGTCATGCATCTAAAGGAGGCAAGAATCATGCATTTCAAATTAGTTTTGAGCATCGATTTTGTTGTCATTGGATGAGTGACTTACACTCATTCAAATGAGCTCAAATTTTGTATGTCACCTATTATTATTGAAACCATGAAGATCAATGGATTGGATTTTGGAAAGACAAGGTCTAGATAGGCAAACACCATTGAGGTGTACGACGTAATCTGTACACTCGAGTGTATTCTAGCCTGACTCTCTCTCTCTCTCTCTCTATATATATATATATATAGAGAGAGAGAGAGTTAGGCTAGAAGACACTCGAGTGTATAGATCACACGAATACACTCAAGTGTGTTTGCATATCAAGACTATTTTTTGCAAAATGTAAACCATTGATCTTCAACAACATACTATAACTAGGCTACATACAAATTTTGAGCCCATATGGATGAGTGTAAGTCGCTCATCCAAGGGCAACAAAATTGACGTGTGAAACTAATTTGAAATGCATCATTTTTGTGGTCTTTATAAAATGACCTATAAATGTCCAAATGTGCTCAAATTTTGCGTATGAGATATTTACAAGATGTTTAAGAAGATCAATTTACTAGATTTTTGAAAAAATAGTGCATCATGAAAAACTACTTTTAGTGTATTCTACTCTGAATACACTCGAGTGTATTCTAGCATGACTCTCTCTCTCTCTCTATATATATATATAAATATATATATATATATATAATTGATAAAAAAATGGAAGGTACACAAATAAAATGGTTTTGGACCCTATATCTGAGCCTAATTTTGAAAGTTCCATGAATACATATTTAGTAAGTAAATAACATATAAAAACCCTAGATTGGCTTATTAAATATCGGAAAAATTAAAAGGTCTTTCTTTTGTGTTGTTATATGATATTGTGGAACATAATTATGATTCAAGTTTTTCATGATCATAATGATGTAGGATTATGGTTACTAATGTGAATAGTCATGCATTTGAGGAGTTAGGGCTAAGAATCCTAACTTGTTATGTTGTTAATGAAACTAATCTAAAAAGAGTGGTCATAAGGAAATGATGTGCTTGATATAGAAATTATGGTTTGAAACATGACTCTAATTATAACTTGATAACAAGGAAACCTGAACCTAGATTAGGATCTGAGTAGGGTTTAATCTAATTAATGCAATGGTGACACTTTAAGATTGAAACACAAGAAGATTAAACTTGATTGCTAGATTTGCTTTATTGGTTGAATAATATGCTTAATGACTGCAGGATCTGCATTGAATAATATGCTTATGACTTCCCACATTAGTTTGTAGGTGTTTATTGAGTGTTTCTTGAAGATTGAACAACTAAATTGTTGGATGTTTATTTATATTCTATTCAATTATGATGGCCCTATGAGTATCACATAAAGAAAGAATATGTGAAAAAATGTAGGTCCTTATTAGCAAGTATTTTATGGAATATATGTTGTTAGTTTACTTGCACACTTTTTCATGAACCCCACTATAAAATATATTTCTATACACTGATTTGTGCTTTTGTTTCATGACGTTTTAGGTACATGATAGGTAACATGATATCAACATATGATGGACAAATGAAATTACTTGAAGACTTTAAAGTTAACTTGTGAGGAGGATTAGATGGATATTTCTTCTCATATGTATAGTTCTGATGATAGAAATTCATGTAACTCTTTAGAATAACATCTTGTAAAAATATTTGAATTAATGGAAATTATTTTCTATTTTTTATTGTTTGGTAAAATTTGGATCTTTGAGGAAATTTTTGAGATGGCTCTCAACTTTAAGGCTTTCCTTAATTGGGGGTTTCTAAAAGGTGAGGTCCTTACATACTCTTTCTCCTCTCCCATCTCTATGCTCTAGGGAAACAAAATAGAATGATGATGATATGTTTGGTCAAACTCCTATTAGGTCATAAGAGGGTCTTGGCCCATCATTAAGTCATACCGCTAGATTAACATATATCTTTATTTTCATCTTGACTTGCGAAATCAGTACAAACAACAACAAGTCAATTCCATCGATCCATCTAATGACTTTGATGCTTGTCATATCTGTCAGTACTATCAATTAAGATGTTGATAGCACTGAGTTGATTTATGATGCTTGTGGATCATTCTTCCTATAAAAGTTGGTATCATCGACAAAAAGTCAGTGGCATCGAGCTGCTTTGGTGAGGCTCCTATCCCAAAAATTAGTAGCATCGACAATGATGTCAGCCATACTGAAACTTCTTCACATATCTTGGATCTTTTTCTCCATGTTGGTACCACCGACATGACTATCAGCAGCACCAAGCTGACTCAGAACTGCTAAAATTGCCTCAAATATGAAGAAACTAAACATAAGTCCAAGTAAACATAATAAATCAAAATAATTTAGTGAAAATCGATAATATTTGATGCAGTATGGTTTCATATGGTATCAATGATGAATTATGACCAATTAATATCAAAATCACCAATTAATCAAGAAAAAAGCATACAAAAACATCCTATAAAAAGTGACTTAAATTCAATATTAAAAAACTCTAAGATTGAATATAGGTTACCCTCGAGCATCACTGCCTTTGGATCCGTCTGGGACAAGTCAGCAACATGACAAGTAATATGAACTACATTTCTCAAATACCCCCACCTAGTGGTTCCGAATCAACACTTACCAACCACTGAATAAATAACCACTCTAGAGTGATAAAAAATGTTCATTTAAGATATCCACCCTTAGTTAAATGAAACACTATTATAGGGCAGTTAATATAATAGTCAATTGGGCATTCACTTGATGCATTATGTGATTTCCTATCTACATTGCTCTTATCTACCTACCAAACTAATTGGGAGTAGTTCCCCTTGTAAGAGTGAATGAGTGGATCGATGATATGTGTCCTACCATAAAGAGAAATGGGTGGAATGAAGTAGGTGGCTATGAATAAGAATCACAAGCAACATCCAAATTATTAATGCAAAACAAAAATGATGAACCTATAGCATGAAAAAAAAGAGAAATGCATGAATACTAATGCCTACTATTTTGGTGGAATGAGGCATGCAATGAAGGTCTCATCTGATTGATGAGAGTGGAATAAGATAATTCATACATGTAACTATTTTCACTTATCCTTGAAAAAAATTTAGATTTGAGTTTAAGAAATCCTTTTGTTGCTCTTTATTTACTATATTTTTTCTTTCTTCCCTCTTATTTTAGCATGATTGAGAATTATGCCCGAGCTTTTTGACGTGATATTTTATCACACTAGCAAATTCACTAGGGGTTGAAATCCCTAAGCTTTTACCAAAACCAAAGTGCAATAATACCACCCGCAGGTGGACGAGTCTTATCGCAGTATAGTTAAGGATCGAACCCAAAGGACAATGTTTTTAAGAATCTTTGTCAGTCTAGTCTAGTTCAAGTTAAAACTAATATTTAAAATGATTGGTTGATTTGAGTTTGATTAAACTAATTGTAAGAAAGTAAAAGCTAAATTAAAGTTGGATTTAGATCAATGGTATGGAATCACTGGGATGGTCTCGGGTTTCACCACCATTACGCATACAAGCACATCAAAACACATAACTTATAGGAAGGCATATTACTATCCAAATGGATCTTCTGTGAACCCTTCGCGAGGATAGGTCCCTGAAAGCATCACCTAAAGGATCTGATTGCTCGTAACCCTTAAGATGACTTGCTTACGGTCCCAAAGATACAAACATCCAACTAAGGCTGAGGGTCCCTCGTGAGGGTAAATCCACAGAAGTGTCACCGTGGGCTAGATGGATCATCCCCTGACGGATCACACACTTACGACCTCAAGGAAACGTATCATATCTAGCATCAAGAAGTCAACCGTGCTAAACATAAAAAATGTAGACGATTAATCTACAAGAAAACATCGACAATTAACAAGAAGATACAACATCCAACTAAGGTTGCGGGGCCCCCTCGCAAGTAGGCACACAGAAGCATCACCGTAGGTTAGATGGCTCGTCCCCTCACAGATCACACACTTAAGACCTCAAGGAATCCTATTAGATCTAATGTCAAGGAGTCTACCTCGTTAATCAACATTCCATACCACGAAGAGGAGAACAAGATGAAAGCAAACAGGTAATCAACTACAAGCATATCAATTAGCAAGGAAATGAAAAGTTATATACATTGCCTTGGGATATTAAATGTAAAGACATGAAAGAATGGGCAGTAGGGCTAGTCCCCCCACCCCAGAGAAAGGGAATTACTCGCTCATGAAGCGAGAAACAAGAAAAATAAGGGAAAGGGAAGGTTCCGCCATGAGCATGATGTAGAAGGTGGTCGCAGCTCAGTGAAGATGATGCGGTCTTCTACGTCGTGTCGGAGCAGATTTGGACAAGGAGGAAGAACAACCAAGGAAGGATGGGTAGACCTTCTTCTCCACCTTCTCCTCTCTTCTTCTCTCCTTTCTTGGTGCCAAGAGGAGCCGGTGGACATGGAAGATGGTGTGGAAGTTGAAGCTGGATCATACCTTCGGTAGCCTGTCGACGTGCTGGAGTCGATGTCCAAATGAGGACCCTCATGGTCCAATTTATAGGATTGGATGGGGTGGTCACGTTTTTACTGTGAATAGTGCACCAAACGATTTGGGGACTGTTTGGCCTTCAAACAGTTTTGAGACCATTTGGTCTTGAAACGGTTTGGAGACCATTTGGATGACCAAACAATTTGGAGACCATTTTGGATGAACAATCAGTCTTGCATTTCTGCTCTATCGGTCTGCTTGATCGGTCTTGGAGATTTTTTGATGACCAAATGATCTTGAAACTGTTAGGCACCAACCGGTCTTTAAACCGTTAGGTGCTAACCGGTCTTCTCTTACTGAATTCAAACAGTCTACAGTGATCATTCAGTCTTGATATCAAACGGTCTCAGGATCGAATGATTCCAAATGGTCTTGGGACCGAATGGTTCCAAATGGTCTCGAGACCGAATGGTTTTTGCTTGCATGTCTCAAACGGTCTTCATCGAATCAGTCTTGAATGATCAAACGGTCTTGATCCAAACAGTTTCGATTGTTCAAACTATCTTCATCCCAAACGGTTTAGAGTATCCAATCAGTCCTAGGTCCAAACGGTCTTGAAACCGTTAGACGACATCCGGTCTTGAGACCGTTTGGGTTCATTCGGTCTTGAAACCGTATGGAATCAAATGGTCTCGGGGTTGTTTATGCTCATGCAGTCTTGAAACCGAATGGGCTTAAATGGTCTTGAGACTGTGTAGGTGAATATCTAAAACTGAAAGGTCAGAACCGTTAGAGCAGACCGTTTGGTAAAGATCAAAAGTGGAAGGTTCTTTGGTGAATTCCATGTGATGATAGAACTTGATTTAGACCTGCACCAAATCAATATAAATTTGATCAAAAATCATAATAATTAGATTTATTTAGAAAACTTGCAATTTGTGAGATTTAAGAGATAAAATGAAAGTATTGAATCAAATTGGTTATAAAAAGGGAGACTAAAAATCAAGATGAATACACATTCATCAAACACCCCGAACTTAAACGTTGCTCATCCTCGAGTAACACAAAATTTGAAACGGCCGCCAAATGAATACTTTTGATCATGTGATTGCTTCCTCTTCACGTCACAATTATTTCTTTTCTGCTAAGTGTGACTAAGCATCTCAACTTTCTGAGACCACAAAACACATCTTACAATATCTTCGATCCTGAGTTCGCTTTCCAACCTCTATTCGACTCGAGATTTTTATTATTTTTGCAATTTCATTTATTGCATATATTTTTTTTGTGCGAATCTCTCCTCTATTCGACTCGAGATTGCATTTCTTTTTGTGTGCGCTTTGACATCTTTTATTTTCAAATATCTCCTCTATTCGACTCAAGATTGCATTTTTGGTGGTACGCCCCTATTAATTTGTGAGGGGTATAGAAGAATCGGATATAGAGGGAAGCAGTGTGCCACCCCGAACTTAGGGTTTGACACTATTTGGCTAATTTTGTTTCTTTCTGATGGATGGAGGGGTATGAAGATGACAGAAGAAGTGTAGAAAAGAGTTCAGATATGAATGCAACTTGATTTATAATTCAGTGCACCAAGTGTTCTCTTTATCAAACTCTGCTCAAATTTGCTCGTCCCGAGCAAACTCTAAATCTGAGATGGAGGGGAAAGTTCATGCCATTTTGTCCACTAGATGTGGTTGCGTTCCAATCAACGTGTTTCCTCCATCTGAAAATCTAAAACATAAAGACCATTCAGGACTCAAAATAGCATCTCACGATGCAATTTTATTTGGTGAAAAAATTTCTAAGAAGTAAAAAACAAAATTAAAGTAAAATCCTAATTCGAAATTAGAACTAGATACAAATTTATTTATCGGGTTGCCTCCCGACAAGCGCCTTTGTTTTACGTCGATGGATCGACTTGTTTTCTTCAACTTTCACGATGGATATGATGGATTGGTGAGTTCCAGGGATGCATTGATGCCCGTGTCGGCTGAGGTGAAATATCTTTTCAAACGTTGGCCATTGGCTACAACCTCTCCTGACTTTTCACTCCATAAAACAAAAGCACCATGCTGGTAGATGCTCTTAACAATGTATGGTCCAATCTAATGAGAACAGAGTTTCCCTGGGAATAACCTCATTTTTGAGTTGAAAAGTAGGACTTGATTTCCTACTTGAATGTCTTTCCTCTTGAGATGGCCATCGTGCCACATCTTTGTGCGTTCCTTATAGATTATAGCATTCTCATAAGCTGTCATTCAGAGTTCTTCCAACTCCCAGAGTTGCAGAATCCTGGTTTGGCCTGCTTCTTTCTTATCAAAATTCAGTTATTTTATTGCCCACCATGCCTTATGTTCCAGTTCTACCGGCAGGTGGCATGACTTTCCATAGATTAATCGATAAGGTGTAGTCCCAAGGGGTTTTTTATAAGAAGTTCGATAGGGCCATAGTGTGTCGTTGATTTTCAGTGACCAATCCTTTTAAATGCGGCCTAGAATTTTTTCCAGAATATCTTTCAATTGGCGGTTAGAAACCTCTACCTGTCCACTTGTTTGCGGATGGCACAGTGAGGCTAACTTATGTGTTACACCATATTTTCTCAGTAAATATTCAAAACTTCTTTCAAGGAAATGAGACCCTCCCTCAGATATCACGGTTCGTAGTACTCCAAAACGGGGGAAATTAATATCCTTGAATAATTTGAGGGCTGGTTTGGAATCACTAGTGACAGTTGGTATGGCTTCAACCCATTTTGAGACGTAGTCCACTGCTACTAGGATGTATGAAAATCCATGAGAAGATGGTAATGGACCCATGTAGTCCACCCCCCAAACATCGAATATCTCTGCTTCTTACCATAGATTTAGTGGCATCTCATCTCTCTTTGTTATATTGCCTAATCTTTGACATTTGTCGTATGATAAGACAAAGTCATGGGAATCTTTGGATACGGTGGGCCAAAAGAATCCACATTGCAAAACCTTCAAGGTAGTCTTCTTTGAGCTCATATGTCCTCCCACTGGTCCTGATTGACATTGATCCAAGATCAGTTGAGCTTCTTCTTCGGTGGTACATCGTCTATATAGACCACCAACACATAGTTTAAAAAGGTACGGCTAATCCCAGTAATATTGTTTCACATCATGCATAAATTTCTTCAGTTCATTTTCGGTGCATTGAGGATGAATAACCTCAGCAACAAGGTAGTTTACATAGTTAGAATACCACAATGTAGCTTCTGAGACCTTCATTTGTTGATCATCTAGAAGGGAATCATTGATTGGAATCTTCTCAGTATCTAGAGGGTGGATGCGACTGAGGTGGTCTACTACAACATTCTCTGTACCCTTTTTATCTCATATTTCTAGATCAAATTCCTGTAATAGGAGAATCCATATTATTATCCTAGGTTTTGCATCTTTCCTTTCCAGAAGGTAACGAATGGAAGTGTGATCTGTGTAGACAATGACCTTTGAACCAATTAGGTAGGATCTAAACTTGTCAAAAGCATACACGACTGCTAGAAATTCTTTTTCAGTAGTAGCATAATTCCTCTGAGCTTCATCGAGGGTCTTCGATGCATATTTTCAATGGTTGATAGTTTGTCATCAAGAGAGATGGGGTTGGCTTATTGTCCTTGTTGTTGATACGAGGCTTGATTTGAATTATAGAATTGAGAGTTGTTCTGATAATTATTGAAATTCCTATTCTGGAAGTTTCCCTTAAAATTTCCTTGATTCCCAAAACTTTGTTGTTGGTTGTTTTACTGGAATCCGGGTGGACCTTGTTGTTGATTATTTGAACCAAGTTGTCGAGTATTTTCCGCTCCTGAAGGATTTCCATATTGAAAACTAGGGTGGTTCCTATTCTGATTTGGATTATAATAACCTTGACCAGGGATGGTGTTGACAACATTAAGATTTTCCAATTGACTATTATCTCCTTGACTGCAAACGTTGCTTAAAATGACATCATAAAGAACATTGCATGCTAAAGTGGAATGATCAGTTCCTTTACATGCTTCACAGAACAAAGTGGTAGACTTGACTTGTTCTTATTGTCGAGGGGGTGAACGCCCTCTTCCAAATGCAACAAGAGATGATTCAATATGGTCTTTCTTGGTAACTAGAAGTTTGAGGGCTTCAGCGATAGATTTGTACTCTGGAGTAGCTTCAGCTATGCTACTTTAAACACTCCTTTACCTATAGATCTACCTCAATTAGCTTGATTTTTTGCTCCAAGGATGACGACCCTCCATGCGCTATCATAACTTTATCATATGAAGTTTCCCCCAGATGAGGAGTCTAGGAATTTCTTAATATCATCATCCATACCCCTATAGAAAATCTCGATGAGTTGATTCTTTGGTATTCCATGGTATGGACACTTGTGTAGAAGCTCCTTGTATCTATCCCAAGCTTCAGCAAGGGTTTCTCCAGGAACTTCAGTGAAATTTATTATTCGGCCTCTAATTTCATATGTGAGAGATGGAGGATAGAACTTCTCTAGAAACACATTTTGGAGTTGTTTCTAGGTGTTGATGGGTATTTCACTTTGCAGTGAATTGTACCAACTTATAGCTCAATCGGCAAGAGAATATTTTAAGATAAAAAGTCAAATGGCATTGTCTATGACTCCATTTTGTTTTGTCATAGCACATGAATCAATAAATCTCATAAGATGTTCTTGGCTATCTTCTCCTTTCTTGCCATAGAAAGGGTTATTCTGAAGCAGGGTGATCCAATGCGCTCTTATCTAAAAATTTGGAGCATGGATGGGAGGAGGTTGTACTGGGTGATGAACATTAGTGGCTTTAAGAATAGAGAATTCTCTAAGGTCCTTCTGTAGTTCTGCTACTTGTGCTGCTTGGATTTCCTCTTGGACTGCGGATCTGGCTTCTTGCATGAGCCTTGCTCTTTGTTCATTGAGGGCTTGAGCTACCATTTGAGCTACTTCCTCTTCCTGAGCCATTCTTACTTGATTTTCTCTAATCTAACGATGAAAAGTTTTGTCTATCTCGGGATCAAAGCTTGCTTTTAGTCCGGGGCTGTCTGAACGGTGCATGCGCTATGCTTTGGGTTGTACCTGAAATAGATGATCGATTTTATCAAAAGGAAAGTAAACTCCTAGATTAGTCACAAAAGAACTAGATTTGACTAACTGATTCCGTTGTCCCCGGCAATAGTGCCAGAATTTGACGTGATATTTTATCGCACTAACAAATTCACTCGGGGTTGAAATACCCAAGATTTTACCAACACCAAAGTGCAATAATACCACCCACAAGCGGATGAGTCTTATCGTAGTATAGTTAAGGATCGAACCCAAAGGACAACGTTTTTAAGAATCCTTGTCAGTCTAGTCTAGTTCAAGTTAAAACTAATATTTAAAATGATTGGTTGATTTGAGTTTGATTAAACTAATTGCAAGAAAGTAAAAGATGAGTTAAAGTTGGATTTAGATCAATGGGATGGAATCACTGGGATGGTCTCGGGTTTCACCACCACTATGCATACAAGCACATCAAAACACATAAAATCCAGGCAGGCATATAACTATCCAAATGGAGCTGCTGTGAACCCTCCACAAGGATAGGTCCACGTAAGCATCACCTAAAGGATCCGATTGCTTGTAACCATTCATATGACTTGCTTACGACCCTGAAGATACAACATCCAACTAAGGTTGAGGGTCCCCCATGAGGGTAAACCCACAGAAGTGACACCATGGCCTAGATGGCTCGTCCCCTCACGGATCACACACTTACGACGTCAAGGAAACCTATCAGTTCTAATGTCAAGGAGTCAACCGTGCTAAACAACAAACATGCAGATGATTAATCGACAAGCAAAAATTGACGATTAACAAGAAGATACAACATACAACTAAGGTTGTGGGCCCCCTTGCAAGTAGGCACACAGAAGCGTCACCGTAGGTTAGATGGCTGGTCCCCTCACGGATCACACACTTATGACCTCAAGGAATCCTATCAGATTTAATGTCAATGAGTCTACCTCGTTAATCGACATTCCGTACTACAAAGAGGAGAACAAGATGAAAGCAAGCAGGTAATCAACTACAAACATATCAATTAACAATGAAATGAAAAGTTATATACATTACCTTAAGATAATAAATGTAAAGACATGAAAGCATGGGCAGCGGGGCTAGTCCCCGCTCCCCAGTGAAAGGGAACTACTCGCTCATAATGCGAGAAATAAGAAGAATAAGAGAAAGGGAAGGTTCCGCCATGAGCATGATGTAGAAGGTGGTCGCAGCTTGGTGAAGATGATGCGATCTTCTATGTCGTGTCAGAGCAGATCTGGATGAGGAGGAAGAACCACCAAGGTAGGCTGGTCCGATCTTCTTCTCCAACTTCTCTCTCTTCTTCTCTCCTTGCTTGGCACCAAGAGGAGCAGGTAGACGTGGAAGATGGTGTGGAAGGTGAAGCTGGATTGGACCTTCGGCAGCCTGTCGGCGTGCTGGAGTCGATGCCCAAATGAGGACCCTCGTGGTCCTATTTACAGGCTTGGATGGGGTGGTCACGTTTTTGCTGTGAATATTGCTCCAAATGGTTTGGGGACTGTTTGGCCTTCAAATGGTTTTGAGACCGTTTGGTCTTCAAACGGTTTGGAGACTGTTTGGATGACCAAACACTTTGGATGACCAAACAGTTTGGAGACCATTTTGGATGACCAAACGACCTTGCGTTTCTGCTCTATTGGTCTATTTGATCGGCCTTGGAGACCGTTTGATGACCAAACAGTCTTGAAATTGTTAGGTGCTAACCGGTCTTGAAACCGTTAGGCACTAACCAGTCTTCTCTTACTGACTTCAAATGGTCTTCAATAATCATTCGGCCTTGAGATCAAATGGTCTCGGGACCGAATGGTTCCAAATGGTCTTGGGACCGAATGGTCTTTGCTTGCGTGTCTCAAATGATCTTCATCGAATCGGTCTTGAATGATCAAATGGTCTTGATCCAAACATTTTCGATTGTTCAAACAGTCTTCATCCCAAATGGTTTATAGAATCCAATTGGTCCTAGGTCCAAATGGTCTTGAAACTGTTAGACGACATTCGGTCTTGAGACCATTTGGGTTCATTCGATCTTGTAAATATATGTACTCAAATAGTCTCGGGATCATTTAGGATCATGCAGTCTTGAAACCGAATGGGCTTAAACGGTCTTGAGACCGTTTAGGTGAATATCTAAAACTGAAAGGTCAGAACTGTTAGAGCAGACCGTTTGGTAAAGATCAAAAGTGGAAGGTTCTTTGGTGAATTCCATGTGATGATAGAACTTGATTTAGACCTGCACCAAATCAATATAAATTTGATCAAAAATCATAATAATTAGATTTATTTAGAAAACTTGCAATTTTTGAGATTTAAGAGATAAATTGAAAGTATTGAATCAAATTGGTTATAAAAAGGGAGACTGAAAATCAGGATGAATACGCATTCATCAAACACTCCGAACTTAAATGTTGCTCATCCTCGAGTAAAACAAAATCTGAAACGGTCGCCAAATGAATACTTTCGATCATGTGATTGCTTCCTCTTCACATCACGATTATTTCTTTTTTGCTCAGTGTGACTAAGCATCTCAACTTTCTGAGACCACATAACACATCTTACAATATCTTCATTCTTGAGTTAGCTTTCCAACCTCTATTCGACTCAAGATTTTATCATTTTTGCAATTTCATTTATTGCATATATTTTTGTGTGCCAATCTCTCATCTATTTGAATCGAGATTGCATTTCTTTTTGTGTGTGCTTTGGCATCTTTTATTTACAAATCTCTCCTCTATTTGACTTGAGATTCCATTTTTGGTGGTACGCCCCTATTAATTTGCGAGGGGTATGGAAGAAGCAGATATAGAGGGAAGCGGTGTGCCACCCCAAACTTAGGGTTTGGAACTATTTGGCTAATTTTGTTTCTTTCTGATGGATGGAGGGGTACGAAGATGATAGAAGAAGTGTAGAATAGAGTTCAAATCAGAATGCAACTTGATTTACAATTCAGTGCACCAGGTTGTTCTCTTTATCAAACTCTGCTCAAATAATGACTTGATGAGGATCTAGTGGGGATTCCATGTTGTTGTTCCACTAGTCAGTTAGGAAGCACGATATGTTTGATCCCTATCAGTTCGATAGACACTTGCCAATTTTTGCATAAAGATCCGGATGTTAGGATTCATAAGCTTCACAAGATGATTTCAAACAAAAGGCTAGTTTTCAGAAGAAGGTCCTTTTGAGGATCTGCTTCGAATAAGGAGAGTATAATGATAAATGCATAAAGATAGAAAATATGTCAAGATTTCATCAAGTATCTGTTCAATTTCTTTTGAAAATTTTAAAATTTTGAAAAATTTGAAAATTGTGGTAAAAAATGCAACGATGCAATCTTAAGTTTGAATTAGATGGGTGAAGGTGGAAAGTAAGATACGTACCACTCACCCTCCACCCCGAACTTAGAAATTTGCTCGTCCAAAACAAACTCTAAATCTGAGATGGAGGGGAAAGTTTATGCTATTTGGTCCACTGGATGTGGTTGCGTTCCAATCAGCGTGTTTCCTCTATCTGAAAATCTAAAACATAAAGGCCATTCAGGACTCAAAATAGCATCTTGCAATGCAATTTTATTTGGTGAAATTTTTTTCTAAGAAGTAAAAAACAAAATTAAAGGAAAATCCTAATTCCAAACTAAAACTAGATACAAATTTATTTATCGGGTTGCCTCCCGACAAGTGCCTTTGTTTTACGTCGATTGCTTGACTTATTTTCTTCAACTTTCACATTGGATATGGTGGATTGGTGAGTTCTAGGGATGCATTGATGCCCGTGTCGGCTGAGGTGAAATATCTTTTCAAACGTTGGCCATTGGCTACAACTTCTCCTGACTTTTCACTCCATAAAACAAAAGCACCATGCGGTTTATGCTCTTAACAATGTATGGTCCAGTCCAACAGGAACGGAGTTTCCCTGGGAATAACCTCATTTTTGAGTTGAAAAGAAGGACTTGATTTCCTACTTGATTGTATTTCCTCTTGAGATGGCCATCATGCCACATCTTTGTGCGTTCATTATAGATTCTACCATTCTCATAAACTATCATTCAGAGTTCTTCCAACTCCTGAAGTTGTAGAATCCTGGCTTGGCCTGCTTCTTTCATATCAAAACTCAGTTGTTTTATTGCCTACCATGCCTTGTGTTCCAGTTCTACCGGAAAGTCGCATGACTTTCCATAGATTAATTGAAAATGTGTAGTCCCAAAGGGGGTTTTATAAGAAGTTCGATAGGCCCATAGTGCGTCATTGATTTTCACTGACCAATCCTTTCAATTGCGGCCTACAATTTTTTCCAGAATAGCTTTCAATTGGCAATTAGAAACCTCTACCTGTCCACTTGTTTGTGGATGATAGGGTGAGGCTACCTTATGTGTTACACCATATTTTCTCAGTAAAGATTCAAAGCTTCGTTCAAGGAAATGAGACCCTCCATCAGATATCACAGTTCGTGGTACTCCAAAATGGGGGAAAATAATATCCTTGAATAATTTGGGGAATGGTTTGGAATCACTAGTGACAGTTGGTATGGCTTCAACCCATTTTGAGATGTAGTCCACCGCCACTAGGATGTATGAATATCCATGAGAAGATGGTAATGTACCCATGTAGTCCACCCCCAAACATCGAATATCTCTACTTCTTACCATAGATTTAGTGGCATTTTATCTCTCTTTGTTATATTGCCTGATCTTTGACATTTGTTTCATGATAAGACAAAGTCATGGGAATCTTTGGATATGGTGGGCCAAAAGAATCCACATTGCAAAACCTTCAAGGCGGTCTTCTTTGAGCTCATATGTCCTCCCCCTGGTCCTGAGTGACATTGCTCTAAAATAAGTTGAGCTTCTTCTTCGACGATACATCGTCTATATAGACCATCAACACATAATTTGAAAAGGTACGACTCATCCCAGTAATACTATTTCACATCATGCATAAATTTCTTTAGTTCATTTCCAATGCATTGAGGATGAATAATCTCAGTAGCAAGGTAGTTTACATAGTCAGAATAGCATGGTGTAGCTTATGAGACCTTCATTAGTTGATTATTTGGAAGGCAATCATTGATCAGAATCTTCTCGGTATCTAGAGTGTGGATGCGACTGAGGTGGTTTGCTACCACGTTCTCCGTACCCCTTTTATCTCATATTTCTAGATCAAATTCCTGTAATAGGAGAATCCATCTTATTATCCTAGGTTTTACATCTTTCTTTGCCAGAAGGTAACAAATGGCAGCGTGATCTGTGTAGACAATGACTTTTGAACCAATTAGGTAGGATCTGAACTTGTCAAAAGCATACACGACTACCAGAATTTCTTTTTTAGTAGTAGCATAATTCCTCTGAGCTTCATCGAGGGTACGATGCATAATAGATCACATAATGTTTCTTTTCTATATATTGACCCAAGACAGCTCCCACCACGTAATCACTCACATCACACATAATTTCAAGAGGATGGTCCCAATCAGGAGCACTAATGATGGGTGTGGTTGTGAGAGCATGCTTTAGGGTGTTGACACTTTTAACACATTCTTCGTCAAAATTAAATTCAACATCCTTTAGTAACAAATTTGTCATTGGCTTGGTTATCTTTGAGAAGTCTTTTATAAACCATCTATAGAATCCTACATGACCTAGGAATTCTCAAACTTCCTTTACATTGATAGGGATAGAGAGCTTGGAAATCACTTTAATCTTGGCCTTATCTACTTCTATTCCACGATTACTAACCCTATGGTCGAGGACAATGCCTTCCTTTACCATAAAATGACACTTCTCCCAGTTGAGCACAAGATGTGCTTCTTCACATCATTTGAGGTCCAGGGAGAGGTGTTCAAGGCATGAGTCAAATGAATCTCCGTACACAGAAAAATCATCCATGAAAACTTCAATAATCATTTTAGTGAGACTAGCGAATATGGCTGCCATGCAACGCTGGAATGTTGCAGGCGCATTACAGAGGCCGAACGACATTCTTCTAAATGTGTATGTTCCAAATGGACAAGTAAAAGTCCTCTTCTCTTGGTCATCTGGATGAATAGGAATTTGATAGAATCCAGAGTAACCATCTAGATAACAGAAATATTCTTGATGAGCAAGCCGCTCTAAAACTTTATCAAGAAAAGGCATTGGAAAATGATCTTTTTGAGTTGCCTTGTTTAACTTCCTATAATCAGTGCACATTCTCCACCCTGTGACTGTTTGAGTGGGGATGAGTTCATTGTTTTCATTTCGGATCACAGTAGTTCCTCCCTTCTTTGGAACAACATGCACATGACTTACCCATGGTGAATCGGAGATAGAATAGATAATACCTGTCTTTAGCAACTTTATAACTTCAAGGCAGACCACTTATTTCATATTTGGATTGAGCTTTCTTTGATGTTCATCAGTCAGCTTATGGTCTTCCTCCATGGGGATTTTGTGCATACATAATGCTTGACTCACCCTAGTTAGGTCACTCATCTTGTAACTGATGGATTTTTTCTTTCCTTCAATTCTTTCCGGAGTTTATCTTCTTGTTTGGATGTTAGGTCAGAAATTATAATAATTGGGAAAACCTTGAGATCGTCCAAAAACACGTATTTCAGTCCCTCGGGCAGGGGCTTCATTTCTGGGGCTTCTGGTTTTTCACATGATTCTATAGTAACTTCCACAACTTTGAGTTCTTCAGTCTTGACTTCTGGATCTTCTTTGGCAGTGTCAAGGTTGAGAACACATTCTTTAGCTTGTTCATTGATGGTATAGTAGATGGGTTTGTTAGAGTCACTTCTAAACGATCATCTTTTTCATATTCTTCTTGAGTGAGGAGTGACATTTTTTCAATGTAATCAGTCGAGTAGACTTCTTCTTGCATGCTTGGTCTTCACATACTTTCAAAAACTCTGAATTCGAGAATTTTTTACCAAGTTTGAGAAGTATGGTTCCTTCTTCAACATCAATCAGGGCTCTTGTAGTAGCAAGGAATGGTCATCCAAAGATTAGAGGGTATCTAGTGTCTTCCTTGATGTCCATGATGACGAAGTCACATGGAACATAGGAATCTTTGCGTACCTTGACCGGGATATCTTCGAGGATTCCTAATGGACGTTTTATTGAATTGTCTGCAAGTTGTATGGTCATCCTGGTAGGAAGAAGTTCTGAAAATCCTAACCTCTTGCAAAGGCTAAGCGGAATGATCAAAATGCTAGAACCTAGATCAGCCAATCCTTTCTTTCTTGAAGAATCACTGATATGGCAAGAGATTCTAAAAGAACCTGGATCATTATGTTTCTTAGGCATCATACTCTGGATGATATCTGAGGTAGTCGTAGCCAACTTAACTATCTCGTATTCTTTGGTTATGTATTTCCTCATCAAAAATGACTTCAAATATTTGGTCCAGGATGGTATCTCAGCCAGGGCATCTAGGAAAGGAATATCAACATGAAGCTTTTTCATAGCTTCCTTGAACTTGTTGAATCGAGTATCGAGCTTGGTTTGCCTTAAATGAGCTGGAAAGGGTATATGAGGCTCGTATAGAGGGACATCAGGTTCTGGAGTTTTTCTTCCTCTTCTGTAGTAGGTTTCTCAGGATTTTCTCTGTCTGAATTTTTACTGCTTGGCTGTTCCTTTGGAATAGATCCATGTTCTTTGTCAACTTGATCATTAACCTAGTCATGTTCATTTATGACAACCGTTGGTTTTTTGACTAGAGGATCAGGATAAACATTACCACATCAATTCATAACAACCTTCAACTACTCAGGATGTTTAGGATTGTTCTCCGATTGGACAGTAAAGGCTCCACCGGGTGGCTTCATGTTAGCTGCCAATTGAGCTAGTTGAGATTGAATAGCTTTCTGGTGTGCTTGCTGGTTAGCTATCATGGTTTGTTGGTTTGCAATCATATTTTGCTGTGATTGTAGCATCTATTTAATGGTTGACAGTTTGTCATCAGGAGAGATGGGATTGGCTTGTTGTCCTTATTGTTGATACGGGGCTTGATTTGGATTTGGAATTGAGGGTTGTTTTGATAATTGTTGAAATTCCTGTTCTGGAAGTTTCCCTTAAAATTTCCTTGATTCCCAAAACTTTGTTGTTGGTTGTTATACTGAATTTGGGTGGACCTCGTTGTTGATTATTTGAACCAAGTTGTCGAGAATTTTCCTCTCCTGAAGGATTTCCATATTGAAAACTAGGGTGGTTCCTATTCTAATTTGGATTATAATAACCTTGACCAGGGATAGTGTTTACAGCATTAAGATTTTCCAATTGACTTTATCTCCTTGACTGCAAACGTTGCTTAAAACGACATCATAAAGAACACTACATGCTAAATTGGAATGATCAGCTCCTTTACATGCTTCACTGAACAAAGTGGTAGACTTGAATTGTTCTTGTTGTTGAGGGGGTGAACGCCCTCTTCCAAATGCAACAAGAGATGATTCAATATGGTCTTGCTTGACAACTTGAAGTTTGAGGGTTTCAACAATAGATTTTTACTCTGGAGTAGCTTCAGCCATGGCTACTTTCAACACTCCTTTACCTATAGATCTACCCCAATTAGCTTGATTTTTAGCTGCAAGGGTGATGACCCTCCATGCACTATCATAACTTTGTTACATGAAGTTTCCTCCAGATTAGGAGTCTAGGAATCTCTTAATATTATCATCCACAACCTTATAGAAAATCTCGATGAGTTGATTCTTTGGTATTCCATGGTGTGGACACTTGCGTAGAAGCTCATTTTATCTATCCCAAGCTTCAGCAAGGGTTTCTCTAGGAACTTGAGTGAAATTTGTTATCCGGCCTCTAATTTCATATGTGAGAGATGGAGGATATAACTTCTTTAGAAACACATTTTGGAGTTGTTCCCAGGTGGTGATGGGTATTTCACTTTGCAGCGAATTGTACCAACTTATAGCTCTATCAGCAAAGGAATATTTGAAGAGACAGAGTCAAATGGCATCATCTGTGACTCCATTTTGTTTTTTCATAGCACATAAATCAATAAATCTCAGAAGGTGTTCTTGGCTATCTTCTCCTTGCTTGCCATAGAAAGGGTTATTCTAAAGCAGGGTGATCCAATGCGCTCTTATCTCAAAATTTGGAGCATGGATGGGAGGAGGTTGTACTGGGTGATGAACATTAGCGGCTTTATATCTGGAGAATTCTCTAAGGTCCTTCTATAGTTCTGCTATTTGTGCTGCTTCTTATGCTGCTAGGATTTCCTCTTGGACTGTAGCTCTGGCTTCTTGGATGAGCCTTGCTCTTTGTTCATTGAGGGCTTGGGCCACCCTTCGAGCTACTTCCTCTTCCTGAGCCATTCTTGCTTAATTTTCTCTAATCTGATGATGAAAAGTTCTGTCTATCTCAGGATCAAATCTTGCTATTAGTCCGGGGCTATCCGAACGATGCATGCACTATGCTTTGGGTTGTACCTAGAATAGAAAGATTTTTGAAAGTGAGAACCATGGAGTAGAGTCAAAATTCAAGTAGATGATCAATTGTATCAAAAGAAAAGTAAAATCCTAGATTTGCCTCAAAAGAACTAGATTTGACTAACTGATTCTGTTGTCCCCGACAACGACGCCAGGATTTGACGTTATATTTTATCACACTAACAAATTTACTTGGGGTTGAAATCCCCAAGCTTTTACCAAAACAAAAGTGCAATAATACCATCCGCAAGCGGATGAGTCTTATCACAGTATAGTTAAGGATCGAACCCAAAGGACAATGCTTTTAAGAATCCTTGTCAGTCTAGTCTAGTTCAAGTTAAAACTAATATTTAAAAACGATTGGTTGATTTGAGTTTGATTAAACTAATTACAAGAAAGTAAAAGCTGAATTAAAGTTGGATTTAGATAAATGGTATGGAATCACTGGGATGGTCTCAGGTTTCACCACCACTACGCATATAAGCACATCAAAAAACCTAACATCCAGGCAGGCATATAACTATCCAAATGGAGCTGTTGTGAACCCTCTGTGAGGATAGGTCCACGTAAGCATCACCTAAAGGATCTGATTTCTCGTAACCCTTCTGATAACTTGCTTACGACCATGAAGATACAACATCCAACTAAGGCTGAGGGTCCCCCATGAGGGTAAACCCACAAAAGTGTCACCATGGGCTATATGGCTCGTCCTCTAACGGATCACACACTTACGACCTCAAAGAAAACCTATCAGATCTAACGTCAAGGAGTCAACCGTGCTAAACAACAAACATGTAGACGATTAATCTACAAGAAAACATCGATAATTAATAAGAAGATACAACATCCAACTAAGGTTGTGGGCCCCCCTCGCAAGTAGGCACACAAAAGTGTCACCGTAGGTTAGATGGCTCGTCCCCTCATGGATCACACACTTACGACCTCAAGGAATCCTATCAGATCTAACGTCAAGGAGTCTACCTCATTAATCGACATTCCATACTATGAAGAGGAGAACAAGATGAAAGCAAGGAGGTAATCAACTACAAGCATATCAATTAGCAACAAAATGAAAAGTTATATACCTTACCTTGGGATATTAAATGTAAAGACATGAAAGCATGGGCAACGAGGCTAATCCCCGCACCCCTGTGAAATGGAACTACTCGCTCATGATGCGAGAAACAAGAAGAATAAGATAAAGGGAAGGTTCTTCCATGAGTATGATGTTGAAGGTGGTCTTAGCTCGGTGAAGATGATGCGGTCTTCTATGTCGTTTCGGAGAAGATCTGGACGAGGAGGAAGAACTACCAAGGCAGGTTGGGTAGACCTTCTTCTCCACCTTCTCTCTCTTCTTCTCTCCTTGCTTGGTGCCAAGAGGAGCAGGTGGATGTGGAAGATGGTGTGGAAGTTGAAGCTGGATCGAACCTTCGGCAGTCTGTCGACGTGCTGGAATCGATGCCTAAATGAGGACCTTCGTGGTCCTATTTATAGGCTTGGATGGGGTGGTCACATTTTTGCTGTGAATAGTTCTCCAAACGGTTTGGGGACCGTTTGGCCTTCAAATGGTTTTGTGACCGTTTGGTCTTCAAACGGTTTGGAGACCGTTTGGATGACCAAACAGTTTGGAGACCGTTTTGGATGACCAAACGGTCTTGCGTTTCTGCTTTGTCGATATGCTTGATTGGTCTTGAAGACTATTTGATGACCAAATGATCTTGAAACTGTTAGGCGCCAACCGGTCTTGAAACCATTAGGCACTAACCGGTATTCTCTTGTTGACTTCAAACGGTCTTCAGTGATCATTCGGTCTTGAGATCAAATGGTCTTGGAACCGAATGGTTCCAAACAGTCTCAGGACCGAATGGTTCCAAACGGTCTCGGGACCGAATGGTTCCAAATGGTCTTGGCTTCGAATGGTCTTTGATTGCGTGTCTCAAATTGTCTTCATCGAATCGGTCTTGAATGATCAAACAGTCTTGATCCAAACAGTTTCGATTGTTCAAACGGTCTTCATCCCAAACGGTCTTCATCGAATCTACATGAAATTTATTATGAAAGTAACGGATGTGCAAACATTTTTTTTTCTTTTTTTCTTTTTCTAATAATGCAATAACAAGACTAGATATAATGTCACCTATTATGCTATGCAATGTAATCAAGAGGAGCAGTTCATGATACTTGACCATCTTAGGTGGTGGATGGAATGTAATGAAAAGCAAGAGGAATCACATGATTAAGATACAGTGCCTATCTCAGACTATTATGTGTCCCTCTCTATCAACTTGTGTACAGGGTAAACCCTTAAAATTTTGTTCTCAAAATTCCATTTGAGGTCCCATTACTTGTTTGGTCGGTTTGGGCTCAAACCCCATCATCATCCTCAATTCTTGGATAAATTAATGCTTTTTATTCATATTAAGTGTCCTCAAGATGAATAACCCATACACTACCTCTAGGTAGTGATGGCCCTAGACTTTGCAACTAATTTGAAAAAGATATGAAAATTATTTAATTCTTTCAAAATTTCAGATTTCATGTCATTGTAGATTTTTCATTATAGAGGCCCAAACTATGATGATGGCAGAAACCATGCTAACTATGAACCACGATACACTTGATAGTTGTGGATCCTACAAATTTAGAATGGGAAAAACTAAAACAACTAAAGAGACAAGATAAAAATAAAGTTGTTCTAGCATTCGCCTTTGGATTGAATTTGACTATGTCACAATAGCCAAAAATCCAAATAAAGAGGTGGAACAGCAGTACCCAATTAGGATGGTGGTGGATCGAATGTCTCCGATGGCATAATTCAGATCTGGTAATGCTCAATCCATTGTAGAGAGTATGCATGCTCTCTTAGTTGGTCAAGAGAAGGCGCTCATTGTCATTGATTGCCTATTGTTGCTGAAGAAGCCACCCTTGAATGCCATGAATCTCTACCAAGGTGGTTTCTTGTTGTTTCTTCCCCTAATGAATCAATTGTATCATCCCATATACCGCCAACATGTGTTGCAGATAGAATGAGACGAGATCTATCCTCTCTTGCCATTGTGTCAAGAATTCCCATAGGACGCAGAGATTGTGCTTGTTGCACCTTGCCCTACCCTTGTATAGATTAGGAGAAGATGGCATTTGTCATATATCAATGCAAGATTTGGGCGAACAGATGCTCTATGTTCATGATAGACAATTGAAGCCAATTTATGATGAAACCTTGAGGCAGGTTCATCAAAAGCCCCCACGCCCAACTCAAGTTGAAGTTGTTAGGAGTGTAACACATGTCTCCTAGTGGACAATCATAGACTACATTGAATTCATCCAGTGTGAAGTGATTGGTGGCATTGTAGAGGAGGAAATGTCGACATCCTTCCTCCCAGCCTTCCCCGTGATTGGGGATACATCAGACCTCTAGGGATGCCATGAGATTGTAGAATATCTCTTAATAGGTGAGCCAATCACCAAAGAATGGGTGATCGCCCATACCTTGCCCTACACAACAATGGTGAACACTGCCAGTGTAGCATGTGTCATCAAGGAAGTTACATTCATCATACCATGTGGGTATGACTTCTCTCTTCATCAAGCTAGAGAAGAATTTCTTGTGGTGTTCATTGACAATCTAAACCCATGCCATCTTTGACACCATCTGGTTGGCTCCTCCTGGTGATGAAGGTGACTTCTACGAGTCCATGGACTCTGACGAGAGAATGGGGATTGAGAGAAGAGGTCGATGAAGATTTGGGGAGTCAGATAGCACTAGATTCCTTCTACAATGCAAGGCAAGTGATGTGGGTGTGTTTGAATAACACACCACACCTCCCCTTATATAGCCATCAAATTTCCCTAACGCATTGTGTCTGTGACATTGACAGGGATAATAGTGGTATCAAGATGTTTCTTTATCCGTGTGTGTCAGTATCATCTGTTGATACTGACTGATCCTGTTTGTCGATGTCTCAACACATAGATTTCTTTGTGTTGGTAGTACCAATGACATGTCGATGTAACCAACTTATGAATTTTGTTGGTGTATGGGTACCATCGACCATTGGATATGAATGTTATCGGTCATTGATCTTGTTGTCCACATATTCTGCTCTTTTTTCCTAGTGCCGACGACGAGAGTGTCGGTAGTATTAATTTAGTTTTGGGTTGTATTTGTGAAAAATTGTTGGTGCCATCAACTTTTGGGTCGATGGTACCAAGTTGTGTCATTAGGTCCTTTCTTCCTTGGTGCTCTCAAATGGTCCCTCAATATCTTGAACCCATAGCTCTCTCAGACTTACAATGCTACCGACTATAGTGTCAGTAGAACCGACTATCTATAGGGAACTATGGCCTTCAGTTTGTGATAAATTTGTGCCACAAATGAAGGTGTCAGTGGTATCAAAATGCATTCTAACTCCCCTGTGATTTTTTTTGACCAAAACTTGGTGCCACCAACTTTTGTGTCGATGGTACCAAAATGCATACTAATTCCACTAATCATTTTTATGTAAACCTTGGTGCCAGTGACAGATGTGTTGGTGGTACTGACTTTTCTACTTCATGCACACCAAACAAAAATGATCCAGGTACCTTTTTTACATCAATTAACTTATAATAGAATAAATGAATGATTTAAAAAATGAAAAGTCATACATAATGTATAATATAAAAACAAAAATAAAATTGGGGTTCCTCCTAAAAACATGCTTGTTTTATGTCCTAGGCTGGACAATCATGTTATGAAGAATCTCAACAGATCTCAAGGAGCTTCAACTCCTCCTCCTCACAGACTAACTCTTCTCTGTAGTAATGTTTCAAATGTTGTCCATTTGCCAGAAATGATTCAACATCATCACTAATTTCAAATCCCCATGAGGAAAAGCCCTGACCACTACATAAGGGCCACTCCACCTAGACCTTAGTTTTCCAGGATGCAATTTCATCCTAGAATTGAACAATAATACTCTTTGCCATGGTGTAAAATCCCTATGAAGTATATGGTGGTCATGCACTTTTTTAGTCTTGTCATTGTAGATCCTAGAACTCTCATATGCACCTATCCTAATCTCATCCAATTTATTTTGTTCCAACCTATGCTTCTTCCCTGCATCATCAAGATCAAAGTTCATCTTTCCCAAAGCCCACTTAGCTTTATGATGTCTAACTATACAAGTAAGTGATAGGCTCTCCCATAGACTAACGTATAAGGGGTTGTACCTATAGGCATATTATAAGTTTTCCCTCATGTCCAGAGAGCATCATTCATATTCATTTGCCAATTAGTCATGTTTGTTGAGATTGTCTTCTCTAACATTTTCTTGATCTCTCTATTAGAAACATCAACTTGACCTTGAGTCCAGGGATGGTATGGTGTTCCTACCCTATGTCTCACTCCATACTTACTCAAAAAGGCTCTAAATTTCATGTTTGTGAAGTGAGATCCCCCATATCTAATAATAACTCTTGGCACACAAACCTGCAAAAAATGTGGTCTTCTACAAATTTGCAAACAACATGTTCATCATTAGTATGAGTTGGAATTGCTTCAACTCACTTAGACAGATAATCTAGTGCAAGAAGAATATACAAGTTAGAATTAGAAGATACAAAGGGTCCCATAAAACCAATCCCCCATTAATTAAAAAAATCTCTATATCCTAAAAGGTATTTAAGGAATTTTGTATCTCCTACATATATTTCCTACTCGTTTGCATGAATCACACTTCTACACATAATTGTACGCCTCCTTAAATATTTTTTTCGAGTAAAAACCACTTACTAACACCTTAGCCACCATCCTTGAGCTAGCATGGTGTCCCACCAAAGATAAGGAATGAAAATCCACCAATATGCTCTCAATCTCACATTCGGGAACACACTTTCTCAGCAAGCCATCCCTACACTGCTTGAACAAAATTGGATCATCCCACAAATCTCAAGGAGTAGAAAAGTTTCTTTTTTCTCAATCTCCCAATATTTTGGTATCTTTCCACACACTTAATATTTCACTATGTGTGCAAACCAAGGGTCCTTCTCCTCCATAACAAACAATTATTCGTCATGGAATTCTTCAACATTGGGTATCTCGAAATCTTTCTCATCCCTTATTTCCAACCTATACAAATGGTCAACTACATAATTTTCTGCCATGGCCTTTCCCTTGATTTCTATATCAAATTCTTGTAGAAAAAAATGTCCACCTTATCAGTTTAGGTTTGGCTTCTTTCTTCTACAAAAGATACTTAATAGTCATGTAGTTAATCAAGTCTATCACCTTGGCCCCTTTAAGTATTGATGAAAATTTTCCAAAGCAAACACCATATATAAAATCTCTTATTCCGTGGTAGTATAATTCAGTTGGGAAACATTAAGAGTTTTTGACACATAATATATGACAACATGGGATTTATCTTTGTGTTAACCCAAAATGGCCCCTACCACATAGTCTGATGCATTGTACATTAATTAAAAAGGTCAACTCTAATCTAGGGCACGTACCACATGTATAGAGACCAATTTATCTTTCAACACCTCAAAGGTATTGAAGCATCACCCATTAGAATTGAATTCAAAATTTTCTCTAGTAGTTTGGAAATTAGTTTGGCGATCTTCGAATAATCCTTTATAAATTATCGATAAAGATTGGTGTATCCTAAGAAACCCTTGACCGCTTACTTCGATGATGGTGGAGGATGCATAGAGATCACCTCTATCTTAACTGGATTGACTTCCCTTACTTTGTTGTACATCTTGTGTCCCAAAACAATTGCTTCACTCACCATCATGTGGCATTTTTCACAGTTCAAAATGAGATGAGTGTCCTCACACCTTTGTAAAACCTTATCTAGACTAGAAAGGAAATCCTCAAATGATTCACTATACACAAACAAATCATCTGTAATAATATCCAGACATTGCTCTACCATGTTTGAAAAAATAGCTAGCATACATCTCTAAAATATAGTTGGTGCATTACAAAGTCCAAAGGGCATAAAAAAATAAGAGAATGTTCCATAAGAAAAAGTGAATGTGGAAATCTCTTGGTCGTGTGATTCAATAGAAATTTGATTGTACATAGAATACTCATCTAGAAAACAAAAATGCTAATGGCTGATAAGCCTCTCAAGATTCTGGTAAACAAAAGGGATTGGAAAATGATATTTTAGCGTGGCAACACTCAATAAACAATAATACACACACACCACCTAGTCACTAATATATTTGAAATTAACTCATTTGCTAAGTTTGTGGTGATGGTGATCCCTCTTTATTAGTAACAACCTAAGATGAGCTAACCCATTTAGAATTAGAAATATCATAAATTATACATGCTGATAGGAACAACCTGAGATGAGCTAACACATTTTAGGAGGATCACTAGCTGACACTCCTCCTGTATCACCTACCTTCTCATTATTCTCTGGAGTTGTATCTTGTTCTTTTACAACACATTGTCATAGTGGAGTAACACTACCTTCACCTTCTAATTAGTGGATGAGATATATGTATTTCCTAGATATCCTTGCTAACTTGGATTTTTCAAAGATGCTAAGATATATGTATTTCCTAGATATCCTTGCTAACCTAGATTTTTCAAAGATGCTACTTCTACTGCTAGCTGAGAAATATGGATTTATATGTCCAGATCTATGCTCCTTGATTCTGCTACTCTCTTTGTGTCTGGCCTAATAGTGTCTCGTTTTGACCGACCATCTTGCCCAACATGTCTTCTATGCGGTATATCTTGGTAGGACCCTTGACTTGTTGATACAGCTATTGTGCATTACCCTATTATGACTTGGCTTGTTGTGTTTGAGATGGATCCTTTTAAAATTTTTAGGATACTTCCATGAGAATTTAGGATTCTTCCTCCATGCATATTCATTTCCTCCCCATATAGTTTGTTGGTCACAAACATGCATTCTTTTTCCTCAACTCTAGACGAGGTTCCTGCTTTCTAATATAAATTTTGTGTAAGGTTGTCCATCCTCTCTTTCAGCATTGTGATCTCTCTAGACTCTCTCACACTTTCAATAGTTAGTGAATGTTCTCTCTCTTCTCCCCATGACTAATTTTTGGCCATATTTTTTAGGATTTCATGACATATGGATGCTCACAAAATCTAGCCCCTATTCCGTAAAGGGTGGTTCTCTATCCCTTGTGCATCTCATAGTAGAATGTCTTTGTCTGGATGTAGAGGTCAATCCCTTGATGAGAGACTTCCCTCAACATATTCTGGAATCTCTCCCAAGCCTTTAAATGTGACTCCTCAACACGCTACTTAACATTGTAAATTTGCACAACCAGATAATGTGTCTTCTGTCGAAGTACCTTCCATAAAATACATCTATTATTTATCCCAAGTTGATATGGATTATGACAGAAGGGTTAAGAACCAAGCCTTTGCCTTATCTTCCAGTGAGTATAAGAATCACTTTAATTATATAACAGTCGAAGGTACCATGTTTATTTTCACCATATCACAACTCTCCATGAAATTGTTAATATGATGCATAGGGTCCTCCATGTTGTCACCATGGAATGCTTGTGATTCAATTAGTGCCACCAACCATGGATCTATTTTATAGCTTCCCACATTGACTGCATACATTACAATTGACCCTAACTGTGTTGTGGCCGATGAAGCTTTTATCTTCTTCCACATAATCTACTCCTCTAGTTTAGATCCAACTCAATCCTCTGCATTAGGGTCTTCTATTCGTTCCATTTCTTGCTTTTCTTGTGGTGGTGGATATGGTAAAATCTCCCCACAGAGCTACCATACTCCTTTACCCCGTG
Organism: Alisma plantago-aquatica; assembly: GCA_963693085.1. Taxonomy (NCBI): domain Eukaryota; kingdom Viridiplantae; phylum Streptophyta; class Magnoliopsida; order Alismatales; family Alismataceae; genus Alisma; species Alisma plantago-aquatica. The sequence continues at coordinate 66,319,026 of OY856411.1, read as the reverse complement.
ATAAAGTTCTTCTGGTCCTGTACCATGTGGATTTGATTCTCCATGATTGGTGGTTTTGGTATGAACCATACACTAGTACCTAGAAATGATAGGAAAATGTGTGAGTTGGATACTAGTAACTTTGATGATAATTCAAGTTTAAAAAATGATGAAAATAAAAATAGAAGTGTGCCCTAGAGTGGCTGGTACAATGCTTGTAGTGTTGGATTAGCCTTTTCCCCAGCAACGGTTCCAAAAGCTTGACACACTTAAACTATATGTGCGAACAAAAGTATACACATCGAGTAGTATAGGCCTATGAGGCCCAAATGTCAAACTTAGGGAAACATTAATCTAGAGACTGCTACTAACTATACCTGATTAGCTAGACCTAGTGAAAAAGTGATTGGTTGGTTGATTTAAAGTACTTGCAAGAATGAATAACTCAAATAAATGGGTTCTAATCACAAATTGGATGGATTCCTTAGGATTACAGTTTTACCACAATTTACATTGCAATTAACATCATTCATTCATATTTCTTTATCCTAAACCCTAGACAAATGGACCTATAGTAAGAATTACCCACTCTCACAACATTATTAACTACCTAATCTGATATAAATCCCACTCTCATGGTGATTTAATTATTACCTAGGCACTTTAGCAAAAACTCTAGGTTATACCCTTCACATCCGTAGGCCATCTCTCGAGGAACGGTGAAGGCTATGTAAGTCTATGACCTATCCAACCCTTAGTCCCTCTCTTGAAGCAATTAACGATATGAGAAATTAAATATGGTGATCACGCATAGGTAATTAATGAGGCAATCGTCGATTTATGTCCAAAATATAAGAGAAAAGCATACATTAAATTAATCATATTGTCAATATAATCTAAAATTGGGCTACTCCAAGGTCCGAAGGAACTAGCGGTTTAGCCTCACATGATTTCTGCCATTGCATACATGGATGAAATAAGAGAAAATAGTGGAAACATGAGAGAGCTAATGAAAACCCATGGAGAATCTGATTCAGATGACTCCCTCTAACGAGCATCATGATCTACTATGCTCTGACTGCGAATCTGCTCTCTGAAGGTTCTTGAGTCATTTCACGCATGGTCGTCTCCTTCTCTTTCACCTCCCACATATCTGTGCTCTACAATGGAATAGAACAATGATGATGGGAGTGGTTGAACTCCTCTTAGGTCATAAGAGGGTCTCGACACATCATTATGTCATAACCTTTGGATTAACTTAGATCTTTATTTTCATCTTGACATGCGAATTTAGTACAACCAAAAACAAGTCAGTGGCATTGAGCTGTCTCCTAAATTCAAGGCTCTACATATGTGTTGGTACCATCGACAATGATGTCAATAGCACTGAGTTAATTTTTGACACTTTTGGATCATTCTTCATATAAAATTTGATAAGGCTGACAACAAGTGAGTGGCACCGAGCTGCTTTGGTGAGGTGCTTGTCCCAAAAATTGTTAGCACCAACTGAGATTTTGGTAGCATAAAAATTCCTTAACAAGTATTTTTCTCCATGTCAGTGTTACTTACATGACTATCAGAAGCACCGAGCTAACGCAAAACTACACAAATTACCTGAAATAAGAAGAAATTGAACGTAAGTCTAGGTAAACATGACAACAATATAATTAAGTGAAAAAGATAATATTTGATGCAATATGGTTTCATAGGCTAGAAATAATGTGTTGGGTTTTAGGGGAGGCAGAGAAGGTAGTGGAAACAATTTTTTTTCTCTTCCCCAAACCCAAAACAAGGAAACGTGTCAATGTCTATACAATAGGAAGGGATGGTTTGTGGAATCATACCTTGTCCCGAGGCTTGCTTGGCGACAATACCTCGCACCTTGTGTGGTCTTCACCTCCGGTCTTGGACGGTGTCTGTGCAGCTCCTGGTCGCACTGGGACTGACGACTCCTGGTCTCACCGGGACTGTTGGGATTAACAGTTGTCCTCCGAGCGGCAGAAATCTCCCGCCTCTAAAGTAGTCCACACAGACCACATGTAACTCCAATCTCCTTGTCCCACAAGGAATCGGAAGGATTCACACCCTCCTGTCAGCTTACTAGTCGCCGACACACTCTCCTACCACCAGTCACTTTCTATAGTTGTTTTTCCCTTGCTGTGCCTCCCTTATCAGGTGGCACTTGCTCGGGCTCTCTAGGTTACCAAAACTAGAGAGAACGACAACTTTACAGAGCAACTGGTTACACTGAGTTGTGTAAAGAGAAGCCCCCAATACCCCTATATATAGGAGGGTCATGGGAAAGGGTTCTCTATCCCGGGCAATGCGGGACTAAAGTAGGAGTAGAAGGGTTCGAGATTTTCCACAAAAACAACCAACTGCGCAACCTGAACCGATCGTTTTATTTCTGAAATGGTCGATTGGGGATCTAAGCTAGTCGGTTGACACCTCAACCGATCGGTTGGGACACCTCAATTGGTCGGTTCACTTCTGAATCGGTCGGTTTGTGACCCAGGTCAGTTCTCGATTGACTTTTCCTCTTTTGTTTCTAATTGGTACCAAATACCAATCCTTATTCCAATCAAATTGGGCAAGTGAAACGAAAGGAAATTTCACACCAATCTTACTTTCCCAACTTGCTCGGTTGGACCAGTTGAGCCGATCGGTTCAACCCTTGAACCGGTCATTTCACCCTATCCATGAGCCGATCGACTCACCACCTGAGCCGATCGGTTCATCAAGCTCAGTCGATCGGTTCATCACATGAGCCGATCGGTTGGGAGTGCAGAGTATGCAGAAATAGTCAATTGTAGTTTCAATCAATCCGATACTCTAATCAATCGATCCAACACCCTGAATACTATGATTTTGAGCTATCAATTAATTGAGTGTTTAATTGAACTACTAAACTCCTTTAGCAATCAATCTAAACATAGTTTGTGGACAAAACTCCTCTTTCGGGTTATATCCTATGTGTGTGACCCTACAGGTCCTTTTCACATTGGCAGTGAAAGTCGATAACACTTATGACTTCACAAGCAAAGAGCGGTGCCTAGTCACACATCAGTGCTACCCAAGTGAAATAGAAAGTTGGAGAACAACTTTCAATCATACAATCCATGAATGGTATTGCAGTGAATGTATAATTCCTTTGTCACTAATATCCCGAATGAACTCGAGGCATGGAACAGTCATCATGTCAACGTTCATTCACTTTCTTGATCTCAGAGTAGATTGGAGGAGATATGTATGACATCAATATCACATACTGATTCATACATGTGTGCACATTCCTATCTCAATCCTACTCATCAAGTGGCCATGGATATCAAACTCTCTTAGGAGGGACAAATCCCATATCTATCACTCACCCCTCAAAAGCCCCATGTGTCAAAGCCACCCCATCATCACCTTTATAACAACCCATGTTTCAGGACTGCGTTTGATGATGTCAAAGTGTGCCCAATGACATGTGTTGGGTGTAGTGATTTCAGGTCAAAGAATCAAGGATTCCATACTTGTCATCAATGACCGGAATATCTATAAGTTCATCTCTATGAACTCCTAGATCCATATAGTATCCACTGCTGTTCTTTAACACACGGATACTTGGCATTTCCTTTTAAATGGATTTATTGGAACACTTTCAATTATCAACAAATTTCACTTTTATATATTCTATATATATTTTGCGATTAATTTTCTCTCCTGTTCGGAAGTTCGCATCAATGTAACTCTTTACATCAAACTCTTCCTTATCTCCATAGAACTAGTACTTCACAAGTACTTATCAAGTTCTTATGGTTTCCAATAACCCTTACTGGAAGTAGACAGACATCCACTCGTCATGTCCCACATACGAGTTATTAGGATGAGCACATCATATTGTCATGTCCTACATATAAGATGATGAATGCATTTTATTCTTGCCATGTCCATACATGCATGGTAATGGGATGATTACATACATGATAGATCCATATCTATTCTTAGTGTTCCCATTCTTCATAAGAATTGGACACTTGGCCTTGGGATACTAACTCCATGTAACATGGACATGTTTTCTCCCACTGAATCTGTGCATACTGAACCCTTCAGTACAAATTGCTAATGTATGCTTTCTCTTTTCAGGTCAAGAGGTTTTCGAGAACTATCTCTATAGATCTCTATTCCTATCACATAGGAAATATCTCTATCTTCCTTTAAAGATAATTTCCACTTTGGTCCATTCTAGAACATTTTCATTTCACATCAACATGTGGAATGTGAACACGCTCCCACTAAATCACAGATCCCTTCTTTATCTTTGACATATCAGTCAAACCCTTTGACTATATCATCAAAGTAAAGATCCAATCCTAAGTTGCTTGTACTCAATCAATCACATTGATTAGTCCATTGTAACTTATAAACTTCATTTGCATTAGTGGATTCATAAACCTTATAGGTTGTGTCACGTACACATCCTTGTCTTATTCCTCATAGGAATGCGGTTTTAATATCCATATGCCAAATGTCTTAGTCATTAAGTTGCAATCAACAAGCATCATCCTTCTCAAATGTTATCCATGTGTCTTAACGCTTAAGACTTATTTGCACTTATGGATTTCCATCCAATGGGTGCTACCATCAAGGTCATACCTTATGGTTTACATGGAAGTCATTTAGGATATAATGGTTTTAAACCATAACTCAAAATCTGGTTCCTCATATTCATCTCGATAGTTGACTCATCACATGACCATCTCACCACATAGATAATTGAGGTGTATCTATCAAGGATATAAGAACTCACAACTCCTTGTGATTCTTAATGTGCTTTATTAGTGTAGGGTATTCTTTATTTAAGAAGAATTCAGTTATTTGATAATCATTCTCTAACTCCTTAGAGTATGATTCCTTCTTGATTTAGACATCACCATGCCTTAATCATGAGTTCACTATGATACATTATCATAATCACTCATAAGGATCTCAAACATTTGGTCCAAGTATTTCATTCATTGATCTCATCAAGAATTAACACTTTACCAAATTCATACTTCATCTATAATATTCTTGAACACTTCAAGATATTCATATTGGCATTTCTCTAAACACCGTTTGAAGTATTAGCATTCGCTCCAATAGGTATGTAAATACATCACATGTATTATACCTAATAGGATAATCATTCTCCCACTACCATTAGTGAAGATTGATTAATCATGTCCAAGATATTCATGTCTCTTACTGGTTCTCTAACCAAAAGAGTCTAGATTTATCCATCATATGGAAACTAGAAATGAATTTCTCATGATTTATGCTAAATTGATTGTTTGAGTTATCAATAACTTTTAGGTATCATTTTATCTTATGCATACCAAGTATCACAAGATAAATAAGGCATTGCCGTAAAGATCATATCTTTATATATTGAAACATCTCTTTATTGATTGCCATCATTGTCATACAATATGCAAAAAATAAAGTGTTTCTATTGGCAGATTGAAATAGCAGTTCTCAATTCTATTTCGTGCCCTTTAGGCTGAAATAAACTGAAAGGTACTCCTATCTATGGCAGCAACACTTGCTCCAATGATGGGTACTCCTTTCTTGATCCATTCATAAAGGCCATTACTTCTTTGTAGATCTTACATATCATATATGTCAGATCTTCATCTTGGTATCATATACCTCAGAAGTGGTTCATTTCATGATACCTTAAGTGGAGATCTCCATCACCTCCTTCATCTTCTTTTGTTCTTCTAGATATAGAAGGCAATTCCCTCATACACCGTTTCCCCATGTGCCTTTGAGGATGAAGACGGCTTGGGCTACTGGCTAGAATCAGAACACTTCTTAGCTTTGCCCTTGCCCTTACCCTTAAGACCTACCCTTTATTGATCACATCAAACATTAGGGTTTGTCTTTCTTCATAATTGCCTCTACTATCCTGAACATGTACAACAACTCTGTCAATGCTTGTCAAAGTTGTTCATGTTGTAGTTTATCATGAACTGTACGATTCTCGCAACATTTGCAGTATCATACCAATAACCAACTCTTGGCTCAGAGGAGATCCATCTTAGTCAGGTTTTTCCATATACCCAATCATATTGAGTGTGTGAATACCTTACTGGATCTCCTTTTTTCATGAAATACTAGGACAGTGCCCTTGAGACATCATATGTCTCATGTTGTCTCTACAACATCAAACACTCCTCATCAATGTCATCCTCGGTATGCTTCCATAAGCATACTTTCAGCCATTGATGTGGTGGGATTGAGTTCATCTCGTTCTGGTATAACTAGGACTTAGAGCTTTTGCTCTTTGATTGAGAACACTTCTCATCATCCTAACCAGTCGTGGAATTCTTCCCATTTAATTTTTTGGTCTCAAAGACCGATAGCAAATAAAGTGATTATTGTTGATTAACCATTTATTTTAACAAAAGGAAATATATATGCAATTTTAGTCCAAAACTCTTTTGACTTATTTGATTGATTTGAAAAGTTTGAAGATAAAATTAGGCCTTTAATTAATTATCCTCCCACTATTTTACTTCAATTTGATAGCCCTCACCATCAGTTCGGAAGATTGCAGCGTACAACCTTCTAGTGGGCAAGATCCTGAAATCCTCTAAGTCATGGACCAGCTTGGGCCGTCACCCACAACTTAGATCTCTCAGGCAGGCAACTCTTGCCAATTGCATCATATCCAACTCTTGATAAGATATCATATGCAACTCCTTGCCATGAACATCTCCATGCCTCAAGGTGCTAGATCCTATCTAGGTCACCTTGTTAAGTCCGACCCAAAGGCAACACGATGAATATGCACCCTGCTTGAGCAAACCCACACATTCATCCTTCACGCTTCCACAAGATAGATGATGCACCGCGCTTGGGCATGCCCACACTTGGTCGATCAAGCTTTTCACGTGTGTCTCATTTGGAAGGCATCTAAAACTTAATATTTAATGAGGAATTTGGTTTATATACATATACATATCCAATCACCACAATATATAGTGTGTATCATATACATGCTATACCCCATAGAAAACATGCAAAATGATAAAAGCGATGATTATGGCCATCCTAATGTGATTCCTTGAGCCAAGAGGAATCACGATCATCTAGGTCTACATCACATGCAACCTGTACAAGATGAACTCTGTGCTTTGCCTTTCTGGGTTTGATCAATTCATCACATGAATGATCAACTCGCCATCAGACTGGTCGGCTGGGTGCCACCAGCCGATCGGTTGGCTCCTCCAACCGATCGGTTCTCCTGGTCGTCGTGCATCTCATCATGGCCGCCACTCGCTTGTCTCGCTCCTCGAACCGGTCACCAACCGATCGGCTCGCTCCTTGAGCCGATCATCTCGAACGTCAACCGATCGGTTCACTCCTTGAACCGATCGTCTCAGCTGTCGTCAGGATGTCTGTCGTTCTTTGACATAACAGGAAATAAAATTCTATCCTATTTTCCAATTGAAAAGAGAAACCTTGAGTTACATTCAAGGGGAGTAAAGGTAGGAAAGAAATCTCGAATTATTTCGAGTTACATCAGGAATAAGAGAAAGAAGATCGGTGCGCAGACCGAGATGAAAGCAACCACATACAACCATACACAAATAGGGTTTATTGGCCATAACCACACTATACATCCACCACAAAACTCATTTAAGAGTGACGCGTATCGAGTGCATTAATATTACATATCATATATGTAGTTTGGAATTTGTGGATTTAGGATTGGACATGCATAAAGCCAATATTATTCACATCATATGCAATAAATAAAGGCGACAAACCAAAATCGATCATATCGATAATCCTAAAGTATAGAGTAGTTGACGTGGCTCTGATACCACTGTTGGGTTTTAGGGGAGGTAGAGAAGGTAGCGGAAACAATTTTTTTTTCTCTTCCCCAAACCCAGAATAAGAAAATGAGTCAATGTCTTTACAATAGGAATGGATGGTTTGTGGAATCATACCTTGCCCCGAGGCTTGCTTGACGACAATACCTCACGCCTTGCGTGGTGTTCACCTCCGGTCTTGGACGGTGTCTATGCAGCTCCTGGTCGCATCGGGACTGACGACTCCTGGTCTCACCGAGACTGTCTGGATTGACAGTTGTCCTCCGAGTAGCAGAAATCTCCTGCCTCTGAAGTAGTCCACACGGACCACCTAGAACTCCAATCTCCTTGTCCCATACGGAATCAGAAGGAGTCACACCCTCCTGTCGACGTACTAGTCGCCGACACACTCTCCTACCACCAGTCGCTTTCTGCTGTTGTCTTTCTCTTGCTGTGCCTCCCTTATTGGGTAGCACTTGTTCGGGCTCTCTCAGTTACCAAAACCAGAGAGAATGACAACTTTACAGAGGAACTGGTTGCACTGAGTTGTGTACATAGAAGCCCCCAATACCCCTATATATAGGAGTGTCATGGGACATGGTTCTCTATCCCGGGCAATGCGGGACTAAAGCAGGAGTAGAAGGGTTCGAGATTTTCCACAAAAACAACCAACCGCGCAACCTGAACCGATCGTTTCATTTCTGAAACGGTCGGTTGGGGATCTGAGCCAGTCAGTTGACACCTCAACTGATTGGTTGGGACACCTCAACTGGTCGGCTCACTTCTGAACCGGTCGGTTTGCGGCCCAGGTCAGTTCCCGATTGACTTTTCCTCTTTTATTTCTAATTGGTACCAAATACCAATCCTTGTTCCAATCTATTTGGGAAAGTGAAACAAAAGGAAATTTCTCACCAATCTTACTTCCCCAACTTGCTCGGTTGGACCAGTTGAGCCGATCAGTTCAACCCTTGAACTGGTCATTTCACCCTGTCCATGAGCCGATCGACTCACCACCTGAGCCGATCGACTCACCACCTGAGCCAATCGGTTCACCAAGCTCAGCCGATCGGTTCATCACATGAGCCCATTAGTTGGGAGTGCAGATTATGCAGAAACAGTCAATTGCAGTTTTAATCAATCCGATACTCTAATCAATCGATCCAACACCTTGAATATTATGATTTTGAGCTATCAATTAATTGAGTGTTTAATTGAACTACTAAACTCCTTTAGCAATCAATCTAAACATTGTTTGTGGACAAAACTCTTCTTCTGGGTTAAATCCTATGTGTGTGACCCTGCAGGTCCTTTTCACGTTGGCAGTGAAATTCCATAACACTTATGACTTCACAAGCAAAGAGCGGTGCCTAGTCACACATCAGTGCTACCCAAGTGAAATAGAAAGTTGGAGAACAACTTTCAATCCTACAATCTGTGAATGGTGTTACAATGAATGTATAATTCCTTTGTCACTGATATCCTGAATGAACTTGAGGCATGGAACAGTCATCCTGTCAACGTTCATTCACTTCCTTGATCTCAGAGTAGATTGGAGGAGATATGTGTGACATCAATATCACATACTGATTCACACATGCGTGCGCACGCCTATCTCAATCCTACTCATCAAGTGGCCATGGATATCAAACTCCCTCAGGAGGGACAAATCCCATATCTATCACTCACCCCTCAAAAGCCCCATGTGTCAAAGCCACCCAATCATCACCTTTATAACAACCTATGTTTCAGGACTATGTTTGATGATGTCAAAGTGTGCCCAATGACATGTGTTGAGTGTAGTGATTTCATGTCAAAGAATCACACTCACCGCCATCACTGTGAGTACTGACTGTGACTACCATGTCATGGTTCCATGTGTCAAACTCACGGTGGGTCTGTCCGGTACACTTGTTCTCTAACAAGTACCTATGTGCTTGGTTTGATATCACTATATCATGACTAATGAGATTCTATCATCAACCAACACCACAGTCTAGTCTTGTGTGTCATTGTTGTCCATCTACCTTCCACAATGACATCCGACCACGGACATAACAAGAATGTACAAACTCTTAACATTCGTATGATCTCATCGTTTAGGTCCTTAACTTGAAAGCGTACGTCATTGAGTACTGTCATTCTCTAGACATTCAATATGTTCTATCATTATCTCATATGACTGAACCAGAAAGAATTGGAAGCTTGCCTTTGATGTTTATCAAATCAATCTTAATGTATCCCACCAATCATCCCATGATTGGATCTCAGGGCATACATACCAACATGATGAGCTATACCCAATTGATATCAAAATAACCAATTAATCAAGAAAAAACATATGAAAATAGCATGAGAAAAGTGACTTAAATTCAATGCATTAATATTGTGGCGGGTGTGCACTTAAAAGAACCTGGGGGTTTTATAAATTAATTTAATGTAAATAAAGTCTATAAGCTACAAAGGTCAATCTGTAGACTGATGCAAGCATCTCAAAGCTAGAATCTTCAATTTGACAGGTTTGTTAAAGAGTATGATTTTAGTTGAAATGAATATGGAATATGTGATTACATGAATTTATTGGAAGCATATTTGTGTACCACATGATGATGGGGAATAACATCTTCATACTACAAATGTTACAACCTGACTGGGAAGTACCTTCTTTATGAAGGTTTAAGAAAAACATCCTATATCTTAGGAATTGAGATATATAGAGATATATCTATAAAGCTTCTTGACCTATAAAAGAGCGCATGCATTGCAAATATCTTGAAGGCGTTTGGCATGCATAATTTAATGAGAGAAAATTTGTTCTTCTCCCATGGGTTACTGTCTCAATAGTCTAGTGTCCCAATTCTTGTGAAGAATGGGAGAACATGAATAAGATTTAAATTTACATACACAATTGGATATATGATGTATGCAAGAATATGTGCTTATCCTATTATTTCATATGTATTGGACATGATGTGAGGATATTTGTCAAATTCCAATGATGGACATTGAACTACGATAAAGAACATCCATAAGTACTTGAGAATCATTAAAAGGATCGATTCCATGGTTATGATAATAAGAAAGAGTTGGGTGTAAGGTTTACACCGATGCAAGATTCCAAAATGAAAAATAAAATGAATGATCCCAATATAAATTTGTGTTTGTCCTTAAAATAAGAACTGTAAGATGGAAAAGTTCTGAGCAAGAGACCATTATTTAATTCTATAATAGAAGTCAAGTACCTTGTTGATTTGAACAAAGTAGATGATACTATATGGATGAAGAAGTTCATTTATATGAACTTGTCGAGTTTCCAACAATTGCTGACACAGAAGAAATGTTGTGACAACAATTGAGCTACTGGATAAACAAGGAATCTAGATAACATACTACATAAGAAATTGTGTATCATAAACATGATGGTCATGTTAGGATCACTTAGAATAAGATTTGTGGGTGATTGGATCTAACTCCAAGTGGAACTCTGTTGGTATGTATGCCCATAGGCTAATCATACTATGATTGTAATGGGGCATTAGATACCATATTTTATAATCATTAAGGTAATTTTGTATTTTATGTTTGTCTCAATCATGTGATAATGACAAAGACATAGTAGATGTCTAAAGAATGATGTTACTCGATGACATTTGTCTTCAGGTTGAGGACCTAGACAATGAGAACATATATATGATAAGAGTACATATATTCTTATTATGTACCTAGTCAGATAACTTGGGAAGCAAGATAGACAACAATAATACATAAGACTAGAGTGTGTGTTGACTAATGACAAAGTCTCATTAGTCATGATATGGCACATAAAGTCAAACACATTGATACTTGTTAGAGAATAGTGTACCAAATAGACCCACCTTGAGAATGATACATGGATACCATGAAATGGTAGTTCAAATCATATCTATAGTGATAGTGGTGATTGTAGTACTTCGAACTAAAGTCACTACACTAATCACATTTTGTTCAAAGTATTTTGGCACCGTCCAATGTGATCTTGAGTAAGGATTTTCATAAAGGTGGTGCTCTGGTGCATTATGACACATGGAAATTGAATGAGGGTGATGCAGATGGGTTTCGTCCTTCGTATAGGAGATTGGTATCCACACCACTTGATAAGAGAGACTAAGAAACCAATGTCCATACTCATGTGACTCAATATGTGGTATGTGAGCCGACATGCATCTCATAAAGTTTGCTCTAGTTCAAGGAACATGAATTGAGCATCTAAGAGTATGAATATTCTATGCCTCAGTTCAATCTAGATATCAAAGACAAAGTAACTATAAGATCACGGTTACACTGATCACAGATTGTATGTTGAAGTTGTTCTCCTACTTTCTAATTACTTAGGTAGCAGTGATGTGTTGTTAGATACCATTCATTGGTTGCATGTCAAAAATTGGTTGTGAAAATTCACTTCCAACGTAATTTGGGACCTATAGGGTCACATGTATAGGATGCACCTAGAATAAGAGTTTACTTATGAATAAGGTTTAATTTGATTACTAAAGTGTTTAGGTATTCAAATTAAACAATATTGGTTGAACATTGGCTGAACTAGAATCTAAATTGACCTATTCATAAGTCAACTGAACATTTAAAAAAAGTGAACTGATCGATTTAGAAGTGAACTTAATGTTTAAAAAGTGTGATTTGACCGGTTCATATTGTCAATCAACCAGTTGAGTGATAAGTAAGATTGGATCAAGGATTGATGTTGTCGTCATGTTGCACATTAGTCGTCACATTGAAAGCCAATATGTTTGTGAATAGGAAATATAATGAACTGACTGATTCAAATGTTGACTTGACCAATTCACATGTGAAGCTACCGATTCAATTATTGAACTAGCCGATTCACATACAAACCAACTGGTTCAAATGTGAACCAACAGATTCCAGATTCATAACACCAAAAATTCCTAAAAATTCATCTCTTCGGCTCCTTCTTGATTTGGGAACCTTGCCCCTAACCATCCTACAAATAGGGGGTGTAGTAAAGGTTTTCAAAGACACAACAATAAGCTTTGACAATTGTTTCCCTCTCACTATTGTGGTAACATGAGTGCCTGAGAAAGTCTTACCCATTAATGGGAGAGACAACAACAGAGAGTAAGTCAATGCTAGCACATTGACGTTCAAAGGGACAACTCCTTCATGTTGGCTCTGGCAGTACAACGTGGAGTTCCATGTTGTCAGCATGGACTACGTAGTGTGGAGGCCATTTCCCCCATGCTAGGAAGACAACAACCACCACCGTGCATGGTTCTATACCACGAAGCCATCGCCGGCCATAGTCTATGTGCATCTTGCAAAGAGTGAACATTAAGCCTTGCAACAATAGTTTTTGGACTTGCTCTAGGACCATATATACCTCTTGCTACCTTATTTCCTAGATACATCATTGTTGATGTGATATGATGGTCAAGGAATAGGGACAAAATTTTGGTCTTTGCTACCTACTCTACCGTTCCTATTTCCCAACATAAGCAATCTATGAGTAACTCATCATATAAATATAACTTTCTCATCGCCCTAATGCTAACTTTGGAGGAATGAATGAATGAATTAAGATTACCCCAAGCAAGTGGGTATGCTATTTAAATATACCCCCAATGAGTGGGTATGCTATGAAACTACCCCCATCAAGTGGGTATGCTATTGAAACTACCTCTAGTGAGTGGATATGCTATTGAATATACCCCCAACGAGTGGGTATGCTATTGAAATACCCCCCAACGAGTGGGTATGCTATTGAAATTACCCATAGCGAGTGGGTAGGATATTGAAATTACCCCTAGTGAGTGGGTAGTCTATTGAATGTACCCCTGACAAGTGGGTATGACATGATGATTTCCCCAAGCGAGTGGGTAAAGCTTAGGGATTGAGAAACAAGGGTTGACAAGTTATAACAAAAAATACATGTTTGATTATTTAATCATAATTTCTTGTTATGGTTGTTTACATTGTTACACATGCACCATTTGTTACATAAAAATGAAAATGTGAAATGCTCGATTCAACTTTTAGGGTGGGTGTCCCAACCTCGGGTGGGTCAACCTAGGAATGCAAAAAGGACCTATTGGGGAGACAAAACCCTAACCTATGGGGTAAGGTTGTGGGTAGAGAGCCTAGTTTCTCCTCATTCGTGTGAAGAAGGTACCCTCGATTAGGACCTTCCCTAGAAGGGTGAGTTCACAAAATATCTTAAGAATTGGGGTAGCTTGGAATTTCACCTAAAGTGTGAAGAATTAAGTATGCAAAACATGAAGGAACACACATTCTTTTAACCCAAGTATGCCATCTCTAAGGGAAATAAGGAAACTTCACCAAGGAAGTAGCTAACAGTATAAGATCGAGCTTGGAGGGGAATGTCACTAATAGATCAAGCCTATAAGGGAAGGTTTCCAAGAGCCAAATGCAAAGACATAAAATAAATAATGTGTACCCTAAGGGATGAAGGAAATTTGAGCTAAAGAAATACATAAGAAAATAATATGCTCAAAACATTGTTGAAGTTATGATATTTCAATAAACCCTAGGAAATGTAGAGCCCCAAGTCAATTCTAAGGCCAAGAAGGGAGGAACAAAGGGACATAAGACCTATGAGATTAGGAGATGATCGTTCCCTAAGTGCATAACATCATGAATCCTAGAGAAAGTCACCTATGTTTTCCTGAGGCCCGTGGGTCAGGATATTGGAAACATGCATGAGTTCATGAGGCCCCAAGGGTAAATGTTAGAGAAACTCCCTAAGAGAATAGGGCCCATGAGGCTAAGAGGAAATCACCCCAAAGGTATATGTACCCCTGGAGACCTTGAGGGAATGACTAAGGATAATGAGACATAACGTGTAAATATAAAAGATACTAGAAGTCATGTACCCATGGAGACCTTGAGGGAATGACTAAGGATAATGAGACATGAGGTGAAAATATAAAAGATACTAGAAGTCATGTAACAATGAAATCTCAAAGGAGTTGTGTAAAAACTAAAGAGTGAGACAAGAACTTGACTTCATGAAATATAAGAATATTGTTATATTAAAAGTAATTATGGTTTGGAGTCATTATCGAGAGTAATTCAACCTAAAATGTGAAATTTTGAGATAATGTGTGGATACATCATCTATGCTCTTGGAATTGGATGGAGTTTGTATTTAAACTACAACCAAGTTCTTTTTCATCTTATTATGAGTGAGAAAGATTGGGTAGACACATATTATGCTTAAAATTGACATATGAGAATGAACACTTGAAGTTGAGTTTAATGGCTTAATCTAGGGTTTTGAGGTGTTTTCTCACCCTTATACAAGAATAAAAGAATATTAGTTTGGAAATTTAGGTGAAAAGGTAATCACCAAGACAGATTGAAATGACAAGTCAAAATGTGATCACCAAGAGATGAATATCATGCAATTGTTAAGGATATTGATATACGTTGAACAAAATAAAATTACCAATCTTAATAATGATGTTAAGAATTTGCATATCAATAAAATATGGTAAATATATTGAAGTAGGATTGCTAATACTAAGGTTTTTAAGATATGTTGAGTTATCAACCACCTTAAACTTACTAGGTTTGAATTATGGGGACAAATTCCTCTTAAGGAGGGGTGAATGTAATATCCTCAAATTTGGTGAATTTGAATTATATACATATAACACTTGATTTGATTGCAAAATTCCCTAATTATAATAAAGATATCCACTTTTTGGCATGGGTCCAACCCATGGCCCAAGTGAGGCCCATGAGATTATTTTATTTGTAAAAAGTTCCTTGTCGCACAATTTAAGAAATAATTTTTTTCATGCATAAATGATGGATAATGGTTTTATGGTTTATTAGATAATTAAAATTTGAGTTATTGTGAGTTTCCAAAATATTTTAAGATACATTTTAATCTAGATAATTAATCGAAGCAATTAGCTAGTCATATCTTGCTACACAAGTTTGAGGCATCAAATATGGATAATTCTCTCTGGTTTTTGGAACATGTTAAGATAATGAGAAAACTAAGATAATTGTAGAATTTGAGGTAAACAAGACTTTCCATATGATGTAACTGATAAATATAAGAGAATACATATAGGGGAAGTTTCTCCTATGATGTTATTCCAATAAATCTAAAAAACAGATATAAGTTTAGAAAGATATAATTGACTTTCCCTCCAAGTTTCATAGCGAAAGGAAGCTTCTAATAGCCTATGGAAAATCGATAAGGAAGAGGTACTTACTTGTGATAATTAATTGTTGTTTCCCTTATTTGAAGAAAGAGAAAAGGGTATCCAGAAACATTGCTTTGTTATGAAAATTGGCTCAATATGAGATTCTAGGATAAGCATCCATAAGTGTAGTAAAGAGGAGAGAGAGATGAATTACATAATTTCCACAACCAAGGTTTACAAAGGGGTCCCTGGAATACCAAATAGATAAATGAGTATTTTCGTGCTTATGAAAAATACTCAAGATAATTAATGAGATAGATAATCCAAATATAGGATTATGGAAGAAAATCCAATAAGTTCTAAGATATGTTGTGGCAAAGATAATTTAGCTGGTAATTATGTAAATTTTCCTACAAAACCAAGTTTCAGTTATACAATGGAATAGTGAAGGAGTTTTCCTTTTCCAAATGGAAGGTAACAATATCAATAAAGTTTTTCCAAAATAATGGCACGATGGGTGGTTCCCTTTATGTGAATTTTGGGTCTATAAAGTAAAAGATATGAGAATTTTATTATAAGCACATGAGGAAGGAATATAGTTATTACTTCCCTAACTTGATGCCTTGCCAATTGCATAAGGAAACATTATGGAAACTAGAAACATGGATATCCAACCCTTGTGCTATACAAGAAGTGATACGAAGAGAAGATGGACTACCCCAGTCCGCTCCTTGCTTGATGTACATCCTTCCATAGTAGTGTGGTAGCAAATCTCTCTCCCTTCATCATGGCAATGCTCTTCCTCGTCCATGATGGTCTCATTGTATCTCGTAACATGTTGCTTGCCACAATGACATAGTAGTCTTAGATCTTATAAAAGTACTTTCCCCTCATCCCTTTCCTTTTGAGTCTCCATGGAAGAGGCTGCGACAACACTCCATGTTTGAGATATAGATCCTTATTTTGTTTAATTCATAGAAATTGCTAGGGTTACCCAAATATGGCAAAAATATATACCAAAATGCTTGGGAGAATGAGTAGAATCCAAATTCAATAGTATCACGACCTAAATGTGATCATAATTCCAAAATTTGGGCTAATACATAATTAAGTGATGATTATATACATGGAAGGACTAGATCTAACAATTAACATGTTGAGTATACTAAAAAAGTTTACTTTGAGATATAAAATGATATTGTTATGTCTGATGAGAATCTAAGTCCTTCATATAATTTTGATAATAATGTTAAAAAATTCAAGGATTTGATGCAGAAATATGATGATTTAAGGTTTTAAAACTAAAAAATCATAACTTGCTATAATATTAATGCACATAATAAGATCTAGGTGTTCATAATGAAAGAATAGGATAGATATGATAGATATGATAATTATGATTTCACCTAAATCTAATATGAATTTACAACTCTAAAGAATGAGGGTGAAATGGAATTAGGGTTTGTACCCTTATTCCTCATCCAAACCCAATACGACCCTAAATCATAAATAAGGATTCGAGTAGGGTTAAATATGAGTAATATGATGGCAACACTTTAGGATATACATACATGTAAATTAATCGTTGGTTACTTGAATCCAACCATGTTTGATTGATTGGATGATATGGTTAAAGTCCTTAAAGTATGATTGTCTTTTATGCATGGTCTACATTAAGTTACATGGTTACAATTATGAATAGTCGCATTATCGACTGTCAGTTTTTGTTGCAGATTTCTCAAGGATTTTCGAAATAAACCAATGGATGCAGATACATTTTGTTAAATTTATAATAAAACTATGAGTATCACATAAAGTAAGACATCATATTCTAAACCCTAGGATGACACATATCGAGTGGTGATGCACATGGGCCCTGGAAGGGACATTGATTACGCCCAAGGTAGCATATCAAGCAAGGGTTAGAATATGTAAAGTAAATGCTAGTTTGTATTTCCAAGTCATTGATTGATTATAGGTTTTTATTTTATGTGCACACATTTTCAGGCACACCACATACACTATATAGCAATATACTGATCCACATTTTGTTTTTCAGTGATTTAGGTAACTACAATATATGAAGATATGAAGACATGATGAATTAGATGAAATCAACTAAAGACATTATAGGTATGTAAAGGAGGATTAGTTAGATACCTCTTCTCATATGTATTAGTCCAATGTTAGAAATTCATATAAATCCTTAGAGGAGCATTGTAATGTATCTTGTAAACAATATTTTTGAAATAGTGGAAATTATTTGCTATTATTTTTCACTTGCTAAATCTAAATCTGGGTAATTTTAGGTAATGGCTCCCAATTCTAAGGTCCTTTATTAACTAGGGGATGCTAAAATGTGTTACAATAACTGTTGCAAATATTTGGTACTGGTTGGAACCACTGGTCTTGCTTTTTTTGTGGAGATAGTAAAACACGGTTGACTTGGGGATGATAAGTTTAAGATGGATCTTATTGAATGGATCAGTGGTTCTCTCTGTCATTGTTTCGATCAGATGGATTCAACACTGCTCTCACCGTTAAGTTAGCTTTCTTGATCTTTGTTCCAATTTTTTTTTCTTTTTTGGCATTTTAAACAAGGGTGGAGACGGAAAGGTGAGGCATATATCACGATACACCCTTTCTAATAGAATTTTCATTCTAGACTCTTACTCAAATTGATCAAAGAACATGTTATGTCATTGTAGGGAAAAATGTAAATTAAGTGCAGGAGAGGCTTTCCTTATCACCTTATTGAGTGCCCCCATGTCCATTGGATTAAATTCTTACTATACTACCAGTTCCCACCATATTCCTAAAACTCTAAGAAGCCTTAATTAGTATACTATTGAATTTCCTCTATATATTCTTTATTAGGGACTGATCAAGATTCCAAACATACTAATCAATGGATTTCTTAGCCAATTTCTTACATGTAGTGAGTGTCGTCAAATCTTGATTGTTGTACCATGCCGAGGTAGGCCTTAACAATGTTCAAGAAAAACATCTAATTATGATCTTGTCATCATCTTGTACCTCTACCTATCCAGATAAGTGCTATTTGATGTGAGTGAGTTGGTTTCCTTTCTGAGAGTATTTATGAAACTTCCACATGTCAAAGTTGTTACGCAACTTTGCACCTGGGAAAAGAAGAAAGTCAACTAAGGTATTGACTAAGTTCTTAGTACCCTCTAATTTCTCAAGCTTTTGTAGGATATTGATGCAGGGGTTTTGAGTCACTTTTATAGGCTAGTTTTACATGCATTTTATGCATTTATTAGTCATAATTGTGGTTAGTATTGCGTGATTCACTTCCTTTAGTCTATAATCTCATTATGAATCAATTTTACCTTGTTTCATTGTATTCTGTATAAAAGATCATATTTGTTTGATTTGATTGGTGTTCTTCTCTTCCTTACAGGCAATTTGGATATCTGAATACGTCGATACCATTGACGGGTGGTCGATACCATCGACCTGGTCACAATGCATTGCGGAGCAGAGCACCCAGAAGTCGATACCATCGACGGGACTGTCGATGGTATCGAACAGTAGTGTGCCACATGAGCCAGATTACCACAAGTTGATACCATCGAACACGAAGTCGATCCTATCGACTTCACCTGAGAAGAATCAGCTTCAACGTCAGATTCCACAGAAAAGCGATGCCTAAGGTGTCGATACCATCGACAATGTGTCGATGGTATCGAGGCAACATCAGAAAGAACCCCAAGAATTGTGCAAGCATCAGTGCCTCATCTAGGTCGATACCATCGGCCCGTGTTGATGGTATCGATGCCGTCAGAATAGGAAAACACTCAGATCGATCCAGATCGAACGGCTGTGATGTTTTGGCAGCCTTAAGTGGTTCTTATACCTAAAAACTGCAGCCCTAAGGGAGGAGCACGCCATTAGCCATTGCACTAGTCACGAGGAAGGAAGGAGAGAAGAACGGAGCCTAGAGCCATGCCCCAATCATTCTGAGAGCCGTGGAAGGAGTTTCCCACTGTCGGAAGGTTGTAGAATGCTCATCCTATGCCGAGGAATGCTCGAATCTCCTCTGTTCAAGGGTTTACATCACATCTATTCACGTTTTCTCCATGTTTTCCCTTTCTCTCATCATGTTTTTTATTGAGATGAACATGCAGGGCTAATCCCATCTATCTTTAGGACCAGGAGTAGCCCGGGTAATCGTTGTATGATACTTTTTACATAGTTTATTATAAATTGTCTCTCAAATCCTTGGTATGATGCCATTTTCTCCATTATATCATTATGATTGATCACCCTAATGATAATCTAATACCTTTAATTACTTTGAAAGAAGAATTAACGGTTGAAAAGAGATGAAAATCACATTAACTAATAAATCCTTTGAACAAGGCGATGTACAGCTAATGGTGGAACCCCAGAGTTTGGTCTTCATGCACCTAGTTTAGGGTATAGGTTACTACTACCGTGGAACCGACCTAGATTTAGGTAGTGAATTGTATCGTGAAAGCGAACAATTCTGACTATAGGCCACTACCCGGAATGAGAGATGAATTAAGATAACCATGTAAGAATTAGTACAGTGAGAACCTGTGATGAAACTGCAATCCTAAAGATTCTATTTTTTAATTGATTAAACCAACCATTTAATCGATTGTTTTGTTTTGTTTTATTTTTCTTTTCTTTTTCAATCAATTCTCAAACCATTTTAATTGGTCTAGCTGATTGCAAGTAGTTAGTAGTAGTCTACCGAAAAACATTCCCTGTGTTCGACTCGGGCCTCACAAAGGCCTATATTACATTGACGTGTGCACTTGCGTTATACACCCGGTAAAGTCGTGTCAAGTTTTTAGCACCGTTGTCGGGGAACAAATTTTTGGCACTACGAGGGCGGAAAGCGATCACTCTAGGCCACTTCATACTGTAATTTCATTTTGAGCATAATTGGATATCTTTTTAACCACTTAATTATTTCAAGCACTGTTCTGAATTAGTCTCCATTTGGTTTTAGGTACTAGTTAATGGTAAAAATGTGTAGTACTGACAATGCAGAATTACTGGAAGTTCTGCCAGTGGGTGAAGGAGTTGATTTTACAAATCCACCACCTGAGGAACTTGAACAAGAACCTAATGCAATGGCTAAGGAACAGACGATTTGGGAGAAAATCAAGGCATCTTCCTCTTTCGTATCTAAGGGGCCAATTAAGAAGCAGGCCATCAATATTCCTAACTACAAAATTGACCCAGGTCTAGTTAATTTGGTTAAGTGTAATGCATTCCACAGGCTAAAAAATGAAGATCTGATGACCCACATAAGCCAGTTCGTAGAGAACTGTGATATGGTAAAGATCGACAGGTTTCCACAGGAGGTGCTCTACTTGAAATTATTTCCCAGTTTGCACGAGAATGGATGCATAATTTGGACGACGAGTATGTGGAATCATGGGATCACATGGTTGAAGTGTTCTTCGAGAGATTCTTCCCGCCTGAGAAGATGAATGATCTCGTAAGAAAAAATCCACAACTTTAGCCAGAAAGCCGGTGAAACATATTCTGAGACTTGGGAGCGCTTCCAGATAATGCTGAGGAGGTGCCCACATCATGGGCTGGACAAGGAAAAGTAGGTCAAGATTTTCTATTTTACTCTTTCTGAGCATGATAGAAGCAACCTGGATTCAGCGGGCTTGGGTTTTTTGTTGAACAACACAGATACAAGGTGTTGGGAAATTTTGAAGAACATGGCCAAAAAGCAGTCCTAGGGTGATAGAGATGCACCGGAACAAGTCAAAGTTGCAGGAGATGCTAAAGCCATCAATGAACTCAATGGCAAGATGGACTTAATTGTGAAAAGGCTACTTGCACAAGAGGAGGAATCAGATGAAGAAGCACCGGTTAAATACATTTGTTAACAACAAGGGTACAGAAATAATGATTACTCTTGGAGGAAAGACAAGAAATTCTCATGGAAGGATCCAAACAATTTTCTTCAAGATCCAGATGCCAAGCCATAGCCCACGGTAGTGGAAAAGAGCAATGAGTTGATAAATCAGGTGATAAAGCAGAATCAAGAGCTAATGAACACCTTTGGCCAACAAATTAAGCAACAAGGAGAGTTTATGAACCAGTTTGGGAAAACTCTACAAAGTCATGGGGCCCAAATGATGACACTTGAAACATCTTTAGCACAGATGGCAGCAAAGATTACAAGTTTAAAGAAACCAACGCAACAAGGTTTTTTAGGAAATACAAATGTTCCAAGGGGAAATAAACAAGCCAAAGAAATCCTGTTGAGGAGTGGAAAGAAAACTTTGAACTCTAAGGCTGATGAACCAAGCACACCCTGGCCATAAGCCATAGGTGAGGCCACAGAGGATGTCACAGTCATAGAGATAGTGGAGGATGCTACAGAGAAGGCCATAAAAGAGCCCATTGTTGAGGAAGAGAAAAGAAAGAGGATGCCATATGTGCCACCACATCAAAGGGCACATACTGTTCCAATTCCTTATCCAAATAGTCTAAAGGCAAAGAAAGTGGATGTACAGTTTGAAAAGTTCCTAGACAGTTTTAGGAAACTTTCGGTTAACATTCCTTTGTTAGAAGCTATTGAGCAGATACCCTCTTATGGTAAGTTTTTGAAGGATATAATTACCAAGAAGAGGAAGATTCCTAATACTGAGGTGGTAGTTCTTAAAGAGCAAGTTAGCGCCTTCATTTTGGGCACATTGCCACCAAAATGATAAGATCTGGGCTGCTTCAATATTTCATGTTACATTGGTAAGGTAAAAATTGGTGAAGCATTGTGCGATTCCGGGGCAAGTATAAACCTGATGCCCCTATCTACATTCAAGAAACTGGGTCTTAAGGAATCTAGACAGAGCAACATGACGATTCAACTTGTTGATAATTTGATGGTATGACCATATGGTATTTGTGAGGATGTTTTGGTAAAAGTTGACATATTTGTATTTCCAGCTGATTTTGTGGTCATGGAGATGCAAGATGAGCAAGGGAATGAGATACTCATAGGAAGACCCTTCCAGGCTACTGCTGATATGATACTAGAAATGGGCAAAGGCCGTTTGACATTGGGAATAGCAGACGACAAATTTGAGATGTTCATGCCACCAAATGCAAAGCAATCATAGGTGAAGGAGCAATGTCACAAAGTGAAGAAATATGATCAAAATATTTTCCTTTGTTTAGGGAAACCATTTCTGGATATGGCTCACATTAGGACTAAAGTGGACAAGGGAACACTGGCCGTGGATATCATGGAACAAACAAAAGTTGTATCTCTTTGTAAAGTGGTGGGTTACCCAAATGATGAAGAGGAGGAAATTCCTCTATCTACTGAGGATGATGTAATAGCAGTTTCTATGCTTGATTCATATCCGAAATCTCCCCTTGAAGCTTGCCTATTCAACATCATGGATGATTGGATGAGAAGCACGTCTTTACAAGAATGTGTAAAGATGCTTCAAGTGCTCCCTTGATATTACGCCAAGCACTATGAGGATCTTGGATCGCTGCCACCACAACTTCAATCCTCATTGATCTGTCCACATGAATTAGAACTAAAGCCACTGCCCCCTCACTTGAAGTATGCCTTCTTAGCGGATGATGAAAAGCTACTGGTGATTATCTCAGCATATCTGAGTGTCGATGAAGAAGAACAGTTGATGATCGTGCTGAAAAACCACTATGGTACTTTCGGGTGGTTCATTTCTGACATAAAGGGGATCTCCCCTACTCTCTGCCAACATAAGATCCATCTTGAGGAAGGAGCAAAACCCGTGATTCAGCTGCAACATCGACTCAACCCGAGCATGATGGAGGTTGTCAAGAAGGAGGTGATCAAGCTCCTTTCTGCGGGCATCATCTATGCCATTTCAGTCTCGACGTGGGTAAGTTCAACACAGGTAGTCCCTAAAAAGGGGGGAATCACAGTGACTCATAATCTTATGAATGAACCTGTCACCACCCGATTGGTAACCGGGTGGTGAGTTTGCATTGACTACCGCTGCTTGAATTCTGCAACTTTAAATGATCATTTTCCTCTCCCATTTATTGATCAGATTTTAGAGCGGCTGGCTGTCCGATCTCATTTTTGCTTTTTGGATGGTTATTCCGGCTATAATCAGATTTCTATAGACCCTAAGGATCAAGAGAAGTCTACCTTCACTTGTCCTTATGGGACTTTTGCATATCGCCGCATGCTGTTTGGGTTGTGCAATGCACCAGCCACCTTTCAACGCTGTATGCTTGCTATATTTTTGGATATGGTAGAGCACTGCTTAGAGATTTTTATGGACGACTTTTCCATCTACGGTGCGTCGTTTGATGAGTGTCTGTATAACTTGGATAAAGTGTTACAAAGATGTGAGGACATGAATCTAGTCCTAAATTGGGAAAAGTGTCATATGATGGTTAGTGAAGGAATCGTGCTTGGACACAAGGTGTCTGGCAAAGGACTGGAGGCAGATCCAGTAAAGATTGAGGTTATTTCCAAATTACCTCCACCAAACTCAGTGAAAGGAGTGAGGAGTTTTCCTGGTCATGCGGGTTTCTATCGCCGTTTTATCAAAGATTTTTCAAAATTCACTAAATCATTGTCTAAATTACTTGAGAAGGATGCAGTGTTTGATTTCAATGATAAATGCATGCATTCCCTCAATGTCCTTAAAGAAAAATTAATTACAACACTGGTTTTTCAAACGTCAGATTGGACTAAGCCCTTTGAGCTTATGTGTGATGCATCGGATTTTGCTGTAGGGGCTGTTCTTGGGCAACATTTTGAGAACAAACCCGCAGTGATTTTCTATGCATCTAAGACTTTAAATGATGCACAACATTATTAAACCACCACTGAAAAAGAACAGATTGCCATGGTTTTCACATTTGAAAAATTTAGGCAATATTTAGTGGGGTCAAAAGTTGTGGTTTGGACGAATCACGCTGATAACACCGCACTTTTCGTATTTTCTGTATATATTTTACACCACTTTTAGAATAACTTTAGTCAACTTTGCACAGATTTTGTCCATCTTCTTGACTAAAACCTTGTCTGTCCCAACTGCGACCGTGATCTTAGAGATCGCGACCGCGGTTATTCAGCAGAGATCGCGACCGCAGTCTCTCTCTCCAAAGATCGTGATCGTGGTCTCTCTCTCCAAAAATCGCGACCGCGATCTCTCCAAGGATCACGACCACAACCTCTCTCTGGAGAACCATGATCGTGGCTTTTCCTAAGATCACGACTGTGGTCAATCTAAGGATCGCGACCGCGGCCTCTCAGGGACTGCGACCGAAGATCGCGGTCAAGAAAGATCGCGACCAAGGAGGAATAAAGGAAAGACCGCGACCATGGTCTTAAGTCGGTGGAATGCACCTATAAATAGCGCCCCCACCTGTCTTGTCAGGAGATCAGATCAGAGAGATATGATCCTGATACCACAAAGTGTTGTCGCATCCCAGACCCGTTGCCGACGATCCATCAGTCTTGGATCTCTGGAGTGAAAATCGAGGAGAGAGAAGATGACCGCCCACACCTGCCGCTTCTTCGAGAGAAGGAGACATCCCCGTGGTAAAACCAGAAGTAGTTTGTAGTATCATGTTTCTTCTCCTCTAGATCTATCTTTTCCTCTCACTGTACTCACCTCCATTCTTCGTGGTATCTCATGGATCTATCTTTATGTAGTTCCTCCATGTTAACCACAAGCATGAGTGGATAAACACCATAACTTGGGTTGGGAGTAGCCACTAAGGCACTCTCAACATGTATATTGTCTCTTTCTTTTGAATATACATATTCTTATCAAGATTATCTCCATGCACCTATTTTAATGCTTCACTTGTATGCTTAGCTACCATCTTGTGATGTTTGATTGTTGATATCTCGAGAGAGTAATATCACTTTTATCTCATATCATGGAGTAGTATGAATACACGAGAGTATTGGAATGCTAAATGCTTTAAACCATATGTTTTGCTGCGAGGTTTTTTAGTTTTCATCTCGAGAGAGAGGCTTCTTTTAGGCCTAGATCTATCCTCATCTCGAGAGAGAGAGTGGAATAGACGTTTTATGGTTGCTTGTAATCTTGATATGAGTATGCATGAGAGAGAGATAGTATGCATGTTGGAGAGATGCCTTTGTTGGTGAACCCCAACCCGAGTTTTCCCATATACCTTATTATAGTTTGTTTCTTTTACTTCTTTTGTTTTATTGTTCTTATTTTCGAGATACCATTCCTTTAGGAACACCTTTTAATCCTCATTTATGCCAGAGTATGGAGTGTTGATTTTGCATTCTTAACACGACCAACCTTGTCCCTGTGTTCGACCCCGATTGCTACATAGGACCTCGTTATCGTTGCGGGGGCCTGAGTGTCGGGTTATCTCTTTAAAAGTCTGACTACTTTGATCCACTCTTTTTGGACGCACGATTTAGGCCGGTCAACTTTTTGGCGCCGTTGCCGGGGACAAGGCAAAATAGTACTGTTAAAGAACCCGAGTCCACCCACTATACTCCCGTGCCTCAAGCTTAGCAATAAGCCCGACAAAACTATCACTCTAAATATTCTAACCTGGACCTGCGTAGAATAGTTCATCTTCATCAAGACCGATAAATCTAACTTGATCATACGTTCTATCCAGTTACCCAGGGAGGAAGTGCTTGGCCCATACTAACTTCGTGTACCATGCCACCCCGCGTGGAACCACCTTTTTCCGCAGACAAGCAGAACGCGAGGATAGGACAACACCCACCCCACCTGAAACTGATGAAGATGGGCGTTATAATGGCGATCATCTCTATGAAGAACCATAAGAACCTGAAGACAATCCTCACCATGAGGAGCGTCGTCATCGCCACAGGCACAAAAGAAATCACCAAGAGAGAATTCACAGGGACAGAGCCAGCAAAGAGGATGAAGAGGAAAAGAAGTCTCTTCGGGAATTGGCAACTACAAAAGCTAATAACTCAAGATGTCATGTAGTCATCCCAAGGTTCAATGTAGCAAACTTTGAACTGAAGCCAACTTTCATATCTATGATCCAGAACAAAAGCTTTTGAGGGAATTCAAAGAACAATAACCCTTATCATCATCTCAACGCTTTTAAGAATATCTGTGACACCATCAAAATGCGGGGAGTTCGACAAGAAGTCATTTACTGCAAGGGTTTCATCTTCTCTTTAGAGGACAAGGCACTATCCTGGTACCTCAGGCTACCGCATCAAGCTTTGAATGGATGGAATGCACTGGCAGACGCTTTCATGAAAAAGTTCTACCCTATTGAGAAGACTGTCAAGAACAGGTAAAGGATCACATCTGTAATGCAGAAGCCAAATGAGAATCTACATGAAGCCTGGGAAAGGTATCAGGAGTACCAGAGAGACTGCCCTCACCACAATTACAAGAAGAGGTTCTTAATAACAACTTTCTACAATGGTCTAACCCCTGAAGAGAGAGTCTCGCTAAATGCAGCAGCTGGAAGTGACTTTCTCAGGAAAAAGACTAGTAGATCTAAAAAGATCATAGAAAACATGGCTGAGTTACAAGCTGGGACTGATTATGATCGGACCGACAGAGGATATGTTAAGAAAGACACCAATGAAGGACCGTCGATTGAATCAAAGGCTCTTGAAGAAATCACATCTCAAATATAAAAGATAGCCACATATGTCAAACAGCTGAAGGAATTAAGAGGGAAATGAAAGAAGCCAATTGAGAAAGTGATGAAATGTGTCACCTGTGGTGAAGGTGGGCATGGGGTAGACAATTGTGTATATACCCGACCTGAAGAATCTAGTGAAAGTGAGTCTGAAGAGGAGGAAGCTGAAAATGTCTCTTCCATTAACTTTAAGAGACCAGATCACACAAGATTCAGCTATGGGAACAAGGATGCTACAGAAAATTTGCATCAATTGAATAATCCACCTAAGCAATCACCTGGTTTTGAGAAGAAGAGAGGGCAAGGGTAGTACACAAAGATAAGAACTTTCTAGACAAACAAAGTCAACTATCAAGGTCAAGGTAAGTATCAAAACCGCCAAGCTGCTAATGCAAGTCAAGGACAAGGGCAAGCTCAAGGACAAAATCAAATAAGAAGTATTGGTCATCCTGACTTAGTAGGCCAACTATTTGATTTCATGAAGAGACAAGACATGATAAACAATCAACTTGCACAAAGTGCGCTGTCCAACTCTGGCGTCCTGAACACTATGCAGGTACAGATGGCGGATATGCAAACACATCAACGCCATATAGACCAGTAGCTCGCTCAGTTGGCTGAGCTCGTAAAGAACCCCTCGGGGAAGATCCCTTCTAACACTGAATCTGCCAAGATGGTGATCCTTAGATCGAGAAAGACAATAGAGCGCCCTGAGGAAATAAGACCTGAAGAACTGGAGCCAGAGAATGTTATAGATAACCCAACCAAGGGGAAGAACCAACACCCATCAATTAAGGAACCAGAACCTAAAGAAGAATTGTTTGCCAAGAGGAGTCACTATTCGCCAAGATTACCTTTCCCTTACAAGCTCGTGAAGGCTCACCTCAAGAAGAGGTATGAGAAGTTCATGGAATCGGTGAAAAAGATACACCTGGAGGTACCATTCCTGGATGCCTTGGAAGAAATGCCAACCTATGCCAAATTCTTCAAGGATCTAGTCACGAAGAAAAGACGAGGAGGGAAGATCAAAACTGTACACTTAGCCATCATGTCGACAACTTTCATAAAGGTGGAACTACCTACCAAGAAGAAGGACCCTAGAGCCTTCACTATACCTTTTGCAGTAGGGGACAACATCGAAAGGAAAGGTCTCGCCGACCTGGGAGCCATCATTAGTTTAATTCCTTTAAGCCTCACATAACTATTAGGACTGACGGAGATGGTCAGGACAAATTTAGGATCGAGTTGGCAGACCACACTTTCAAAGGACCGGTGGGAGTAGTCGAAGATGTTTCGATTCACGTGGGGAAATTCTTCATCCCATGCAATATTGTTATCATTGACACTATTGAAGACCCTAAATTCCCTATTATCTTTAGACGTCCTTTCTTAGAAACCGGTAGGGCATTGATTGATGTTGCTAAAGGCATCATAACTCTGAGGGTCAGAAATGATCACATAGATTTCAAGGTAAAAGTTGCTATGAAGGGACCGTCCCTGCTCTAATCTACTTACTTTGTGGATAGCTACAACCATTATTGTGAAGAAGTGGAAGAAGACACAACGGTGTTAGACCCTCTTATGAGGGCGTTAAACAAAGAAGATTCAGAAATCGACGATCTTGAAGTTGCTGAGATCCTCAAATACCTGAATTGAAACGCAGGGGATTTGAGCGACGAAGAGGAGGTTGTTGAGGCTGTCAAGTATGCTTCTCTAGAACTGACAAGGGAAGAAGAGAAAGTACCAAAACCCAAACCTGCACTTAAGCAATTACCGAAAGATTAGAAATATGAGTTTCTTGATCCTGAAGAGAGGAATCCTGTCATAGTCAATGCTAGCCTGATCGAAGAGCAAATGGAAAGACTTCTTAATGAGCTAAGGCTCCATATGAAAGCTATAGGCTATTCAGTGGATGATATCCAGGGGCTTAACCCTGCTCTATGTATGCACCACATAAATCTTGAAGAATCAGCAAAACCTCTGGTTCAACCCCAGAGGAAGCTGAATCAAATGTTAAAAGAAGTTGTAAAGAAGGAAGTAATCAAGCTGAGAGATGTGGGTATTATCTACCCTATTAGTGACAACAATTGGGTGAGCCCAATTTATGTTGTACCAAAGAAAGGAGGGATGACAGTGGCAAAGGGTGATAAAGGAGATGAAGTAGCAGTTTGGACTGTTACCGGGTGGAAAATGTGCATCGATTATCGAAAGTTGAATCAAGCAACAAAGAAAGATCACTATCCTCTTCCCTTTATCGACCAAGTACTAGAAAGACTGGCACATCATGAATACTTTTTCTTCTTGGATAGTTATTTTGGATTTTACCAAGTTCCCATCCTACCTGACAATCAGGAGAAAACCACCTTCACCTGTCTATATCGTACCTATGCTTTTCGACGAATGTCATTCAGACTATGCAATGCCCTTGTAACATTCCAACACTGCATGATCTCGATGTTCTCTGACTTCTTGGAAGACATTGTGGAAGTCTTTATGGATGATTTTTCGATTTACAGAAGAGATTTTGACGGTTGTTTGAGAAACCTATCGTTAGTCATGCAATGCTGTGAAGAGAAGAACTTAGTCCTTAACCGGGAGAAATGCCATTTTATGGTGCAAGAAGGAATAGTCCTGGGGCACAAGGTCTCAAAGAGAGGTATTGAAGTAGATGTAAGAAAGATCAAAGCTATCTCTAAATTTCCCCTCCACCTAAGTCTGTGACAGGGGTGCGAAGTTTTCTTGGCCACACCAGTTATCATAGAAGATTCATCAAGAATTTTTCGAGGATATCAAAGCCCCTTTCAAATATGCTGGTTAAAGACGTAGAATTTGATTTTACAGAGGATTGTTTGAAGGCTTTTCAGACCCTGAAGGAAGCCCTAGTAACCCCACCTATTCTCTGAGCCCCGAATTGGGAGTTACCCTTCGAGCTAATGTGCGATGCTAGTGACTATGTTGTAGGGGTAGTCCTAGGGTAGATGAAGGACAAAAGACATCATGTTATCTACTACGCCAGCCGCACCCTAGATGAGGCGTAAGTAAATTACACAACCATAGAGAAAGAATTGCTAGCTATTGTTTTTTCTTTTGACAAATGTATGTCCTATCTGATTGGAGCAAGGGTAAAGGTTTATACTGACCACGGAGCTATCAGATACCTAATTCAGAAGAATGACACTAAGCTTAGGTTACTGAGGTGGGCCCTATTACTCCAAGAGTTCGATCATGAGATCATTGACAAGAAAGGGGCGGAAAATGTAGTGGCCGACCATTTGTCGCGGATCATTGTTGAAGACAAAAATGAGCCACCCGTTAATGATAACTACGCAGATGAGGATTTGTTCATTATAGAAGCTGAAGAATAAAACTTGCCATGGTTCGCGGACATTTGCAACTACCTTGCTTGCGGGGAGTTACCACCGGACATCACATACAACCAGAAGAAGAGGCTCTGGTCTGATGTGAGGAACTACTATTGGGATGACCCATTACTATTCAGGAAATGTTCAGACAGTTTGTACAGAAGATGTATACCGGAAGAAGAAGCCCCACTGATATTAAAGGAATGCCACTCTTCACCATATGGAGGGCATCATAATGGGGATAGAACTTCCGCAAAGGTGCTTCAATCAAGATTTTACTGGCCTTCGTTATTCAAGGATGCTACTGCTTATGTGAAAGTATGCAAGGAGTGCCAATCAACCAGAAATATAGGAAAAAGGAACAAAATATCTATGACAGACTGGGTAGAAGTTGAGATCTTTGACGTTTAGGAAATATACTACATGGGTCCCTTCCCCTCGTCAAAAGGTTATCAATACATATTAGTGGCTGTGGACTATGTGTCGAAATCGGTAGAGGCTGTTGCTACCCAAACTTGTGACTCTAAGTCTGTGATTAAGCTTTTCGATAAAACCATCTTCCCGTGCTTTGGAGTACCCCACACCGTGATAAGTGATGGCGGATCAAATTTTGGGGAGAAACAATTTGAGGCACTATTGAAGAAGTATGGGGTCAAGCACAAGGTTGCAACACCCTACCACCCTCAAACCTCTGGACAGGTGGAGGTATCCAATAGGCACATTAAGAAAATCTTGGAAAAGACTATCAACCGTACTCGAAAAGACTGGTCTATGAAGCTCGACGATGCTCTATGGGCCTACAAAACTACTTACAAGGCACCCATAGGCACCACGCCTTACAGGCTAATCTACGGAAAGTCTTGTCATTTGCCCTTAGAGTTAGAGCACAAAGCCCTTTGGGCTAAATATGGATTTGTAAAAGGCGGGACAAAAGAGATATCTGTAGCTACAAGAGCTCGAGGAGCTGAGATTACATGCTTATGAAAATGCAAAGATCTACAAGCAGAGGACCAAGGTGTGGCATGATGCCCACCTAAGGAACAAGGACATTCGTGAAGGACACAAAGTTATTCTATTCAGTTCTAGCATCTGGCTTTTCCCTGGGAAGCTCTGAACAAGATGGTCAAGCCCTTTCTCTGTGAAAAAGATTTATTCATCGGGAATGATGGAGATCCAAGGAGAAAAGACTGGGATCTTCAAGGTCAATGGCCACAGGTTGAAAAGATTCTACAAGGATGAAGCCTTTGTAAGCAGATCATAGATCAACCTAGATGAACAAACTCGACAAGGAGAGGGATCGAGAGTTGCCTCATCCGACTGAAGGACCAGAGGAGTGAAGAATTTATGCAGTCTAGCTAGGAGACTTTAAAGCAAGCGCTTCTTGGGAGGCAACCCAAATTTTTGATCTCTCTTCGCTTTATTTTTGCTTTATCCTTCTTTCTTTCTTCTAGTTTAAGTTTTTCTTCTTTTTCTCAGCATTTTGTTTTCTTTAAGTTGGTGATTTGGCTTAATTATAACCGCGACCACGAATATAATCGCGAGCGCGGATTTGCTCGTGCTTGTTGGATTTTCATGCCCGAGATCGTCTCTCTTAGATGAAAGACTGCGACCGTGGTTTTCTTAGAAGTATCATGACCGCGATAAAAATTGTGACCGCGGTGTTTTCATCGGTTAATTCCGAAGCGATCCAAACTTCTATAAATACTTCTAGGTTTCTGTACGACAGACTCTTTACGCTCCCTTCACTTTTGTGTAAAATCCCTAGATTTTCTTAGTCCGTTCAACTCGAGAACCGCAGCTGCAACCGCGATTTCACCGTCCGACACCCAAGCTATTCACCACCGCGTGTCTACCAGGATCGTTCACCTCGCCGATCGTTGCCTTCACCATAGTCGCATCTTGTCCCTTCAATCAGGTAACCCGCTCGTTCATCTTTCCTTGCACCGACGTGCTTTATTTTTTATTTTGAGATCTCCCTACATCGCTACGGTGAGCCACTCTCGCCATTTAGATGATTTTGCCTCGAGGACGCCTTGTTTCTGGGCACTTAACCCCGTCCTCCTTCTCGGCCAAGAAGAAAGTCCTTAAAACCCTAAAAATGATAAAAATAAAATGACTGGACGTTGAACCGCAGTCTAAAAGGCTGGACGGACGAAGAGGACCAAGAGTTTGGTCATCGCAACCCGCTGCGAGGTGTTGAACCCTAAGAAACAAAAATCATAAAACCCTAAAAAGCACTAACTTCGATTTTTCTGAAGAAAGGACCGCGACCGCGATTAACATCACGACCGTGACTTCTTCCTTAAAAAAGAATCGCGACCGCGATCTTTTTAAGTAATAACCATGACCGCGATTAAAAATTGCGACCGTGATCTCTTCAAAAAGGTCGCGACCACGAATTCCTCCAAACAATAATAATCATGACCGCGTTTAAAACCGCGTCTGCGATTAAAACTGCGATCGCGATTAAAACCACGACCGCATTTAACATCACGACCGCGATTAAATCTGCGACTACGATTAAAATCACGACTGTGATCCTCACTGTCCGTTTAATAAGTTTGAAACCAAAAAAAAACTAAAAATGATGACCTGTAACCTGATGATCACCATTAACTTGATGATAATTATTTCTAGGAAAACAATAGAATATCTTTTTTGGGTAAACCCTACGTTGGACTAATTCACTTTAACCTACAGAATGTCTTCTCTAGCCTCGAGCGATCCCCTATACCAGAGGGCTACCTCCCTTAAGGAGGTAGAGATGATAGTCAAAGACTTGACCGAGAAGCTAAAAAAGAGCACCGCCCTGCCAGTCCTTAAACGCCTGGAGATACAACTAAGACTGGAGCAATATCAGAGGATATTGGCAGGGGTGCCACAAGAACAGTCCACAGAAGAAACTGATGAGACGGGGGAAATAAAGACCTCTGAGTATCGACCTGAAGAGTCAGGAAGCCCAGTACACGGGAAGAAGCAGAAGGACACATTTAAGGAACCCAGGCCCAGTAAGAAGGCAAAAACTGAAAAGGCAGTAGAAGAAGTTTCTGCACCTCAAGGGGAGCCAGAGTTTGTACCCCGGGACATCGTGCACCAGTCCGCCTACGAATGGATGTCCGCGAATAAGGATTGCATGCCAACACGTTACTTCGACATGGAATACTTCAAAAAGCTAGGGCTGTACGACAGAATAGTGAAATTTTTGGAGGGCGCGAACCTACGTACTATTTGCACACCCGAAGTGAGGTCGTATCGGAGGTTGAACCTAGAATTTATGTCCTCTCTGAAAAAAGTCACCACTGGTGATGGGACACAAGCAGGAGGAGGAGGGGACTACCAGCTCTAGGTACGGTTTGGGGGCGAAAGCCATCTGATAACAGAGACTGATCTGAACAGGATCTGTACCGCATATGAAGAAGAGGCTAAGGCCTGTTCAGGTGCACTGGGAGAGAGGGAGATTGCTGTGTATGATAGCAATAAGATGGGGAAGGAGCTGACTGGAGAGGAAAAGCACAACCCGAAAAATTCCAAGGCCTCAAAAATCACCTCCTACTTCATCAAGATCATACAGAAGATCACCACCTTCTCTATAGATGCCAGGTCAAAGACCAGGACAGTCACCAAGGGGGATCTCTTCCTTATATGGTCTATGATCAATAAGTGACCAGTGAACATAGGAAGGATCGTTATTAAAAGGCTACCTTCGGTTGTGGGCGGTGAGACAAAGAGGAAGTCTGCCTTCTGTATGGGCGGTCAAATAACAAGGATCGCCGACTACCTACTAGAAGGTAGTGAATTGCAAAAATATGAAGAAATGGAGGGATAGCAAAGTATCGATACAAAGTCCCTCGCCACCATGGGAATTCTGGAAGTGAAGGGAGATAAAGCATATTTCAAGCATCTAGGACTGAAGAAGACACCCCCCTTCCAGAAATGGTGTTCTATGACACCCACAAGCTGCGGCCGACTCTCGACGACATCAAGAAGATGAGCTCCGGGACACTGCATGCCAGAATATCGGCAGAACCGGTACTCGTACCAGGAGAAAGTAGTGTCCCAACACAAGTAGTGAAGAAAACCCCAGAGCCGTGAATGAAACTAGAGGCGTAGAAAAAGAAACAAGAAGCCACCAGTAAGCCAGCTAAAAATGAGAGAGTCGCGGAACAACCGGTGGAAGCACAAGTTGTAGACCCCTCTTCCCTGAGACCGTAAGAGGAAACTACTGTCGTGGAGGGAGAAGCGGGAAAGACTATAGACACGAACGAAGCCCCACAACCCACCAGCCAACTAGAGGCAGAGCTAGAAAGACAAGGCTCCCAAGCCATACTGGAGTCAGAGCCAGAGAGGGGCCTAGCAGAAGAAGAAACCCCTCTAGGCACCAACGTACTGGAGGCAGAGGCAGAAAGACAAGCCTCTCAAAGCACACCAGCGGCGGAGCCAAAAAAGAGTCAATCTAGGGAGATGCCCCCACCACCACCACCTAAGCAACCGACTATGCCGAGCATGCCAACAACACACACGGGACAACAACTGCACCAACAACAACAACAAGCACCCTCTTTCAGGGGTGCTCTAGGAAATAGGTTTGATGCAATGTGGGAACACATGCATCAAACCAATACAATAAATGAAAAAATTTCTTCTTTATATTCACTAACAGAATTCATGTAAGAAGTCTTCAGCAATCAATGGAGGATGCTGGGGATGCAGACAAAAATGCAGGAGGAAATGACGATCCTGTGAAAAGAAGGGCATGCCATACGCGCAGATAACGAGAAAATGTGCCAAGAATATGAAGAGGCAATGGCTTCCCTAGAAGAAGAATGGAAAGGAGTGCAAGAAGACCACAGGAAACTCAAGCAAGAGCATGCAGAGCTCGAAGCCAGGTGGGCAAAGAAAAAGGTGAATCACCCTGCTAGCCTAGAATGCTCCCTGGCCAATTTAAGCCACGATGACAATGTAGGGGGGCTGGAGCAGGAGTCGGCATAGCCAAGAATGGGAGTACAATACGAAGATAATCTCCCATCGCTGAACAACAAAGCAACCAATCAGCAGGAAGATCGAGCCCCCAGTATGAAAATCATACATCACAATCAAGGGGGTTTGACCTCAACTATGACCCGGAGGAGGCAATCGACGAAACCGCCAATGAGAACGAGAAATAGGCTGGATGTCGCCTCACCCCTCCCACATTCACTCCGACAGAAGAAGAGAAGGAAGAAAAGGATCAGAGGGAGGAGTTGGTCACAATGCTTAGCTCGACCAGTGCAATAGAGACTGATAGGCTGATTGCCGAGCTAGGAGTTGGTATGGAAGAATCAAATGACTTCCTCCTCTTCCTATTGCATGAGGAGCACAACAACTACATCTACGATGGGAAGATGGAGGCACATTAAAAATGATGGCCGAGGGCAAGCTGGGGCAGATGTTAGAAGAAAGCCATGCAAAAGACGTCATCGCAGAAGCTTCCTCAAAGGAAGCTAGACAAGTGGCCACAACACAAACTCTGACAAAGAGTGCTAAAAAAGTGGCTGAGACTTTGCCCACCATCAAAGAAACCTCAGTACCGACAGTACAGGAGGCAACGTCAGAAGATGAGGAGGGCGGGCTAGCAACCTTCTTTATGGAAGAGCTCGCCAGGGAGAGGCAAGCTGAAGAAAGAACGCTACAACACGCAGCAGATTCCCCTCTGCCATGCAAAATGAAGGATATGGACATGAAGACCGTGTCGCAAATCTCTTGCAGAGATGTCCATGTCCTGCCAAATGTCCTCAACGACGATCTACCCAGGTCAGACACATTGTATATCAACAAGGGTAGACGTTTGACTAGGGAGGACTTCCAGAGGGTCTTTCTGAAGAAGGCGCAAGTACACAAAAGGTTGTTCAAGGTACTTTGTACCACCATCTTGGAAGAATTCCTCCATCGAGATAAGCCGCAGCCAGTCTTCAATGACACCACACGTCTGGTCAGCTTGTTGTACAAAGAAGATTACAAAGTGGTAGAAGTGTTGGAACTTCAAGCGGCAGTCAGGAGAAGGGAGACCAGGACAGTGATGCTACCCATCCATAACACAGAGCACTGGGCCTAATTGTCATCGACCTTACAGAGTGAAAGACGATAGTGCTCAACTGCTGCGTAGCAGAGATGGATAGCACTTCACTTATCTATGAGAGGAAGGATGCTAGGGACGCCTTGAAAATTCCTATACGCCTACAACAGGCTAATAAAGTGGTGAGTCCAAGGTTCCAAGGGTCCTGAAAACTCTTCTCCATAAACAAGAACGTTCCCCATGAAGGAGATGGTTCAGGGGATTGCACCTTCATGGTCCTACGCATGATAGAAGCCATTAATAAGGGAATTCCTCTGGAAGACCTATACGAGGAAGACCTACATGGATTACGGGGCATGTACGTAATGGAGGTAATCTACAATCACCGATTCTTTAAGGATCCAGCGATGGCTACTGATGCCGTGCCCCACCGGCTCCACACAGGCATCCCTCTCCCCGAGAAGACATCTTGGAGGGAACAACTCAAAAGTATGTGGGTCGACCCAATAGAACTGGCCAGAAATACAGCTTGGAAAGCAGGCTGGGGTGCTGAGATTGAAGAGGTAGTGAAGTAAGAAAAAGATGAACAACAACCTTCAGCATTAAATGTTCATGATGCTCCTTCTGCAGAAGGACAACCCGTAGAAGTAAAAGCAGAAGAAGACTTGGAGAATGAAGGACCAGAAGGCCTGACCGGAGATATAGTACCTTCCTTAGAGAACTTCAAAAAATGGAGCTACTTTAGTCTGTCGATGGAAGAACTCACAATAATCATGAGTTCTCTGAAGGAAGACAATTCACCAAGAGATGTCATCTTCGAATGAGATGGCATCTGCGTGCTCAAAGACGACCTCCAAGAAATGTTGAGAATAGGAGGGTACCTCTCAGTGAGCACGATGTCAGCCTACCAGGCGTTGTTAGGAGATTCAATGCCAAACTATCACATGACATTTTTCTTACTGGTAGGCGGCATCCTTAAGGACAAGAAGACTAGAGAAATAGAATGACTACAGCGACGGCTTCAAGAAGGCACACCTGAACACATCTTTTTTCCAATTCTTCACGACAACCATTGGACTTTGCTGTACGTCAACCTGTTAAAAAAATTACGATTCTGTATAATAACTCTGATGCAACCTTTTCACTAAAGAAAATAGATAACATGATGACAGCAAAAAATCCTATCGAAGAAAAGGATAACACTTGTGCTGAAGCCATCATCCAAATAATACAACAACATTGCAAAGGGTTCACAATGATACAAGGCAAAGACTTCAGGAAGACCCAATACTGCCATAGAAGCCCTCAACAAATACCCTTATCAAATGACTGCGGGTTCTTCTGCCTATCAGGGATGGTAGCTATCACAACTATCGGCCTCAAGGTGGAGAACATGTAGTACGAGTAGTATCACACGCTTAGGGGTATCTATGCCAACATGATCCTAGAGTCCAAGTGGGCCTTCCCCACCAAATAAATAAATAAAGAAGGCACGTTTATACTTCTTCTCAAATTTTGACACCCCGAGATGGGGCGCATGATAAGTTTGGGGGAGGAGTCATAAACGGGCCGTAGAGGTACTAAAACTTTCCTTTTTCTCCCGTTTATATTTCACTTTCCTTTTCTTACGTTTCTTACAATTTTTTTTGAAATTTTAAATTTTTCGTTACAACTGACCTCTTAGAAGCTCGCTCCCTCTCGCTAAAATTTTCAAAAAGTAGTGCTCCAGACCTTTGAGAGAGAAGGATATGAGCAACGCACGAGTAAAACAACATTCATAGCAACGCTGCTATATCTCATTCTTGCACTAAGACGTTGTAAATGTAACAACCTTAACTCATGAACCCCTGCAAACTAAGAGAACCTTAGTCATACTGCTAAGCAACCATCCCCACCTGATGCTAGCATCCAAAAAATCCTAGTCTCTGTAGATAGGAAAAAGCTACCTTGTTCAAGGAATATAGCTCAAAAGAGGCTTGGCTGCCCAAGAAGACCAGCCTAATTCTAAATCCCAAGCATGAAAGGAGAGATAAAAAGTCGAAAATCAAACAAAATAAAGAAAAAAAAGGATAGATATGCCCTAAAAAATGCCAAAAGTTTCTGCCCGGCCAGTATATTGCTACACTCATGAATGCAGATATGTCGTGCCCGTAAGTGGAAATTTGAAGCCAAGCTCACACACCTCCAATCCTGAATGGAACCTCACATACCACAGGACTTAAAGTCAGAAGCTCCAAAAAGGGAAACATTGTTCTTACGACAGTTGTGGGTGAGGAATTCAGGGGGAAGAGGAAATACCTTAAAGCTTCAAGCCTACCCATACACATTAGCATAGGTCCCTCTGAAAATAAAGAATAGGTGCGAAGGCTACCTTTCGAAAAGATGTGGCACCAATATGGATGTTAACTAAGGGAGGGTTATGAGTTGAGAAGGAGAAGCCTTTTACAATAGAAGGTTATGATATATGGTATGAGGTTATGCAACTCTTAAGTCTAAAGGGGGATTGAGACCTAAGGGATTGAATACATGCAACAATAGTCTTGATGCAAGAATGAGTATTCCAGCCGTGCTATTATGATATCCTTGTTCATCCTTTCTCTCTCTGAGTACTCAAACCTACATTTAGTCTGAGTATAGGCTTGATTCTAAGTTTGGGGGAGTTGATAACACCACACTTTACGTATTTTTTGTATGTATTTTACACCACTTTTAGAATAACTTTAGTCAACTTTGCACACATTTTGTCTATCTTCTTGACTAAAACCTTGTTTTGCGATTTCAAGAATCAGCCCAATCATGACCGCAATCTTAGAGATTGTGACTACAGTTATTCAGCAGAGATCACGACCGCGGTCTCTCTCTCCAAAGATCGTGACTGTGGTCTCTCTCCAAAGATCGTGACCGCGGTCTCTCCAAGGATCATGACCGCGGCCTCTCTCCAGAGAACCGTGATCTTGGCTTTTCCTATGATCACGAATGTGGTCTATCCAAAGATCACGACCGCGACCTCTCCAAGGACTACGACCGAAGATCATGGTCAAGAAAGATCACGGTGGAAGGCACCTATAAACAGCGTCCCCCACCTGTCTTGTTAGGACATCAGATCAGAGAGATCCGATCCTGATACCACGAAGTGCTACCGCATCCCAGACCCGTTGCTGACGATCCATCAGTCTTGGATCTCCGGAGTGAAATCTGAGGAGAGAGAAGATGACCACCCATGCCTGCCGCTTCTTCGAGACAAGGAGATATCCCTGTGGTAGATCCAGATCTGAAGAAGTAGTGTGTAGTATCAGGTTTCTTCTCCTCTAGATCTATCTTTTCCTCTCGCTGTACTCACCTCCATTCTTCGTGGTATCTCATGGATCTATCTTTCTATAGCTTCTCCATGTTAACCGC
Organism: Alisma plantago-aquatica; assembly: GCA_963693085.1. Lineage (NCBI taxonomy): Eukaryota > Viridiplantae > Streptophyta > Magnoliopsida > Alismatales > Alismataceae > Alisma > Alisma plantago-aquatica. The sequence continues at coordinate 66,278,537 of OY856411.1, read as the reverse complement.
AAGCATGAGTGGCTAAACACCATAACTTGGGTTGGGAGTAGCCACTAAGGCACTCCCAACATGTATATTATCTCTTTATTTTGAATATACATATTCTTATCAAGATTATCTCCATGCACCTATTTTAATGCTTCACTTGTATGCTTAGCTACCATCTTGTGATGTTTGTTTGTTGATATCTCGAGAGAGTAATATCACTTTTATCCCATGTCATGGAGTAGTATGAATGCACGAGAGTGTTGGAATGCTAAATGCTTTAAACCATATGTTTTTCTATGAGGTTTTTGAGTTGTCATCTTGAGAGAGAGGCTTCTTTTAGGCCTAGATCTATCCTCATCTCGAGAGAGAGAGAGTGGAATAGATGTTTCATGGTTTCTTGTAATCTTGATATGAGTATGCAAGAGAGAGAGATAGTATGCATGTTGGAGAGATGCCTTGGCTGGTGAACCCCAAACTGATTTTTCCCATATACCTTGTTACAGTTTGTTTCTTTTACTTCTTTTGTTTTATTGTTCTTATTTTCGAGATACCATTCCTTTGGGAACACTTTCTAATCCTCATTTATGTTGGAGTATGGAGTGTTTATTTCACGTTCTTAACACGACCAACCTTGTCCCTGTGTTCGACCCCGATTGCTACATCGAACCCCGTTATCGTTGTGGGGGCTTGAGTGTCGGGTTATCTCTTTAAAAGTCCGACTACTTTAATCTTCTCTTTTTGGACGTGCGATTTAGGTCAGTCACACGCCGCCATAAAATACTTAATGGAAAAGAAAGATGCTAAGCCTATATTAATTAGGTGGATTATGCTCTTGTAAGAGTTTGACATTGAAATTAAAGACAAGGCGGGCATTGAGAACGTGGTTGCGGACCACTTGCCTCGATTAGAACAGGTAGATGAAAGAGATATCAACATACCCATTATTGAGATGTTTCCCGATGAGCAAATCCTTTCAATAAAATCTAAGGATCCATGGTTTTCGGATATTGTGAATTATCTTGCATGTAAAGAAATCCCGGATGATTGGACTTATCAAGAGAAGAAGAGATTTTTCCGTTCTTTGAGATATTATTTTTGGAATGACCCCATTTTGTTGAGACAATGCAGGGATGACATTTTACACAGGTGTGTACCAGAGGTGGAATGTGATAGTATGCTTCATCACTGTCATACTCTACCCACTGGTGGTCATCATGCAAGTAGAAGTACGGCGGCCAAAGTGTTAGAGAGTGGCCTTTATTGGCCTACAATCTTCCGAGACGCTTATGACTATGTAAAGAAATGTGATTCGTGTCAAATGGCAGGTAACATATCGAAGCGTCAAGAGATGCCCCTCAACATGTTTCAAGAAGTTGAGGTATTTTATTTGTCGGGCATCAATTTCATGGGACCGTTTGTGTCCTCGAATTCCAATTTATATATTTTGCTTTTCATTGATTATGTGTCGAAGTGGGTAGAAGTAATACCCACAAGGACTAATGATGCTGTGGTAGTGTGCAAGTTCATGAAGAAAAATATCTTTTGCAGTTTTGGTGTTCCACAGATGATTATAAGTGATGGAGGCACCCACTTCATGAATAAGAAATTTGCTGCATTATTGAGTAAATATGGGGTCAAGCACAATGTCGGTACGCCATATCACCCGCAGATGCAAGGCCAAGTGGAGGTTTCCAATAGAGAGATCAAGAAGGTATTGGAACACACAGTGGCCTCTTCTAGGAAGAATTGGAGTGCCCTCTTATCGGATGCATTATGGGCATATAGGACCGCGTTTAAGACACCTATAGGCACTATGCCTTTTAGGTTGGCTTACGAGCGGGCTTGCCATCTGTCGGTAGAGTTAGAGCACAAAGCGCACTGGGAGCTACGAAAGCTTAATATGAGTTATGATGATGCAGGGAAGTAGAGAATGTTAGAGCTCAATGAGGTAGATGAGCTTAGGATGAATGCTTACGAGAAATCGAGGATCTATAAAGAACGGACAAAGCAAATCCACGACCGCCACATTTAATTGTGCATTTTCAAAAAAGGTGATCACGTGTTATTGTTCAACTCGAGATTAAAGTTGCATCTCGGGAAACTAAAATCTTGGTGGAGTGGACCTTTTGTGGTGGAAGATGTGCGACCACATGGTGTAATTATGGTGAGAGATGGAGATCTAACATTCTTAGTGAATGGTCAAAGACTAAAGCTCTACTACGGAGAAGAGTTCACAAAGAAAGTGCATGAGGTTCAACTCATTGCACTAAAGGAGGAATGAAAGGAATAATTGCGTCTAGCCTAAGACCTTAAAGTAGGGCGCTTGTTGGGAGGCAACCCAACCATTGGTAGTTTACATTTTTCATTTTACTTCATTTTCTTTCGTTCTTTCAAGTTAGTCTTGGTTAATTTCATTTTTAGTGTAAAAATGATACCCTAATAGGTTTGCTCAGTGTGCAGTACTGATTGGAAGTCGATACCATTGACCCCTATGTCGATGGTAGTGACGAGGGTGCAGAACAAAATCTGTAGAAAAATTGCTCCGTCGATACTATCGATGGCCTCATCGATAGTATCGACGACCCATCAGGTTTGTCGACCAAATTTCTGGAGCAAGTCGATAGCATCGACCCCATGGTAGATGCTTGCGAGATCTCTGGAGATTTTTAGAGTAATTCTTATTAGTGAAGTTGATACCATCGACCCTCAAGTTGATGGTATCGAATTAGCTTTAGGGAAATAAGAGATATTGCCTCACAAAGTTGGAATGACATCGACAGATGTCGATGCCATCGACATCCTGTCGATGGTATCAATGCGTCATCGATCTGAGCCCCCACATCCAGCAATCGAGGACTGTCGATACTAGCGAAGGGAGGATTGTGCTATAGGTGTCGACACCATCGACACCTCGTTGATGGTATCGACGGGTCAATAGAGGTGCCGAATTCAACTATATAAGGAAAGGTGGTTTCTCATTTCTACTCACACCTTCCCAACGAATTCCCTCAACTCTTGCACTGAGCATTACCGAGCAACTGGAGATCTTCACTGAGCATCTAGCGATCGAGCAATCACCATTGAGCTCTTCATTGACATCGGATATCATCTTCTCCGATCTGCTCTGACCTTCATCGATCTCCATTCTTTTGTCTCTTTTCTTTCATCATGGTGAGGAACGTCGCATCATCTTCCTAGCGGGCAGCCTCAATGGAGATCAAGACGTTCGTTCCACCACCACCAGGCTCCATTCCCCGTTTGAGGATCGCTCACCCCTCGGCAGACGTGAAGAAGATTTATGAGGAGCTACTCAAGCGAAAAATTGATCCTACCTGATATGTTGATCGGGCTATGATCTGCGACCTCGGGTTTGAGGCCAACCTCACTTATGTCCTTCAGGGACAGGCTAGGCATACAACAAGGCCAGGTCACCAATATTATGCTGAGGGCCATCCCTTTTTCAGTGAGTGGCCGATGTACAAAGAACTGGTGGCGGAGTTCATGGCATCTCTCGACATATGTGTCATGCCCAACGACCTTATCGCCACCGATCAGGAGTGGATTAAAGGCTGGGTTTCTTTTCGACTTTTCAACAACAACTATACCCTCACTCTCGCCCAGTTCAATTCAATCTACAACTGGTATCATTCTCCTAACCAACACAGGAGGCCAGACGGTCGGGAGGACTATGATGCCATTTTTGCGGATTTAGTGACCACTCCGACAGAGAAGACGATGAGCTACCACAATGCAGCAGTGGCTGATTTTGAGCATCCGTTCACTTGGATTTTGCATCATATGCTATGTGTCACCTTCTTTGCTCGAAGCGATCTGGCATTGAGCAAGTTTTAAGAGACAGATCTATTTTTCCTCTACAAACTTTTGACTAGAGAGGAGCTCAACTGGGGCACAATTTTCTTAACACGTGTGTTGGATGTGCGGAGGAGTACCAGACGAGCCCCTATCCAATTTGGGGGGCTTATCAAGTCATTGGCTCTCTATCTCGGGCTAGATCTTTCACACCTCATTCCACTGGTAAAAAAAATAAAGTCAATCTAGAGAACTTACACCGTTCAAGCCTTATTATTGTCTGAGATGGCGTGGCCTATGTTCATTTCCACATCAGAAAGGACTATCTGCAACTATCACTCCCGAACCCCATCTTCAACATCTAGGCGGGGGCCAGCACTTTCAGTGGCCCAATATTCTGATTGACGAGTCCGAGGAAGAAGTTGAAGCTGAAGAGGACGACAACGGTGCAGGCGGCGATGCAACGACGATGAGGAGGAAGAGGAACCTCTCATTCCTCTTCGATCACAAGTAGCGCCGAGGAAGCATCCTCACTTCTACCCAAGAGCTTGATCATCTTCTCAGCCACCGCCACCACAACCCTCTCAGGAAGGAGAGGATGTCTATTCTATGCAGGGCTTGTACAACATGCTCCAGAGCATCTAGGAGACACAAAAACATCACACTGCGTCATTTGCTGGTATTCAAGATACTACAAACCGACTATTTGTGAATCAACAAGCAGTATATGAGAATGAGTGCCTTCTTGTTGCCAACTAAGAGAACATCCACAACAGGTTGTAGAGGATGGAGATGCAGCAGTAGCCCTTCTATGACAACTATTGGAGATAGAACTACTTTGGGGGCTACCCATAGCCACCACTGATGCCCCCATCTGATCTTTCTTTTCAGGGGCAATATCCATCATGGGATCCCAGTGGCCCATAGTACCCACCACCTGAGCAATAGACGGTATCACTGTTCCACCTTCTGAGATTGTTTTTGACTATGAGGCCATAGTTGAATTCAAGCTTAGGGGGGAGATGGAATAATTTCTATCTTAGCTTTTATTTCCTTTTTATTTTATTTTAGCATTTTTCTTTGTTTTTAGGATCCACATGATATCTAGTGTAATCTGTGGATGTCTAATGTTAATGTGTCATCTCAATGCTTTTCACATGGGAGTTATGGGTGCAAAATCTAAAAATTTTGTGAGAAATTGTAAGTTGAATTTGTTTGAACTTGAGCACTTAACTCATGAAATTAATTGGGTCTTTCAACTTTAAAACATAAGACCACGAATGTACATCCGAATGATTCAAGAAATGTGGGCGGAATTGGATGTTGAGCCTAAACTGACCAAACAATAACGAGACTTTAATCAAAAGTGAGAAAAAGAAACCCTTTGATACACCTGTCAGTAAGGAGGGAAATATAATCTATTCCAATGGTTCTGTCAATTAGTCTTGTGATATATCTACCTCATTTTATCTATACTCCACCATAAGAATTGGGAACACTTTATAGTTTTTCATCTCTTGATTGCATATCATTTAGATAGGATTACATTGTAGTCAGTTTTTGTATTTGTTGCATATATGAAAAAAAAACTGTTGCATTATAGTCATGCATGCACACATTCTAGAGTGCATGTCAATGTCATTTTAGTTGCATTTTACATAATCTTGAGCGTATAGGACATGATGTGCCTTACGCCTTCTGAAAAATAAGGAAAAGTAGGGAACTTGTTTCATACTCTCTGAAAAATAAAGTACAATGAAAAAAATAGTAGTAATGTGAATAAGCCCAAGAAAAAGATGTTGAAAATTTCCTCTTAGTTTATTAAGAAAAATAAGGGTTTGAAAAAAAAGAGAAGAAAAGAAAAGTGTAAGTAAGTGAAGATCAGACGGAGAAAGGAACTTGTTCACATGCATAATAAGAAGAGCAAGCACATATGTAGTCTGTAAATATTCTATCTCTCATTGAGATGGAATGATAGTGCTGCATCATTTCACCTAAAATGTAAGCATTAGGTCATTTTCATATGCATGAGCATCATGTAGGTCATCGTTGTCACTTTTGCTTGTCAAACTGTATTGTGCTACTTTTTCTTCCATAACCGCCCATTCCATCCACCCGTTGCTCAACATGGTAGGCCACCCATGATTATCTCCTCATTTGTGTATATTAGGAGATCTGCTTCCATGTAGATGGTAGTTAGGTTATGAGCAACGTAGATAGGAGATCACAAGATGCACCAAGCCTAAACTGGAGGATTTTATTATATTAACTACCTTATTTGATAGTGTTCACTAATGTTGGGGTGGATATCTCTTATGGATGATCATTGTCACCTGCAGGGTAGTTACCGTTCCATGATTAGTGAGGACCGGTATGTACATGCCTGGTGGGAACCATACGGTAATGTCTGTTGCGATAGTATGTTCTTTAGTTGACCCTCACAATTTTATTCTATAGTTTTGTTGCTCGAGGACGAGCAATGTTCAAGCTTAGGGGAGTTTGATGCTGGGGTTTTGATTCACTTTTATAGGCTAATTTTACATGCGTTTTATGCGTTTATTAGTCATATTTTTGGTTAGTATCACGTGATTCACTTCCTTTAGTCTATAATCTCATTATGCATCAAATTTACCTTGTTTCATCATATTCTGTATAAAAGATCATATTTGTTGGATTTGATTGGTGTTCTTCTCTTCATTTCAGGCAATTTGGATATCTGAATACGTCTATACCATCGACGGGTGGTCGATACCATCGACCTGGTCACTGTGCATTGCCGGAGAAGAGCACCCAGAAGTCGATACCATCGACGGGATTGTTGATGGTATCGAGACAGTAGCAGCGTGTCAAAGGAGCCAGATTGCCACAAGTCGATACCATCGACCACAAAATCGATGCTATCAAATTCACCTGAGCAGAATCAACTTTAGCATCAGATTCCACAGAAAGCGACGCCTAAGGTGTCGATACCATCGACACATAGTCGATGGTATCGAGGCAACATCAGAAAGAACCCCAAGAATCATGCAAGCGCCGGTGCCTCATGCACGCGTCGATGATATCGACGTCGTCAAAATAGGAAAACACTCAGATCGATCCAAATCGAATGACCATGATGTTTTGGCGGGCTTAAGTGGTTCTTATACCTAAAAACGGAGGCCCTAAGGGAGGAGCACTTCATTAGCCATTGCACCAGTCTTGAGGAAGGAAGGAGAGAAGAACGGAGCCTAGAGCCACGCCCCGATCGTTCGGAGAGCCGCGGAAGGAGTTTCCCATTGTTGGAAGGTTGTAGAACGCTCATCCTATGCCGAGGAACGCCCAGATCTCCTCCGTTCAGGGGTTTACATCACATCTATTCACGTTTTCTCCATGTTTTCCCTTTCTCTCATCATGTTTTTCATTGAGATGAACATGCGGGGCTAATCCCCTCTATCTTTAGGACCGGGAGTAGCCCGGGTAATCGTTGTATGCTACTTTTTACATAGTTTATCATAAATTGTCTCTCAAATCTATGGTATGATGTTGTTTGCTCCATTATATCATTATGATTGATCACCCTAATGATAATCTAATACCTTTAATTACTTTGAAAGAAGAATTAACAATTGAAAAGAGATGAAAATCACATTAACTAATAAATCCTTTGAGCAAGGAGATGTACAGTTAATGGTGGAACCCCAGAGTTTGGTTTTCATGCACCTCGTTTAGGGTATAGGTTACTACTACTGTGGAACTGACCTAGATTTAGGTAGTGAATTGTATCGCGAAAGTGAGAAATTCTGACTACAAGCCACTACCCAGAATGGGAGTTGAATTAAGATAACAGTGTAGGAATTTGTAAAGACCAAGTCTCTACTAAAAATCATGGCAACAAAAACACCAATTGTGTAGCAGCGGAAATTAAAATCTTGACTATATTCAAAATGTATAAAGAGTACATTACAAATTTTTCCATAAAGGAAGTACATCTTTATACAAGAACAAGGATCTAGGTAGAGGAAGACTAGACTAATACAACATTGTCTCCAAACAAAACAACTATATATATAAAAGCAACTATGATCATGCAAGCTATATGTTTCTTTTCATCTTGCCCTATCCATAGCCTTAGGTTCACCAAGCTTCCATGCGCACTCTGATCCTAGCCTGGATGGTTGGGGTCATCCAGCAAGAGAAAGATAAAAGGTATGTGTCAATAATAGGATAAAGGAAATCATAAAGTTAAGCATTTCATAACAAAAGATTCCACTAAGGAGTATCAAGGAGAGAGAGACAAATGAGTAAATAAAGTTTTTCAAAACTGCCACATTTCCATATCAACAAATATCACAATTGCATGAATATAAATTATGACTCAACATCCTCTCAATGTAGGGTGAGGCACCTACCGGACCTCACCATTGGCAGGGGGACTAAAACCCCAGTGCCTAAAAAGTGGCAGGGGGAATAAAACCCCAATGCCTAATATATAAAATGGCAGGGGGACTAAAACCCCAGTGCCCGGCAGGGGGACTAAAACCCCAGTGCCCTGTGGGTGGTTTGTACTCATGTACACTACATTGTCAATTGGCCAATAACTATATCATGCATAAACATTCACTTGGCAACATAGTGAAAAGTAAACAAGATGCAATATATCATTGGGAATAAAACCCAAATAGATAAATAAATAAATGGCCATCATAGGCAACAACAATATCCAAGAACTCCAACAAGTAAAGGAGCCAACAAGGAACAACATTATACAATGCTTCCAAATATCTCAAAAGGATGAGCCACATAGGAAATAACAAGATTAAGAATTTCCAAGTAAAGGAGGCAACATATAGCAAGTTTCACATTATTCAAATGAATGAGCCACAATGGCATTAGAAGCATAAAATAAGTAAAGAGCCAATAAATGCAATTAGAAGGATTACAAGGCTAGCACAATAGTGATTGTGGGGTTGGAAAAGTCCCAACTGAAGGATAGGTAGTTTGCACAATTACATTCCACATAGATTTCACATTCACCATGGATGTTCACATAAATAAATATGATTCACATACATAGGGGTCACATACCAAAAATAGGCATCACATACCTTAGATAATAATCATTACCATCACATCCATCAAACTGATTGCAATCCATCCACATAATATCCTAGTTACATCATTACACATGTATTAATATATATAAAGACATAAATCATAAGAAAAACCCTAATTTTACAAAACCACGATTTAGGGTTCAAAACCAAGCCCAAACGATTGGTCATATTCTCATGAATAAGAAAACCTATTTTATTTTACAAATCGGAGTTAAAATGAATTTATTATGTATTTTAGAACATTCTATATACTTAAAAAGGCATTCAAGGAAAACTTCGAAAAAGGAATCAGATTCATGACTCAAAAACCATAAAATCAAAATCTACGTTAAAAATCCTTTCCAACGACTATTTGTTCGTATTTTTCTGACTAACGGTTGATTTACTATGCATTAAGTAAATGTGACCAATCAGAAATTAGGAAAAAGCCACGTAGGCAAAAATAAAATTAATTTGGGCGCCACAGTGGCAGGACCCACGCTGACATGGGCCAATCAGCTTTGGCCATGTCAGCCGGTCCAGGCTCGCTTGGCCTTGGTCAAAGGCAGATGAACATAGAGGCAAATGACCTGTTTGCCCCTGCTCACCAAAACCAAACAATTAAAACGATGAGGGTAGATCAGTCATCCGTGTATTAACAAATAGCTAACCCAAAAATAAAGCAAAGGGCAAGATTACCGGAAAGGCCATGCGAATATAATAGATCGATTGAATAGGCGTGAGTGCCCTGGTCATTTCATGACCAGGCATCTAACAGCCCAGCCATGGCGATGGCGCAAGTCACTGGAGCTCGAGCTCCAGACTCTCCTCGCACCATCAAGCCGCCAAACAGCCATGGAACGATGCCATTGAGAGCTCCTAGTTCAGGTGAAGACAGAGGTGTCGTTTCCACAGAAAGAGGACCTCCATAGCTACCCAATATGTCGGAGAAAGCCGAGGATAGGATACGAGCAAACCCGATTGAAACCACTGAGAACCATGAGAAAGTCGTCTACTGGAGGTTCCATTACAAGCTCGGAGGCAAGGAGCAGTGAGCGGTGGTGTCGGCAGGCTCAGAGGAGCACGAAAACTCAAAAACCACAAGAGGTCGGCGAGCTATAGGACACAGAGATAGAGACCTTCTCGAGGCAAAGAGGAAGTAGGAGGAGGAAGAGCACGATCTGTAGGTGCTTACCTAGCATCCAATCGGCCCGAGATGGTCGGAGGTGCAAGTAGCAGATCGCCGTTGCCGGGGAAGAAGACTGAGTAGGTCTGTGAGATCCAGGGAAGATGGGGAGAAATTGGAGGGAGAGAAAGAAGGCTCGAAGCCCGGGGGTCGTTTCTACAGCTTTATATAGGCGTGAGCGTGGCTCTAGAACGCCCTGTGAAACCACGGTGGAGAAGAAGAAGGGGATGTGGTTAGGAATTTTTCACATAGAGCGAGGGAGGAGATGAGTCGGGGATAGATAGGACCTCCATCGAAAGACGAAGCGAACGCAAGAGGAATCACGCCAAACGGTCAAGCAGGGAGGGAGATCGGGTCGAGGGAGCCAAGCAGCCTGGCAGCCCGAACGGCTGGAGGTAGAAGACGAGTCTTCAGCCGTCCGATCATGCGGATGGCTGACCCTGAGCCATCGGATGGCTTGCAGAAAAAAAAGGCGCGTGACAAGTAATTAAATGGAAACTATAGCATTAGACACGATTTAAATGAAACCGATTCAGCTACTATAGTCACACTTTAATAAAAGGTTATAAAATCAATTTGAGGGGTCAAATGAAGTCAAAATGACACCAAATTTGGACCACATGCTCATATTAAAGTGTAGCATCATGCTATGCAATTAGATTTCGTATTTATGTCCAATATGGCCCTTAATAAATATATTGCTCATTAAAGTGTATTTTAACATATTAAAAGATGTGAATAACTATATTAATGCAATTAGTGAGTCAAATTCTAGGTGATAGATATATATGAGTATTAAGAGCAAAATATCAACCTTTAAATATATTTTCACACATTTATCATCAAATTGGAGGAGAGAGAAAGTAAAGAGGTTAATATATTCATAATTAATTCAAATGCTTATTATTATTAATATATTTATCCAAAAAAACTCCAAATTAATATTATCTACTTATTTCCATCATTAATGACCAAATTACATTATTAACCCTCACTTATCTCCTTAATTGGGTTATTTGTGCAAACACCCCTCCATTATCATAAATGAGGGTAAATAGTGATTTCAACCTCAGATTGTGCTCAAAATGCACAAGGAGTCCAAGAATGATCCAAACGGACGTGAAATTTATGGAAAAGGTCCAAATGGACTCGAAGGTCAAGAAAAGCTCAAAAGTGGGTAAATTGCAGGGAAGACTCTGAGACTCAGTATGTTACAGAATTAGTTCAGTGAGAACCTACGGTGAAATTGCAATCCTAAAGATTCTATTTTTTAATTGATTAAACCAACCATTTAATCGATTGTTTTTTTCTTTTATTTTTCTTTTCTTTTTCAATCAATTCTCAAACCATTTTAATTGGTCTAGCTGACTGCAAGTAGTTAGTAGTAGTCTACCAAAAATACATTCCCTGAGTTTGACTCGGGCCTCACAAAGGCCTATATTACATTGACGCGTGCACTTGCATTATACGCATGGTAAAGTCATTTTAGATATCAAACATGATATGGTATGATACAAAAGTGTCATCGGTATGCTCCACTTTTCATGATCCATCCACTGGTATCACCAGAGGCTTGATCCGCATTTAGCGTCATGTATGTTGGTGGTGGGAACCCAAATGGTACTCCCTTATCTAAATTGTACCACAAAGGTGGTGTTGGATTAGAAGATGTGATTTGGCAGATACTCCCTTCATGTATCCATGTTGTACATGGTGAGAGTTTCTAAAAGTGTAACCATTTTCAGTGGCTTTGGAATCCTCTTCAGTGATATCAACTTTGTCTTCCTTGTAGTCTTTGAATTCATCACTATGGTTTGGAATGGATGTTGTATGTTTTGGAGGTGTTCATACCAATCTAGTATTTATATGTGATGCATACTGTTATGGACATGGATGTAATGGAAATAATTTATGCATATAAAGGTTCCATATGATGTAAGGGAAATAATGCATTGTCTGGCTTGCATACTATGCATCATGGATGAAGACCATGAGAGATACATGTTATCCAAGTGGTTATAGTTGAATGGATGCATGTAAAAAATGTTGATCAGCTACTTTAGAGGGTGTTACAAGACCTTTGGAAATGTTGGGATTTCTACCACTTGTGTAGTCTCTTTAAGCTTATCCCCTCCAACGAATTTGTCTTACTTGTTACGATCAACATTTTCTTTGCCACATACTTCAACATGCTTGTTATTAGTACCTAAAAGATCTAGAGGGGGTGAATATAGATTTTAATAATTTTAATGCTAATTTAAAACTTACATTTCAAGAATGAGAGGGACATAGGGAAGAGACTCACAATTTAGAGTGGTTCCGTCCTTCAAACCAAAGGATGTCAGTCCACAACCCAATTGTTTCTAATTGAGATTTGCAAGTGATCAATTTTATTACCTCTCATGGAATTACAATAAAATAAAATCACTTCACCTCAACCACTTCTTTACTAGAACGTGGAAGAGAATCCAGGGAGAGGATGAAGATCCACCTCCACCACCTTGATGCAACCTTCACCTCCTTGAAGTAGCATCAATCACCTTGGAGAAGCCTTCACACCTTGAATTAGGTCCAATTTCCTAGGAGCAGTCTGCATGCCTTGAAGTAGCTCAAATATCCTAGGATCAGCCTTCACACTTTGAAGTAGATCTGAGCAATCTCCCTCAGAAAGTCTCCCACACTTGGAGTAGTCAAGGAGCACAATTACATCAACTTGGTGTAATAGATTGGAAGAAGGAAGACTACACCAATGCAGTACAATGTTTTGATCTTATATCAAGCGTTAGACCTCTTAACAACTTAGGATGAAAGTTTCTAAGTGGTGTCTAAGGGATTGTATATATATGACACTACCTTAGAGCTGAAGGGAGAACATAGAAAGTGTATCTTAGATGATTTACTCTCTAAAATGATTGGTAAAGTGTTTCTTATATGTCTTTGGTGTCCTAAAGCCTCTCCTATTTATAGGAATTGTGCACAACAGATCATGGATGTTTTAGGGAGTTTCTAGAGTGTTCTTAGTACTTAACTATTCTTTAGGTAGAAAGTAGTTGGGTTGCAACAGCTAAACTGCTCGTTAAAAGTGAATTTTCCAAAACTTTGATTGATCAACACTTTTCTCATCCGGACGTGACTCGGTCGACAAATTGTTTGATCGGGTGTGGTTCAAGTTCTCAAGTTGTTTCTAATTGCTAGTTATAATTTAAACTTCATTAGCTAATGGTCTATTCCCGATCAACAAAATATTTGACCAGATGTGTCTCCAGAAAGTATTCGACCCAGAATGACTCAGAGCAAGTGCATCGTAAACATTTTTCAGTACATGAGTCTTTGACCAAGGGATGTCTCGATCGACAATTTTCTTGACCGATAGATTTTTGGTTGACAATTTTCTCGATCAAAAAATCCCTGTAAATGGGTTTGTAAAATTATGAAAACTTATCAATTGATATTTCTAATAAAGGATAATGACTCTAGACTCTAAGGGGAATCCTAACTTAGGGTTTTGGACGGATAGGGAAAATCTAACACTTGATTGTGCATGACTTCTAGGTACTTGTACATTATACACTTGTACAAGGTATTACAGATTGTATGAAGATGTAAATACAAACATTTAAGTATGTTAAGTTCATCTATCCTTTTGGTGTGATCTCCTTGAACCCTAAAACACTTAACTAGAAGGTTATATCCACAAGAATGAAATGTTTGTCATCATCAAAATAGATGATAAGCTAAAGTCCAATTTAGCCAAATCTACCCATTTTTGAAGATGGCAAACATTTCTGAAATATAAGAAAAATATTATAAAGATGAGTTTCATACATGAGAATAAGAAATCTTTGAGTGGCATAAAAATGTGTGCTAGTAGGCTTAGAGAGATATGGAACATGATATCCATCTCTTAAAGAAATTTAGCAATAAATTTATTTGTGCCAAGAGAGTAAAGTTGTGAAACTGTTGTGAAGCTCAAAGAAAATATTTTCCTTTATTTTTATTTCTCCTCCTCTCTCATTTCAAAAGAATATTCAAATATTGAATTAAGATGACTTCCCCTAAATGGGATACCCCCCCTTAATATAATACCCATGTTTTAAAGTATATAAACCAAAGTAAGTATAAAATGCCAAATGAAAGACAAGTATAATAAAGAATCTTGAGAAAATATATGAAAGTAAACATCTTGCAGCGGAGTTATGAGTAAATTCCTTCTAATATATTCAAATTGATGTAAAGGTAGTTGTTTGGTAAAAATATAAGCCAATTGTTCCTCCGTATCAACTTGATGAAGAGAGATGTTATTTTCAGCAATATGATCTCCCAAAAAGTGATGTCTGATCTCTATGTGTTTGGCACGATGATGTAGAATAGGATTATGAGACAAGTTTATTGCACTAGTATTATCACAAAAAATAGACATAGAAGAAAATACAAAACCATAATCATTCAATACTTGTAGCTTATAAAGCCCTTGAGCATTACATGATCCTGTGGCCATGTATTCAACTTTGATTGTAGATAAAGCAACCGTATTTTGCTTCTTACTAGACCAAGAAAACAAGACTCTTCGTAGCAATAAAAAACCTCTGCTTGTTCTCTTCCAATCAAGACAACAACCAACATAGTCAACATCGATATAATCTTTAAAATCTATGATTGATTCTTTGGATACCATAGTCCAAAATTGATAGTGTCAGCAAGATATCTCAAAATTCTTTTGACAGCTTGAAAATGAGAATGCATAGGGTTCGATTGAAATCTAGTGCAAAGGTTAGTGGAGAACACCTCCATAAGCTTGACGGCACCCATCTCCCCCTTGTCATGAGTCCTTCTATTCCTTTTACTCCAAATGGAAAACACAAGCCATGTGATACAAAGATTAGTGAATCTTCATAAGGAACTGTAGTTTCTGTAATTCATTTTTAGCCACTTTAACATATCATGCGGGTTGTTATGGCTATTATACTACCAACCATTCCTAAGGCACGGGATTTTAACCATCTGATTAGAATAACTGCATTCAAAAAACAAATGGTTACTAGTTTGATTCACCACCTTGCACAACAGACATGTCGGATCCACCTGCATGCCCCACTTCAGGAGTCTATCTTTGGTTGGAAGTTTATTAAGAAGAACTCGATAGGCCAAAGTGCTCCATTAAGGACAATGAAACCTTCCCCAGATCATATCTGAAAGCTGTTGGCAGCTAGGCGCCCCTATAGTAGTGTTGATTAATGGTGGGGGCGCCCCAAAGTGCTCCACTAACCTCACGTGGCATGTAAAGTATAGGCAAGAACTCTTAGATAGTTTGAGTTCTGGGACTAGAATATACTGGGGATTTTTGTGTAGAACCCCCGTATAGTTTTCTACCTTTCGGCCTTGGGGTCTCAGCTTGAGATGCCCTGCTCTATATGTATAGTTTAGCTATACCCTCTTTTGGCAATATATTTACCATATTCCAAAAAAAAAGAAATCTAGTGCAAAGTACAATAGAAAACATAATATCCGGTCTAGATGCGGTCAAATATAGAAAGCTACCAAACCATCAATGGGTTCACCATCTTCATCATTATCAATTTCATTATAAGTAGCCATAGGATTAGTTGCATGTTTGGAATTTTCCATGTTAAACTATTTTAAGAGTTCCTTAGTATATTTCTCTTGGTTTAAAAAAATTCTAGCAGGCATTTGTTTTATTCAGAAACCAAGGAAGAATGTCAATTTACCCATAAGACTCATTTCAAATTCTTTTTGTATGATATCACTGAATGGAGTGCATAAAGAATCATTTGAAGCACCAAAGATAATGTCATCAACATATATTTGAACTACAAGAAAAATCTGATTTATATGATTTGAAAAATAATGTGGAATATTACTTTTCAACTGAGAAACCATTATCAAAAAAATATTTCTTAAGTCTTTAATACCAATTTTAGGGTGCTTAGTTTAGACCATAAAAATCTTTCTTGATTTTATAGACATTGCCAAACCATTTTGGAATCTCAAAACTAGGTGGTTGGGAAACATAGACTTCTTCTTCTGTGAATCCATTTAAGAAAGCACTTTTTACATCCATTTGGAAAATTTTGATGTTTCTATGGGAAGCTAGATCTAATAACATATGAATAGCCTCTAGTCTAGCTATGGATGCATAATTTTCATCAAAGTCTATCCCTTCTTGTTGATTCTACCCTTGATCAACAAACATAGCTTTATTTCTAACCACTTCCTTGGCTTCATCAAGTTTATTTCAAAAAACCCACTTTGTTCTGATGATGTATTTGCCTTAAGGTCTTGCAACTAAATCCCATACATAATTCTTAGTGAATTGGTTTATCTCTTCTTGCATAGAAATTATCCAATAATCATCTTTTAGAGCTTCATTTATTTTTTAGGATCAACAATTAATACAAAAGGCATATTTGCAACATCTCTAAATGATGAATGAGTTTTTACTTTATCAAAAGGATTTCCTATGATTAAGTCTTAAGGATGATCTTTGATTATTCTAGGAGTAGGCTGATGTAATTATTTTGATCCTTGTTTTGTTCAATTTCAGGATTTTTATCATCTTTTGTTGATATGGTTAAGTGGTCAATTTGGTGCATAATGTCATTCAAGTTTTCATTTCCAATTTCATTTTCAAAATAATGTGTTGTGATTTTATGAAATGTTATATGAATTGATTCCTCAACTTTCTTACAACTAGAGTTATAAATCCTAAATGCCTTACTAGTTGTTGAATATCCCAAGAAAAATCCTTTTTGTGACTTAGGGTCGAATTTATTTCTATCATCTTTTGTGTTCGAGATATAGCAAGGTGTATGAAAAGCATGAAAGTAGTCAACTCTAGATTTCTTGTTAAAGATGAATTCATAAGGATATTTCATAAGATGAGAGTGAATTGAAACATGATTTAAGACATAGCATGTTGTGTTTACTACTTTGTCCCAAAAGGTTTTAGGTGTGTTATGTTAAAGTGGCATTGTTCTAGCCATTTCTTGTAAGGACCAATTTTTCCTCTCAACTATTACATATTATTGTGGGGTGTATGGAGATGAAAAATTATGTGTATACCCATGAAATGTACCAAAATCTTGAAAGATATGGATTTCAAACTCTTCCCCATGATCACTCCTAGTGGTGCATATTTTGTTTTGTAGTTGATTTTCAATATCAGAGAAAAATTGAATGAATCTACTAATAGTATCATATTTTGTTGAAAGAAAATGTACCCAAGTATATCTTTTTTTTTGGAAAATTTGGGTAAGTATATTCCAAAACCCCCGAGAGGGACAAAATTACAAGCCACACCCTAACATGTGGCTACAAGTTCCTAGGAAATGGTTACAACAAATCCCAATTCCTAGCAATTATAGGAGGTACATCAATCATTGGTTTAAATGAAAAGTACATTCTCTTGATTTCCAAAGCAAGATGATTGAATATGATAACGAAGTCTGAGGAGCCTCCATTATGTAGTCTCTTGTTGCGTTCAGTCCAAATAAGGTGAACTGCACCGGTGATAGCCCAAAGCTCAATGATTCTAGCATGCTTGGATCTCCTGCCGAGCTCAGCAAGACATTCATGAAGAGAATAAGAAGTTCTAATGTTAAGTTTAAGTTGTGCTCGACCCCAGATATATCTCCAGTATTTGCAGCCATCAAACAAATGAGATGTCGAATCACTGTGTAAACCACACAATAAACATGCAGGGACGGGGGCTCCTGACCAAGAGCAGATTTTTTCCCAAGTAGGAAGAATGTTGTTAAGAGCTCTAAAGCAAGTAAGGCTCCACCTAGGATAGTGCCTGGAAGACCAAAGATTATCAAAGATTTTATCAGAAGGTCGCCGTTGTCTGCAATTGTTCCAGAGATCATTGTCCGCCCACAAGGAGAAAGACGGCCAAAGGGCCACCATGCGCTTGTGACAAGTAGAGCCACAACTAGAAGGCACAGTCAAAGAATTGCCATATCTGCTAGTCATCCATATGCTCCATATGCTTTGCGTTTGAATGAATCTTTTGATGCGTTGCAAAGTGTAGAAATCAGCAAGCTCATCAAGTCTTTTGAATCCAAGGCCACCTTCAGAAAGAGGGTATGCCAAGCGAGCCCAACAAGAAGGATGCGTGGAGCTGCCCCAAAGGAAATCCGAGAGAAGTAATTCCATCCTACGTAACACAGCAGGAGGAATATCACCCATACGAAGCCAATAGCTAATCAAACCCATAGCACAATGTTTGATAAGGACTATGCGACCAGCCATAGAGATTTTAGAACCCGGCCATCTTTGTATCATATCTCTCAATTTGTCCAAACATTCATGATAGTGACGCCTTCTAAGATTACCACCTACCATAGGGAATCCCAGATACTTAGATGGCCATGTGCCTTGTTGCATACCCAGACAATTGATCAAGGCATCTTTGTTGCGACATGAAGAAGATAGAAAAATATGGGTTTTATTTGGATTACATTTCATACCAGATGTATCACCAAACTCATGCAGAATTTTCTTGAGATTGACAAGGCTACGCATACGACCTTCAGAAAAAATTAGAACATCATCTGCAAATAGAAGGTGGCTGAGAGCTTTGGTCCTGTTGATAGGATAGCTGCGAATAAGCTTGTTGTCATAAGAAACCTCAATGCATCTACTGAATCCTTCCATAGCCAGAGCAAAGAGTAAAGGTGACAAAGGGTCACCTTGACGAAGACCATTAGAGCTTTTGAAAAACCCCACCGAGGAAACATTCAACAGTAGAGAAAATGGTGAGGTTTCCACACATTGCTTAAGAATAAAGATGAACCTATCATTGAAGCAAAGACCAAGAAGACAGTCCCATAAATAAGACCAGCGAACAGAATCAAAAGCCTTAGTGATATCCAACTTAATGCAAGCAGCAGGCGGGCTGTTCTTCCGGTTAAATTTAAGAGTAAATACAGCCGCAAGAAGAGAGCAGTCCTCAATACTTCTACCTTTAATAAAAGCGCCTTGAAAAGGAGAAACAATATTAGGTAAAAGATTGGCTAGACTTTTGGATATGACTTTTGCAATGACTTTATAAAGCATTGAGCAGTAAGAGATGGGCCTGTAGTCTGCAGGAGAGGAGACCATGTCCTTCTTAGGAATGAGAGCAAGGAAAACATGGTTGACTTGCCTTACCATGCTACCACCTTCAAAAATCCACTTAACAGCCTTATGTAGATCATCACATATAATATCCCAATTATGTCTATAGAAATAGCCATTGAAGCCATCCGGACCCGGGCTTTTATGAGGTCCAATGCTCCAAACGGCATCACGAACTTCTATCAAACTCGGAGTAGAACAAAGCATGTTATTATCATTGCTAGAGACAAGAGGAGTCCATTCTGGGATACAAGGACTAGAAGCCAAGAGAGGCTGATTATAGAGCTGCTCAAAGAAATCCACAGTATCATTTGTGATGGCATCACTATCCTGCAAAAGATTACCTTGTGAATCAAAGAGCTCAGTGATAGAATTAATAGCTTCCCTCTTCTTGACAATGGTATGATAGACTTTGGTGTTTCTATCTCCATTGGATAGCCACTCCATCCTGCTGCGTTGCCAGAAATAAACCTCCTCAGCCTTAAGAAGAACATCCAATCTAGCTAGAGTTTGTTTTTCAGCAAGAATAAGATCGAAATCAAGGGGACAACGTCGAATAACAACAGAAATATCATCAAGCTCCATTCTTTCCCTAGCAATCAGATTTTTGAGATTAACATATTTCTTGGACCAAGTTTTCAACTTATCCTTGACAATACTGAGCTTACGACAAAATTGATAAAGAGGGTTACCAATGACTTCAGAAGCCCAAGCATCCTTAATGATGTCCTGACAGCCCTCCCAATCCATCCAGAAGTTGAGAAATCGAAAAGGTTTCTTCTTAAAGGAGATAGTCTTCATATTAATGTTCAAGACACAGTGATCAGAGTAGGAGCAGGTGATGAACTTAGTTTTGGAACCAGGAAATTTAGAAATCCATGCATCATTGACAAAAGCTCTATCAAGCTTTCAAGCAACTCGTTTAGCAACACCCTGTTTGTTATGCCACGTGTAGACCTCCTTACCAATAATAGGTAATTCCGTGAGACCTGCATTATCTAGGGCAGCGTTAAACGAGCTAAGAATAGAAGATGGAACCTCACGACCTCCCACTTTTTCTTCTTGTTTCCTGATGTTATTGAAGTCACCAGTGATAAGCCAAGCTTCATTAATGGTGCCAGCAATTCTAACCAGAGAATCCCATAAGATCGAGCATTCGGCAACAGAATTCCTGGCATAGACAGCAGTAATAAATATATTAAGACCACCTTTATTAGTACATTTCATAGTGACCTGCTGGTCATCCATCTCAGATAAAGTGATAACCCAACAATTGGGATTCCAACCGATATAAATACGTCCATTAGGGTCATGCAAATGATTGGATACCCAAAGCCAACCTTTTGGGAACATGTGATCAGAAGTATGAATCATATGAGATTTAATCTTAGTTTCAACGAGAACGGCCACAGTAGCTTTATTATCCAAGATAGTCCTTCTAACTTCCTTCTTTTTACGTGGCTTCCCCGAGCCACGAACATTGGTCATGAGGAAGGTCATTAAAGTCGTTTGGAAGAGGACCGGGTCTTGCGAGACCCGCCACCTTTAAAGGACTTCGGAATATGAGACGAAGAAGAAGAAGCAGCACCAGAGGTGCTTGATCTATTTGGAGTAACAGCGTCACAAACCACCACAACATTAGCAGTGCCATCACTATCTGCACCAACGACAACAGTGGATGAACCACTCACAGCGCCAGAAGCATCAGCGCCCACGGCAGCAGACCCTTCATCCACAGCAGCATCATTAACTGAAAGGACCTCCACGCTGATGACTTGCGGCCCAACAACCGCAGCACTGGCTCTAACAGAGGCTGCATCACCGGAGGCAGCACCGAAGGTCGTAGTGCCATCACCGGAGGCTGTAGCGCCATTACCCACAACGCCAGCGGAGTCAGTAACAGCAGCACCTGATGAACCTTCACCGGATGGTCCAACTGTAGCCGGGTCTGCAGCGCCAGTAGCGCCATCACCAGCCTGAACTGAAGCACCGACACCAGCCTGATCTGTAGTGCCATTAGAAGGAACAACCCCCTCCTCCGTAGCAATAGCTTTACCTTTACGGCCAACGACCTGCCAAACCTGTGAAGGTTTAGTAGTCAGAACTGAATCCACAGCAGTAACCGGCTTGAGCGGACAGTCGTTGCCATCATGCCCGAACACCTTGCACTCCGAGCATCGTTTAGGTAAGTATTCATAATTGATCTGGACCGGGGTAGGTTCTCTACGGGGCATATTGACCCAGATCTCCTCCAGAGGCTCTTCCTCAGCTTCTACCTCCACCAACGCCCTCGCTTCGCCAAGGGATTCAAGGCCAATAGACTTATAGTCAATTCGAAGAAGCTTGCCCACGCCGCTGGCCACAATCCCGATGGCTCTTGGCGACCAGTTCCTTCCCATACTGGGAATACTGATCCAAACTGGAATAGAACTAAAGAAGTCCTTGTGAAGATCGTCGCCGGTCTTGTAATCCTTGACAACCACAAGTCTATTGTCGAACCATCGAGGTCCACCTTCTATGATGCTCTTCTTATCATCGGCAGAGTTAAATCTAAGGAGAAAGAACTTGTTAGGCTTTGAGAAGAGGTCGAACCCACCCTTGGGTTTCCATACCCGACGTATCCAGGCCAGCAGATGATGATAGTAAGGGCGCTTGCCCATAACGTACAAGATGGCAGTGTGCTCCCAGCATTTTTCCATTGCCTCATACGTAGGTTCATCGATGGTAACGAACCGCTTCCCCTCGACTTTCTCCGGCGGATCATAAGCAAGTTCCTTGCTGGTGTCGATGCCGCGGAGAACCTGATTCCAAGCTTTCTTGACGAAGGAGGGCTGGGCGGGAGGTTGCTCTGCAGAGGGAGTCTCCGTCGCGGCCATGGTGGTCGGAGAGAGGGGAGGGACTCCCCTCTCCGGAAGGAGACGCGGACGTCGCCTCCTCAGTCGCCAGAGAGCGGCAACCCTAGGCGGCAACCCTGTACCCAAGTATATCTACTATAATCATTAAAAATGACAAAATAATACTTTCTACCACCAATGGATTGAGTCCTCATGGGACCAAATAAATTCATGTGAATAAGTTCTAATGATCTAGTAGTACTAAGCAAGGATTTAGATTTGAAATAAGTTTTAATTTGCTTGTGTAGAGTATATGGTTCACAATTTTCAGGTTTATCAAAAGAAAGCTTGGGTAAACCACGAACAATATCATATGCAAGCAACTTTTTAATAACATGTGAGCTTGCATGACCCAACTTTCTATGCCATAATTGTAAAGATATATCATTTTTAAGAAGACATTCTACAATAATAGCTTGCATAGAGTTAGGTATAATTATGTCAAGATTTCCTATTCTTTTTCCTTCATAAAAACATCATTAGTGTTTTCTATGAGCAATTTGTAGCAAGATATGTTAAAAAGAACATTATATCCACTATTACACAATAGACTAACGCAAATTAGATTTTGGTGTAATCCATCTACAAGTAGCATATTTTATAATTTGAACATTTGTACCAACATTACCTATCCCGATGATTTTACCTTGGGAATTATCTCCAAATGCTACCATTCTACTCTTCTTTTCTTCAAGTATGTGAAAAGCGTCCTTGTTTCCGGTCATATGCTTGGAGCAACCACCATCAAACACCCAATTATGTAAAATATGAAGGTTTTTGGTACCCATGTGGTGGTTCTTTTTGGTTAATCACACACACACACAGATATATATATATATATATATATATATATATATATATATATATATATATATATATATATATATATATATATATATATATATATATATATATATATATATATATATATATATATATATATATATAGGGCTCGTCTTTAATACTCACGCGGGTAGCCTGATTTTTAGCTACCTACCCATTCAAAAGAGTAACATTATGGTACACAAGAGTAACTCTAAGATAAAAAAAATAGTAACTATGCGGTACATAAAAGTAACTGCGCAGAAAATATACAGTCAGTAAATATATGGATGGTTTTTTTTATTTTGGGGGGGGGGCAAATGATATTATTTTTGGATGAAATTTTTTGGGGAGCAAGATAAAATGCTCCTCAAGAATTGCAAAAAAATATAAAAAAATATCTGGAAGGGTGCGCGGGTATTAAATAAATCCCCATATATATGCCTTAAAGATTATAACATTTTTGTCTTTTGAAATGAATCAAAATGTAAACATTTTTGAGATTTAAAATATCAATGTTAATCACAAGCAAATGATTTAATTTGCAATAAAACAAATCTCTCAGGCTTATTTCTGACCGATCTTGACTTCAAGCGGGAGGCCCCTCGGTCAATATCATAGTCGACCGAGAGGTAGTTCTATTAATTTCCATAATATACAACATTTCTAGTGTGAACAATATTTATCATTTTCAATTATTTTAATCATGAATAACACAAGTAAATAATAAAATACTTAAAGATATATATTTTAAATCTCATTTCAGTTGAGATAAGACACATATGAATTTCATAATGAAGTTTAGGTGAAATCTCAATAAAGTGTCTCAAAATCGCTAAGTTTGTTGTTTTGGAATCCAAGCGATGTCCTTCTTCTTCTTGTATTCACAATATAATGAGTAATGTCTAAGATGTTGGGAGTAGAAATAATAAATAAAGTCAATTTAATTTCTCTTCTTAACATTTTGGGTATGTGTTGTATTGTTCTTGGGCACATAGATGGTCTTGGTTATAGGGTCTTGTGTTTTTCTAGCTCTAGGATTTTGATAAGATTTTTACTTAGGTACATAGCCTAGGCCCCTTCGTCTAACCTTTCCGGAAGTGTTTTTCAAGATTTTATCAAGGATATCATCATGTTTTAAACAATCAACATATTTTTGTAATTCTTTAATTTTAACAAGTTTCTTTATATCTAGATTGGCCTGATCTAAATCTAAAAGTAAGGTATTTCTTTCTCTAATAATGATATCATAATCTGAATGAGTGCATAGAATAGGTTGAGTTTGGTCGTCTTATATCTTAGAAAGAAATTCAACCTTTTCTTGAAAAAGAAGATCATTATTATTTTCTAAGACAAGCAACTTATATTATAGTCGTCAATAGAGGATTTCAAGGTATCATTTTTAGAACTAAGACTCTCATTTTTAGAAGTAAGATCATATAGTTTAGTATGAAACTCATCATTAATAAACTCCCCTTCCCTTATTGGCCACCAGTACCTGACGTCCCCCATTCTTCTAAGGCTGAGAGGTATAGTAATAATGTTCCTCGCAATGCTGTCCGAGAAGCGGTCACACACATCATCTACATTCCATTCCATCCTCCTGTCATGCATGAGGTCCTTCACGTACACCAGTTTCTCTCCCTCACTGTTATTGTATCTTTCCAGCGTATCCATCGTCTTCAGTACCCACCTATCTTCCCATATGTTGATTTCAGTCTCGTTCCCAACCCTCCACTCCATCCCCTCCAACACAAGTGCCTTTGCCCCCCCACAAGCTTTTCCAGGTGTAGCTCGGGTTGTACCCTCTTCTAGCCTCCCAAATATCAGTCGCAGGGAATTATCTTTCTTTAAGAACTTTGGCAACCATTGTCTCCGGCTTAGTATATATCCGCCATAACTGTTTTGCCAAAAGTGCTTGATTGAAAACATGCAGATCTCTAAAGCCCAGTCCCCCTTGTTTCTTCAGTATACACATACTATCCCATCCCATCCATGCAATCTTCCTCTCATTCCCCTTTGCCCCCCACCACCATCTAGCCACCATATTGTGAAACTCATCCACCATCCCAACCGGTAACTAGAAGATGCTCATAACATACGTCGGTATAGATTGAGCCACTGCCTTTATGAGAACCTCCTTGCCCAGTTTAGAAAGCAACTTTTCCGCCCAGCCTTGAAGTTTGCACCACACCCTCTCTTTGATGTAGCTGAAGACCTACTTTTTTGACCTCCCTATATCCGTAGGAAGCCCCAAGTAGCGGGCATGTCTTTCCACCTCTTTGACCTGCAGCAGCTCCTTAATCTCCTCCCTTTTCTGCCGACTCATTCTTTTGCTAAAAACAACCTCCATCTTCGAATAATTGAGTTTTTGTCTTGATGCCTGTACATACTGGTTGATAATTTCAGCTACTTTCAAACGCTTTGTGGTGATTGCTCTAGTGAAAAGAATGATGTCATCTGTGAAGAAAAGGTGAGAAATGCTCTGACGCTGATCTACTAACTTTAATCCCATGAATGAGATTATCATTAGCAGCTCTGCACAGAGACGTAGAGAAAGCATCTGCACAAAGAATAAAAAGGTAAGGTGAGAGAGGATCTCCATGTCTAAGTCTACGGGTTGTCTTAATCGTTCTGGTCCGGTTTCCATTTATGGAGAAGGCGTGGCTAACAATAGATATGCAATCGTACACCCTATCTATCCATTTTTCACTGAAACCCAAGCACTTCATCACATGCATCAAGAAATCACATTCCACTCTTTCATAGGCCTTAGACATGTCTAATTTTAGCTCCATAGTTCTCCGTCCTCCTTATTTTTCTTTATCTTGTGAAAAAGTTCATATGCAATGAGGGCATTGTTAGTGATCATTCTCCCCAGAATAAAGGTACTTTGATTCACAGAAACAATGATGTCCATGTGCGGTTTCAGACGGTTTGTGACCACCTTGGAGGCAATTTTATAGATGACGTTGAACAAACTAATGGGTCTGAATTCTCCCATCTCCATTGGCTTTTCTACCTTAAGAATAAGGACAACCAAGGTGTTATTAACCTCCCCTAGGCTCCTCTATCCGCACCACCACCCCTTTATGTAGCTCGCCACCTCCTTCCCAACAATGTGCTAGTATTTTTGAAAGAAAATGGCCTTCATCCCATCTGGTCCCGGTGTCTTATTTGGGTGCATCTGTTTAAGTGAATGAAGAATTTCCTCCTCTAAAATGTCCACCTCTAGTTGTCTAGAGACCTCCCTGTCCACCTTCCTTTCCAAGCCCCTTGTTGCTGCCTCGAAAACTGTAGGATTTGTAGTTATAAAAAGTTCTGTAAAATAATCTAAGACAACCTGTTGAACTTCCTTCTCCTCCATCCTCCATATTTGGGTACTATCTTTAAGTCCCTCAATCTTGTTCCTTTGTCTCCTGGATGATGCCTTTTGGTGGAAATAAGTTGTGTTCGTGTCTCCTTCCCTCGTCTCATTCATCCTTGATCTAGCATGCCAATAAGACTCCTCATGCCGCAGCCAATATTGTAGCTCTTCTGCAATTTGTTCTTCCCTTCTCAACATCCTGTTATCAGGTGGTTGAGCTTCCACTGCCATAAGGTCTTGCTCTAGTTCCCAGATTTTTTTCCTTCTAATTTTGAATTTTTCCTCAGCCCACTTCTTTATGTTTACACCACATCTGTTCATCTTGCCAATCAGGTCTTCCATCCTGCAATGGTTCCATGCTATGTGAATAGTATCTTGGCACTCCTCCTCCACAACCCAAGCCGGTTCAAAGGCAAAGAACTCTTGTTTCCTTTTCTTTTTTTTCCACTTGTCTTCTGTCTGCAGTGATGATGATAGGAGTGTGATCTGATTCATAGATAAGAAGATGAATCACCTTGCAGTACATGTAATGCATTCTACATTCCAAATCTACCAACGCTTTATCAAATCTCTCCTGTATCAGTGTCTCCATGGACAGGCCCCGTCTCCAAGTGTAAATACTACTAGTATAGCCCATATCAACAAAATCACAATCATCAATAGCATCTCGGAAACCCTGCATAACTCTTTCCTCTTTTTGTGGTCCTCCCAGCTTTTCCATGTTGGATACTATCTCGTTAAAATCCCCAAAGAAAAGAACTGGCACCTCAACCTCCCTTTTAATTCTGCGCATTAGCTCCCACGTCCTGAATTTATTTGGTTAGTCCGTCCAACTGTAAATACCAATAGCCTTCCACTTCCCATGTCTGCCCTCATCCACCAAGCACTCCACGTGTCTTTGTGAATAACTAATAATTTCCACCTCTGTGTCTTTCCACCAACATCCCACTCCTCCCGCTCTTCTCACACTGGATATACAAATTCCATTGACAAAACCACAACTTCTTTTCACCTCCTCTAGCTTTGTGTCTGCTACCATAGTTTCCATGATGAAAATTATATTTGGGCTCTCCCTCCAGCACCATGACCTTAGTGTTGTTGTCTTGTCAGGATTGCCCATTCCCCGAAAATTCCAGCTTAGGAGTTTCATTGACCTTCACGGGATTGGTCCATACCAACCACCGCTACTTGGCTTTTCAAGCCCTATCAGCTATTGTATCCTCAACCTCCTGCTGTCTTACTTTTTTCCCAATCAATCTGTACGGTCTGTCCATCAAGTTCCATGTCCGCATTGTCCATGTCTCTGTCTCTTTTTCCAGTTACTGAGTCCCAAACTACCTTGCTGTCAGGAATGTCCAGTCTAGCACCTCTGCTCATTTTGTAGACCGAGGGTGTGTGCTTCTTCTTTGCCTTTGCTTCCTTCTTCTTTGCTTGATGCTTGTTTCGACCCATCTTGTTTGTTTTGCCATGCACTCTTGTTATTACTGGTTCATCTCTGTGTGAGTGCAGCACGTTTCGTTTCTCATTCTTATTCATCCCCACAGCTTGGGTACAAGTATCCTCCGATCGTGCCCCTCCTCCATCATTCTCGATCTCCGGTGGCTCCTCCGGAATTACAGCAGCCTCCCTGAGCACAAAGAGCTCCTCCAGCAAGAAACGCACCCTGCCCCCAGTCTCGCTTGCCTCCTCCCTAGTATGCTTCTCCCTTTCCCCCATATATCCCTTCCCCTCGTCTGCCCTGGTACTCCTAACCCCGTCACCCAGATCAGACAGAGTCTTCCCCACACCGATTTGACCTCAACATCACCCTTCCCTTCGTTCTCATCCGCCAAGGATTTTCGAACCTCATGACCCCTGCGCCATCCATCATTATCACTTCCTCACCCTCGCCCCCCTGCCTCGACGACACTTCCGCTTCGCTCCCCTTGTCGCCCCTCGACGCCGTGGATGAAGGTTGTCGTTGGAACTTGAGTGCCTTCTTTGCAAAAAGCTGAATTTGGAACCATTGTTATTATGGATGGAAGAGTGAGTTACGAGGAACTCTTTGGTTTAATTTTGGTGACTTTCTTATGTTTCTAGAGGAGTTTTTTTTAATCTTATAATCGATTGAATAATACCCTTTTTGATGTATAGCATCATGTAGTATAAGCTTTAATACGAAGTTTATCTAAGTTGCTAACCGCCGCTGTCACAAAGAGCAACGTGACGAATTCCTTGATCTGAGGGAGCTAGAGAGTTGTCCTTGTGGCCACTGGATCACACATCCTATGGTTGGATTAAATGTTGGATGGATCGGGAGTTATGGAGCATAGAGACTAGTGTGGCTTTTCCTGAAACCACGATCCTAATCATGGGTTTAAGAACGATTCTAGGCCAACCAACCTCCGCAACACGATGATACTATCCTCAAAGCCCGTCATTCAAACATCGTGGAGTGTCGAGGGGTTCAACACAACTACACACCCACTCCCACCATATAAACTGACGAGGGCAAGAGGAAGAGGGAATGAAGGAAGAGGAAGTCAGACCATATGACGAGAGGAGTCACTGCCAGCCTAATCCAAGAGGAGTAGCAGGTCGACGCTCACACATGCCACAGCAGATGCGCAACCGGGCTTAGACGTTGGAGATGGACCTCGTCGCTGGAGGTCCAAGCCATGACATGGCTTGCACTGCAGACTCACAACCCAGGAGCGCAGAACAGAGGTGAAGGATCTAGAAGCAGCCTCCATGTCGCTGGTGCATAAGAGGGGCAGACGAATCTGGCTGTGGTTGCAGAAGGCGGTTAAAGGCCCGACCGACCACCAGCTTCTCCCTGAAGCGTGGAACCATGGCAGCGCTGGAGATCGAGAGCAACTGGCAGCACTCGCATAGGCGGAGGGACAGACTGACGAGCAGAGCTGCGATGGGTCCAAACTCACGACGACAGTTACATAGGAGCCATGTAGAGCCCTAGCTCCAGCCGTCACCGGCGCCCCTTGAGCAGCCACGGCTGTTGCGAGATAGGGCGGCGTCAGAGCATGCGGAGAGAGAGAGAGATGGCAAAGAGAGGTAAATTTGTAGGCTTTCTGACTACTCATCAGAGGAGGACACCACGCGGCTGTCGTTCCCCAGGAGGCCCATCGCGACAGCGGCGCTTACACAGAACCCAGGCGGGCTGTGTTTGTGAGAAACGGAGAAAGAAAAGGGGGAAGTCCAGACCGGGTACAGAACTGACATGTCCAACATAGAAGACCAGTTCCATTCGCCCAGACTGCTGGCTCAAGCAGACCAAAGAAAGGGTCGCTCCACCAAACGACACGTGGTGGCCTCGCATTGCTTGAAAAAGGTAAATGTCCAAAAATACTCAGATCTTAGAAATGCATAATAATTAGCACGAATGTCAGAAAATTACAAGCAATATATAGAAATGTTCAAAAAAATGAGTAGAACAACTTGCAACCATAATATCAGTATTTTTATGCTTAAACCTTAGTGATATAATGTAAGATTCATTGCACTTGTTTAATGATTAATAAATATCAAACGATGGCCAAATATTATGATAAAATGTCAGTAGATATGTATTCATGTTTATAATCTATTTAAGGTCAGTGATTATGATGTTGATACACGAAATCATATAATTTTCTCCATATGGCTAATTAGGGATAATAACCCTAATTAATGTGCAATAATCACATAGATGCTCAAGAAACCCTAAAAATTACAGAGTAAGCTTATATCAATAATTGGAAGCTAATATGTAAATATGAGATCAGTTTTATATACAAAATCCATGTTATATGAAGATGACCCTTAATACATGGGTTGTAACCTTAATTTGAATAATGTATACAAACTAGGGTTAATATGTGCACAAAAAGGATATGGAACTTAATGTTCAGATAATAAACCATAATCTGGAAAATGACATTGGTAAAATAAATCTTACACAAGAATGCAAGTAATGATGCACATATCCTAATGAACTAAGTTGTATCCTAATGGACATAAATAGGGTTAATGATGATGTGAACCTGATAATAGTATGTGATCTTATCTTTATCAATGTTTGACCTGGGATACATAGTTGACATCAAGAATGTTATATGTGATGAGGATATATGTGATCTGGGTAAGCCATTACCTCTTACTTGGCATGTTATAGAGTATGCTTGCATTATATGAGTAGTAAACACTTGGCATATGATATTGGATGAAATTATTGTTCTTATATAATATCTTGCTTGATTTTCCATATTTATGGCTATGAACACATGAAAAATAATATATCTTCTCCATTATATGAAAGCACTAAACTCTTTGGTAGTACAGTGCTTGGAAGTGACTTAACTCTTTGGTAGTCGGTGATATTGTACATATGATCTAACTCTTTGGTAGTCGATCATAAAGGCCTTAATCTTGAGATCCTTGAGAGTCAAGAGAATGCATCAAAACCTTCGGCGGTCAATGCATGGATATATAATGGAGAATGTGCTTAAAATATGTGTTCTCCTTTGTTAATGAACATCTTTGTGAAAGTATATACTTTTTCTTATATTTGTTTAATGTTTCAAAGTATTAATTTTATCTTATTTCCAAGATATGATGAGAGTTATATAAAAGACATGTAAGCATACTCAGTACAATATTCTTGAATATTGTGCTGACGTGTACCATATGTAATCTTTTGTTTAGGTTGTAGGTATGTGCTTTTGAAGACCCAGGATAGTTGAGAGTTGTGTGGCGAGCTGATGTACAGATGGACCTATTGTCTTAAGATCCTGTAGTTTAGTGGTAATACATGTATATGTAAAAGTTTGATGTTCAATATGTAATATCAAATGTTGTAACAATTAATTATGTAATTATATTTTCAATGGTGAACATGTGTTGTATGGCTTTATTATTTTTCATGTGCATGTTCTACTGTTGTTTCCTTCTGACTTCCTCTTATTTTCTTCTTCTTATCCTAGTGTGTAGTGTTAAATTGGATTCTCACTAAGGTGGGGTTTCAATTTGGACGCCAAACATCAGATTAAGTTTTATAAAATTTTAGGACGTCATAGCTATAACCATGAGAGTAGATTTTGACTACCATTCCATGGTCTCCATGGATCACTCTCAAGGTGGGTCTGTCTGATACACTATTCTCTAACATGTACATGTGTGTTTGACTTGATATCACATATCATATGACTAATGAAATTTGTCAAAAGTCAACACACACTCTAGTCTTATGTATTACTATTTTTTTCCCTCTACATTAATATCTAATTACGCACATAACAAGAATGCTTGTACTCTTATCATACATATGATCTAATTGCTCAGGTCCTCAACCTACATACATATGTCATCTAGTAACATCATTCTTTGGACATATACTACGTCTGTGTCATCATCTAATAATTGAGACAAACATAATAGTTGGAATTAACTGTATCATTATCAGATCAGGTATCTAATGTCCCATTACAATCATTGTATGATTGGCTCTTTGGTATACATACCAACAGACTCCCACTTGCACTTAGAGACAATCACCCAAGATTCTTTCTCTGAGTTATCTTATCATGTCCATCATATTTCTGATGTGCAAGAACTTCTATAGGAGGTTAGAAACATTTTCTTATAGTCGACATTTTGCAAGTTTTCACATCTCCTTTCTATACGACTTCTCATATGAGATAGAAGTGTCATAGTATGCAATCTGAGATTTCTTACATATCCAATATCTCCATTGTTGTCATATTATTTCTACTGTGTCATGAATGATTGGAACCTCCCATAAGATCAACCAAATTAACTTCTTGATACATACAGTATCCTCTGTTGTTCTCAAAATAGCAAGGTACTCAAATTCTATAGTAGAATTAAACAACTGTCTCTTGCTTGGAACTTTTCTAGCTTACAGTTCTCATTTTTAGGTCTAACACAAATTTAGATTGTGATCATTAATTTATTTTATCATTTTGGAATCTTGCATCGATGCATCACTTCATAGATAACTCTTCCATATTACCATAACCAAGAAAATAATCTCTTTAGTGCTTCTCTAGTAATTAAGTACATTCTTTATGGCAATCTAGTGACCTTTACTAGGATCTAACATATATCTTCTTGTCATTTCCAATACATATGAAACAACGAGATCAGTACAAAACATTGCATACATGATATATCCAATTTCAAATGCATAAAGCATCTTAGTCATGCTTTCTCAGTCTTTGCAAGAATTGAAGCACTGGTCTTTTCATAGACTAATTCCATGTAACATGGACATATTTTCTCTCATTGAGTCATGCATGTTGAACCCCTTCAACATCTTGCCCAATGTATGATCTCTTTCTGTAAGTCAATAAGATTTTCATATCTATCTCTATAGATCTCAATTCCTAAGATACAGGAAGCTTCGCCTAAACCCTTCATAAAGAAGGTACTCCCCATACAGATTTTAACATTTGTAGTATAAGGATATTATTCCACATCATTACGTGGAATATAAGTATGCTTTTAGTAAATTCTTGTAATCATAGATTTCATATTCATTTCTAATAAAGTTTAACTCTTTGACTAACCAATCTAAATGAAGATTCCACATGTGAGATGCTTGCTTCAATCCATAGATTGACCATTGTAGCTTACAAATTTTATTTCCATTAATGGATTTATAAAACCTTTAGGTTGTGTCATGCACACATCCTCATAATTATTCATGTTAATGGTAATAAGATGCAATGGTAAGCAATACCCTAATGGTTTTACTATGGAAATTAGTGAAAATATCTTATCATGTTCAACACTTTGAACTTATTTGAAACCTTTTACAACTAATCTACTTTTCCATGTTAGTCTTTTTCCTGAAGGCCCAACTACACCCTATGGGTTTTACCCATTCAGGTAGATTCACTAATATTATACCTTGTTCATGCACATGGAGTTCATCTTAGATATAATGTCTTCAATCTATTTGTCACATTCAGGACCCTCAAAAGCTTCTAGGTAGGTTGTTGGCTCATCATCTATGACCAATTCATCACCTAATGAGTCATAAGATATCCTTATTCTTTCAAGGTCAAGGTGTGTCCTTCTAGATGTATGAGGTTTGTGTGTTACATAAGGTAGCTAAGATTCCACTACAATTTGTTATTCTACTGGTTCCTATTGTTCCTCTTTAGGTTTAATGTTTACTTGTTGGTCTTAAACTTCTCTAATTCTACTTTTCTCCCACTGATTCCTTTGGAATTAAATTTCATTTAGGAATACAACCAACCTGACAACAAACATTTTTTTTGTCGAATTGGAATATGAAAATTGTAATAAAAAAATAACATTTTTGGGCAAAGACTTTTAAAAAACTATTTTCTTATATAGGTTTTAATTCATGATCTTTATAAAAGACATATTGGGATATTTCCCATGCCATATATCATATGGTGTATTTTGAACCATCTTAGATGTACATCATTTTAGTGTAAATCATGTGCCAAAAAGGAAATTGGATGATTAGCTAGTTTCAATTGAGAATTGCAGTAAATGTTCTTTGGAATTTTTAATACAAATCTGATTTGTTGAAATTTGGATATAGTTTGGTAAGTCAATTATTAGTGTTCTTGTAAAATATCAGAACTTTGGAATAGTTTTTGACATGTTTGTCAGCCGGGTTTCCCCAGGATAAACTCAACCAACCATACATTCATGCCGAAATATGTTTTTTTGGTCAGCAAAAACCCAGTGGTGCTTTTTTGTATTTTTCAGGAGGAATTTACAATGCAGCTACTCAACTGAATGTTGGGTAGTAGGAAAGAAAAAGATATTCATGGAAAGAGCTATAAAATGACAGCTCCCTAAGCTCTGATAAGAAAGGAAAGAAGAGACAAAAGGAAAGTCAGAAGCCCAAGGCAATCAACCCAAGTCTCCCTTAGTCTTTTTCCAAAGTCTGTCTACAGAATTGAAGTAATTGTTGTGTACACGTAAGTTCCTTTCTATCCATGTATTGTAAAGAATCATATGAATCACTCTAGCTTTGTCATCATTCAGTCCTTTGACTTCAGACCAACTTGAGCATGAGAGGTCAAAATTGAGATCATTATAGGCTACTGAAATAACATCTTTGACATATTTGCACTCAAAGACAAGGTGGCGAGTATCTTCATATCCGCTGTAGCAGAGGAAACAAATAGAGGCAATCTGAATGCCCAATCTTCTGATATAGTCTCCAGTGGGCATCTTGTTGTGGAAGGCCTTCCAGGCATGAAATATGCAACGTGGGGGGCTTTTGATCTTCCAAAGCCATATGAGGAAAGGTATCTCAACAGCACAAGGTCTAGTGCTATTACAAAAATCTTTGATCTTCAGATTATCCAAGTCTTTATAAGAAATGTAGTCTGAGCCACCACGAGGGGAGGGTTGATCAGCTATGAAGTTCTTGAGCTTTTGGTTTAGTCTTTTATCCTCAATTGACCAGACTGAATCCTTGATGAGTTCATTGACATAACAATCATGATTAAGCCCAGATTTAATGTAGGAATCCTTTCTGATGATTTCTTAAATGAAGACCTTCTCCTTAATCCAGGGATCCAACCATAATTAAGTATACAACCATTACCTATAACAAAGTTTGTGTCATGAAGAATAATAGTTCTGGAATTGAAAACCCTTTGGTTCAGCAGTGACCAACTAGAGTTAGGAGAGGCTAACCAAAAGGTGTGCTTCTTTAAGTACTTATCATTTATCCATTTAACCCATAGGATGTCCTTCTTTGAGGCTATGCTCCAATCATTCAAGCAGGTGGATGCAATAGACATATGTTTTACCTTCCTAATGCCCAACCCACCTTCTGCTTTAGGTAGAGTGATCTTGTCCCATGCCATGAGATGTAGATTAGATTTATTCTCAGATTTACCCCACAAAAAGTCACGACACAACTAGTCAATCTGATTGTAGATAGCTTCTGGTAAGGGAAAAGAGGATGATCAGTATAGGTGAATAGAAGAGAGGGTCGATTTGATTAGTTCGCATCTCCTTGTAAGAGAAAAGGAACTAGACTTCCAACCTTCCAATTTAGTTTTAACTTTATCAATGAGAGGATGGCAATCACGGCTCCTGAGTTTACCAATGAACAAGGGGATACCAAGGTATTTCACAGTCAGCTTACATTCTTTCATCTTGAGAATATCTAAAATCATATTTTTGGGAGAGCCTTTACTAAAAAAGATAGAGCTTTTATCAGAATTTAACTTGAGACATGAATCTTCTCCAAAGGATTTGAGAATAGCATTAATAGTAGTGGCATTTCCTAAAGTAGCTTCAGAAAAAACCATGAGGTCATCCGCGAAAATGATGTGAGACACAGAAATATTTTCAGATGCTTTTATAGGAATGATACTTTTATTAAGCATTGGTGTATTCAGCATCTCAGTTAAGCCTTGCATAATGATGATGAACAGATAGGGGGCAATAGGGTCCCCTTGTCTGATCCCATTTGTGGGTTTGAACTTGACATCTGGCTCTCCATTGACTATGACCTGATAGGAAGTGGAAATGAAGAACTCTCGTATGCAATTGATCCAAATAATAGGGAAATAGAGGATCGAGAAAAGATAGCTCCATTGAACAGAGTCATATGATTTCGTGAGGTCGATTTTTAAGCACATGTTATTCTTAGAATTGGCTTTGTTGAAATCATGAATAAGTTCATTAGTAAGCATGTTTGCATCCTTGATTCTATGCCCTTTTATGAAAGCAAATTGGTTGGGACCAATGATATCAGGAAGAACTTGTAGTAGTCTATCCGCCATGATCTTTGAAATAATCTTAAACAAGACATTACAAAGAGCTATCGGTCTCCAATTTTTGAGATCACTACAGTCTTTCTCTTTTGGAATCAAAATGATGAAAATATTGTTCTCGTCTTGAAGAAGTTTTCCATTCTTGAAAAAATACAGAATTGCTTCGCTAACATCTTGTTTAATAATGGACCAATATTTCTTAAAGAAATTGGCGTTAAACCCAACAGGACCAGGGGCCTTATCCAGATTTAAGTTGCCTACAACATTATTAATTTCCATTTATGTAACAGGAAGCAGAAGAATTTCCTTATGTCTTTTAGTAATCTTGGGGCCTTCGAATCACCTTATATATATATATATATATATATATATATATATATATCCCCAGGGCTGTTGTTGTTTAAGAGCCTTATATAGAATTCAGAGACATGGGATTTGATGGTCGATGTTTCATAGGTAGCAGTGTTGTCGATGATAAGAGATCTAATACAATTCCTCTGTCTTCTGGTACGAAGAGAAGAGTAGAAGAATTTGGTATTGGAGTCCCCTTCTCTTACCCATTGCACCCGTTACTTCTGCCTCAAGAGAATCTCCTCTTTAAGGGTGGCTACATCGACAATTTCCTTAATTGAATAGCAGCAGAATTCAGGGTTTCATTTTTTGGATCTGTATCTGCAATTTCCTGAGCAGAAAGAGCTTTATTTCTTTTGACTTTAGCATCTAAGAAATAGTTATTGACTTTTGATCGATTCCAGCTGATTTGTTCTTTCCTGACCAACTGTAGCTTATGGTAAACTCTATACATAGAAAAACCTTCAAAGCTTTTAGACCAAGCGTTGTTAACAATCAGTATAAAGTCTTCTTCATCATCCCAATTGTTAATAAACTGAAAAGGTGATCTTACAATACGTGGATTGCCCAAATGAAGAGTAATAATCTTATGGTCGCTGACCACATTAGAAATGACACAACCATAGAAGTCTGCCAAATCATTTAAAGCTTCTGCCTTGTGTAGGATTCTATCAATCTTTGTCGTCACAAATATGCTTCCTTCTTGATGGTTATCCCAGGTGAAAGGAGCTCCACTCATATTAAGATCATATAAGGCATTGTTCAAAATGCATTCATTAAATTCCTATGTGTCCTTCTTAGTAGGAGGCAGCTTCCCGATTTTCTCATGGTCAAATCTAACAGCATTATAATCCCCAATAAGGAACCAAGGGCCATCAATAGAGGTAGCAATAGAGGATATATCTTCCCATAGAGGTGCTCTGTCATGATCTTCAGAATGTCCATAAATTGCAGAGAGAAAGATTTTCCTATTGTCCAAATAAACTTCACAATGGACAAGTTGGTCAGTAGCATAGGTTTTATGAATCTCATAGACATTGTGGTCCCAGAGAACAATTACTCTACCCAAAGGATGTGAGCAATGATTAGAGACATAGTGATAGTTAGGAAAATATCTTGATAAGAATTGAGAGATTTTTCTACTTCTTATTTTAGTTTCAAGCAGGATAAGAACTTTCCCCGAAACCCTCCTTAATTCCTCCTGGATAGCTAAAATCTTGTTGCTTAGCCCTCTCACGTTCCAGGAGGTGATTTGGAGGTTTTTCATGACCCTTGGGCTGGATTACTGCCAGCCTCAGTTTCATAAATAGAGTCCTTCATATCAAGGTTCAGCTCCCTCTTGTTAGCAGATGAGAAGATGGAGTCAATAAGCCTTTGGGACAGCCCATTGATAGCTTTGGGAATAACCACTGGAATCTCACTAGACTGAAATGGGGGAAAGGGCGTAGAAGGGATTAACCTTGTGTTGCTATTGTTTACATTTTTAGCAGAGACAAAATTTGTTGTAAGAAGATTGCAGACCTATTCAACATGAGGGGAAATCTCGCATCTGCTACAAGTCTCTGGAATTTCTGATATCGTCTCTACTGAACACAAGTCTTGAGCCTTGTCGGAGTCCACATCAATAGAATGTATGTCAGGAAGAGCTTCAGACGAAATGTATTTGCAGTAGTCATTCTCATGACCAAATAAACCACAGAATTTACAGGTATTTGGGTTGTCTTAATACTCAATCCTTATCCTTGTGGAATCCCCTTCATCACTCAGAAGTTCAACAGATCTGTAAAATTTCATAGAGCAGGGGAGAAGAATCATTAGATGAGCAAACTCAATTATGGTGATAGAGCTGGTCGGATAGTCAGTGTGGATTGGGTGACCCAGAAGAGAGCTAATTCTTTCAAACATCCTTGAATCCCACAGTTCAAGTGGTAGGTCATAGATACGAATCCAAATCAGTGAATCAGAGAATCTATGTTGGACCAAAGCATCCCCCAGTTTCCATTTAGATAAGACCATAGGATGATTCTTGACAAACCATGGGCCATTTCTAGCAACGTAATCCAGATCTGTAGCCAGCTCAAATATGAGAATGAAGAATCCATCATTTTTTCTGATGACCTCGATGATTCCTTCCAGTTCCCATAGTTGATAGACGTAGTCTTATAAGGTTGGAAGATGAGGTTTGAAATCGACGACATAACCTGCTAGACAATGCTTCCACCTCACCACATTCTCCCTCACTTCAGATGTCAGATAGACGAGACACCCTCCCTTAACTTGAACTGCTATTTTCTTGAGACATTGCTCCTTGTTTCCGTTAAGTAGATGAAGTCATGTCTTGGAACTAGAGGATTTATGAAGTTTAGCATTCAAGCATGGGGGGCATCCTTCCGCTTTAGCAACCCAGATCTGGCGAGGTTTCAAGAATCGGGGAGCCGGCGGTGCAAAATTGCCCTCTGGTCGCCATTGCCGTCGCGCGTCCCCAGTCATTCTCCTCATCTATTTCACACCGAAATATAGCAATATGGAACTGGAATTTTATCTTTTAATTGGTACATCCAATTGATTTGAAATTTTAATATTAGCCTGAAAACTCGATTACACACATCTTGTTATACTTTCATAATTGTTGGATGATGATTGAGTTTTACAGAGGGTGGTGTCATCTGAGTTTCATATTAGTAACAACTCGGTCGACCATGCTACAAACTACAATATAGAAGTGTATTTGACTTTCATTTATTTATTTGTAACTATGAATTATCTAAAACATTAACTGGAGTCTAAATTCAATCTTTAACAACATTACAAATTTGCATAATTTATGGAGGGGGTTTGACATATTACGTAATTGATTTTCAGTAACAAGTTTAATTATAGAAAAAAATCAAATGAAACAATGTGTAAAGTTGAGTCAATTTGTAATTGAATCAAGAACCTTAGTTAATCTATATGAGAAACCTAGTACCCAAGGATCTCTCGTATTTCATCATAGAAACAAAATTCTTGAAAGACAGGAGATCTAGGATTTTGAGAGGAGAAAGTGGTTGAGATGATGACCTAAGGTTTGACCATCTCAGAAATGTTGAAATCAAGTAAGTTTAGATTCTTTACATAGTTTTTCTTGGTGAATCTTCTCTCACACATCAAGATTTTATCACCTCCTCTGATTTGATTTGAAATGATATCAAATCACCCCCTTTCCTCACTTTTTCTCTCCTATTTTCCATTTTTAGGGTTTCTGTGTTGAGAGGAGGAAGAAATGGATTTAGTTGCAAGAGTTCAATCAAATTTATAGAAATTCAGAGTTTGACCTACGTTCTTAAGGTACTTGTCTTCTTAGATTATTATTTACCTCCCCCTTAAGCTATTTATTCATGCTGAAAGCATAATTCTATCCAGACAAAATAATAAAAAACCTTAGTTGTATCTATATATGATTGGTTATTGATTTGGAAAGATATTAGGTAATCAAATTCTACTAAATTTGATTATTTCTCATTGAATTGAACTTCATAGTTCTTGATATATTCATTGACTTCCCATGGAAAATTCTATGGGTAGAAGACTATGTTGTTTCGTGTGAGCATTGCCTAAAAACCAGCCCAGTCCAATATGCTTTGGAATTGAATCAATTTGTATAGAATCATATCAAATTGTATTATAATAAAATAATAAGTGTATTGTTTAACCTTACTAAAACTGAATATGATGTATACATAAGGATCTTTATGAGGTGCATTTTTTCCATGTTTGGTTTTTTTTAGGGATTGAATCAAATGAGCTAACGAAGAAACATATACTTATGATTGACGAATAAAATATGTGGAAATGGAAACTAGGGTTTTCATGTGTGTGGATAGCCTTAATTTGTGCACCATGATGGGATTACTAAAATATATGATACTTACGATATGTTGAACTAAGAATGAATTGTTGAAAACCCTAGAAGTTTACTATTAAGATGAGTATGAATGATAAAGCTAGAACTTGTATATAATGTTGTAAATGTGATGAAATGTTGAGTTGTATGCATTAATACTTCAATTGAAAAAGATGAGTCTTACTAGTATCATCTAATCCTAATGCACCTATTTTAGTATGACTTATGAAATGATTAGTAAACCCTCACATGAATGTGGGTCCTTTTATACAAGCTACATAAAAATGAACTGGGAAGAATGATTTGAGATTATGATGTAAGAAGATGTAACTTTTTTTTAAATTGGCCATTATATATATCACATGGCCTGGGCTCAATCCTGGGACCTCTCGCTAACAAACTGAGTGTCTAACCATCTTGGAGTCTTCTGTTAGACATGTAAGAATATGTAACCTAATCCATTATTTCAAGATAAAGTGAGTAGTATC
This sequence comes from Alisma plantago-aquatica, assembly GCA_963693085.1. Lineage (NCBI taxonomy): Eukaryota > Viridiplantae > Streptophyta > Magnoliopsida > Alismatales > Alismataceae > Alisma > Alisma plantago-aquatica. The sequence continues at coordinate 66,237,774 of OY856411.1, read as the reverse complement.
ATAAGAGACATAGTGATATTTGTGAACTGTAAGAATGACTTTTGAAGTCAATGACATGGTGCACCCAATTAATTTCAAGAAAGGAGATGGATAAGAATAACCGAATGGTGATGAAAAGTTAAAAATGAAATTAATAAAATGAGTACGATGGAGTATATAGTCTATATATTTTGGTTACATGTGGGTTAACATAAATTGAATAAATATATTAAAAATGAGATTATGAAGGATTTCAATGAGAGGGAGACTTTAAAAATAAAGTAAATTTAGAATGATATGTTTCGAGAGTACTGGTGATTAAATGAAATAAGTTAAAAGTAATGAATATGAAATGAAGGAAAATGATGAAAATTAGTAGAAGAATCTAAGAACCTAACCCTAACCCTAAAATAATGAGTTATGTGATGCTAATGAACAATGAAATCAAGGATGAGATTAAGGAATGAATATGCATATATTTAAGTTCAATTACAAGATGAGGTCAAAGGATATGAATTGGTTTATTAGAATGTGCTATGGGATTGTAATTGTATGTTAGGATACTTGTATTTAGAGGATGGCCTTTTTTGATGACATCAAATGAGATCACTTATGCTTTAGATAGTATCCCTAACTGAAAACTGGTAAATAGTAAGAGGGAAGTAGTAAATGTGTTATGCATGTTTACACTTGAGATTCATTCATATATGTATAAATTGGATAGAATAAGTATATTTTTCACGTTGAGCCTATTTTGAACATGATGAGCGACATGAGATGTCTATATGCTTATATTGTTGTTAGTTCTAATAAAAAAAATTAATACTTAATGAGAATTATGATATGAAAATCCAAGTTATTCTTTTTTTTGAAGACTCCTAAAATTCAAGTTATTCTAGTTACACAAGAATACACACATATAATAACTGATGTTTTGAATTCTTTTAAGACGAGTAAAAGAGATTTATAATAAGTGAAATGATGACACATCTAGTTAGGTTCCCTAAACCATGAGTTTCCCTTGAAGCCCGCACTGGGGAAACAAAACCGATCTCTAGATCCTTGTAGTAATCAATAAATTATGAGATGGATTTCTAGAGTGTGGATCAATACCTTAAAGGTTAGACCACCATAATTTAGTAGTGAGTCATCTGGAGTGACTCTGAACATAAATCCTTACTATGAAAGTCTATTTCCATGACGAATAGAATCTTATGAAAACAATATGTGACATATGAAAATTTGAGAAATTTTTTGATATGTGATATATTGTTTTGTGGCTCCTATTTTGTGTACCTAAGATAAGAATGTGAGCATATTTAGGCAACCCTGAGTGGGTTTGTGCCTATTGATGATATCTTAGGGTGGTTGACTAAGCCCTAAGATAGTGACGGTGAGTCATTGGCATAAGAATCGGGTGTGGTGACTTCAACTTGGTGTACAAGCCGTGTAGTTTCAAGGTAAATGAATAAAAGATGACAAGCTATGTAGAATATAATTTGAATGTTTGTTACGTCCCTTGTACTGCTAGATGATAATTTTCAATTGTTGATTATGTTTCTTATTGTGGAAAATAATCATTCTATTATATAGAACATCTGTTTCATATTCTAATATGACTTGTTGACAAGTAGTAACTGTTGGGATTTGTATCCACTCTCAATATGATTTGGATTGCTTGTTTTTTATGGTATTGTTTGGTAGACATGTGTTGTGTGTACTTCAACTTCAGGAGTGTAGGATGTGTTCCTGGTTCGGCTGACAGAGTGTCACAAAATGATGTTATTGTCATATATTGATTCTAAATATTGAGATCTTCACTTGTTACTCTACTAAAGGATTTTCATTCTGAATTAAGTAGCATCTAATGATTTGTTCATAGAGATGCTCTAAAAGATGTTTTGAATCTAGATTTGTCTTAAGTGATGACTTTATCTATTTGATTAGATTATCATTATAAATTGGATTTGATTAGATGTTAGAATTGTCTGCTAGACCTTTCAATATCTTCTTATTTCTTTTAAGTTCATTATACTTATTCTTATGCTTATGCATGTACTCGTATTGAGTAGGAGGTATCCATCACTAAGTATCTATAAGAGTCTCATGATATTGTTTTAAATGTTTATAGGTACCATGATATCTAGCAGAGGGATCACGACAAATAAGATTTAAATAGAATAATCTAGATATATTAGAATGTCCTTGTACTCTCTCTTTCGTGGAATATGTCGTATATTGAGTTTGTTCTTTCATGTACATGTATTTCATGTAAATTTAACTATATTTGAACAATAAGATTTGATTCTAGATATAATGAAGTTGAATAAGTTGTTGTGATAATGTTGCATTGTTAAAGTGGTTTTATGAGAATGAAAAAGGAACAAGTTATGTTTTTTTTCATATATTGTGATAATTGTGTTGCTGAGAAGTAGTTGCTTTGCTTAATAATCTGAGCTAATATTTTTAGTTTCCCTCTAATGGTTGGCATCAATGATGATCAAAATAGAGGGATCGACAAAAAGAGTCTAGACAACCATCATTATGGATTCTAGTGATGCATTTCTTATTTATTTACTCTAGATGACAATGTTATAGGTATTCATTGTTTAATTCATTGACTCATTCAACATATGTGTTATACACATATGTCTCTACAACTATCAAGTATAGGTTATGAGACATAGGGAAATGCCATATAAGATCTTATATTTTAAAATGAAACATCAATTTATTCATAATATTCTTGTCCATACAAGATGCATGATGTTTTCATTAATGGTAGGTGCATAATAGAAATTCACTAGTTCTATTACATGCCCATGAATGATAGATTCTAACTGTAGTGACAGTAAATCTTGCTCTACATAGTTCTATGTTACTTCTTCTCAAGTTGTGAAGTCAGGATCTCCATCTCCTTCTTCTTCCTAAGTTCCTATATATAATGAGGATAGTTCCATTTCCAGTGTTTAGGTTGGTGACCCTGGTGGCACTTTCCTTCCTTATTTAATCCTCCCTTAGCTTTTAGTGTAGAAAAATTTTGATTTCTGGCTTGCTTTAGAACTCTTCTTAGCTTTTCCTTTGCCCTTGGACATGTTGTAATTCTGACAACTTGTCAAAATCATTCATGTTGTACTTCATTACAAACTGACTGTATGACTCCATTTGTGATTGCAAAATAACATCTGTGGCCAACTCTTGACCCAAGGGAAATCCTGGTCTAGCGCGGTTATCCACATACCCAATCAACTTGACTACATGGGGACCTACTGGATCTCCTTCAGTCACATTGCACTTGAACAATGCCTTGGAGACATCATATCTCTCTTGTCTTGCCTGATCTTGGAATATGTTCTTAAGATGTGTGACCATCTCAATAACATCCATGTTTTCATGAAGTGTCTACAAATCATAGTTCATTGAGCATAGCATTAGGCACTTGACATCCATGATATCTTCAGAGTGCTTCTTGTAAGCATCTTTGTCAGCCTTAGGTGCGGTGGGAGCTAGGTTAGTTTGGCTAGGTTCCTACTGTGAAGACTAGAGTTAAGGGTTTGAAGGTTGTTTTGATTGTTAAACTACTATGAACAAATGAGGAATTAATGGAAAGAATGAAATCTACGTTAACCCTAGACTAGATTAATGCTAAACAGGAAGGAAAGGATTAAGGTAGGTATAAAATAAAATTACACTAAGGCAAGCAAGAGAGAAGCAAAAGAGCAATTAAAGAGCTAAACTAGCACGAACAAGGCAAGAGCAATGCAAGAAGCTAACTAAGCAAGGAAAGAAATAGCTAAGCTAAGCAAGCACAAAACTAGGGTTTTAAGAAATAAAGAGAAGTATGGGCTGTTTAGGGGTATGAACTTATCACTTAAGTTGGGGGTGACATATGAACATTATTATTCCATTTAGATTATCCAAACCAAACAACAAGTTAGAGTCTAATGAATTAAACTAAGCTACTAACTGGCCTTGGATGAGATGAGATATGTGTAGGGGAACTAGTCCCTAAAAACTCCCATTACCCTTACGAGGCTCAATTGGGTTAGGGATTAGGTTCAATTCAATTAGAGTCTAATAAAGTCTAGGTTTCTAGATTAGACATTCCTAGGGCAATTAGAGGCCGAGGGTAGTAATGGGGAGGTGAAACTAGGGCTTTGGACCCCAATTCCCCCCATTCTAGCCTTGAGAAGGCTCCATGCTAATTGTACTAGAATTATCTAATATAGATACTTAGATCTCTCACTTAGGTTTAGGGAGATTGATTAGGATGTAGGAAGATGGGAGGAAACCTACGAATCAAAGAATTGGACCTAGGGGCAAATCCTAAAATTCACACATATAAGCAATTTGCCTCAATTCCTAAGTGATTTCACACACAAACCAATAAGCAATTCATGGAGCATGAGATAGAAATAGAATATAATTATTAAAAAATGAAATTACAATGTTTACATGTTGTTTCCCCCAACATGGTATCAAAGTAACATAATTTCCCCCAAACAACCCACCCAAGGGACCTAGATACTCATAGAAATGGAAAATACAAAAAGAAAGGAGAAAGAGGTGGAAGAAGCCATGGAGCTCGGTGTAGTTGAAGGAATCCTCCTCTCCAATAGCTTCAAGATGACCTCCTCTCTCCTCGAAGGTGCAAGGGTGTAGAATGAAGGGGATTATGGGTAGGAACTAGCATAAACTAGTGTTTTGGTGGTGGAAATGGTGGAATGGAGGTGGAAATGGGGTGGAATAGCTAAGGGGCAAAAAAGGGGAGCTAGGTGGTGATAGAAGGTAGCTAACCTCATGCCCCAGCCACCACCTAGGTATATATAGGAGTGGGGGAAGCACTAGGGTAAGTAGAGCTAATACGGGTAAAGCAGTGAAAAAATGGGTAGGTTTTGTGAGTAGCACGGCCGTGGTGGGTCACCACGGCCGTGGTGGGTAGTGGGGTAGCACAGCCGTGGTGGATGGGAATAGGTGTGGTAATTAAAATGGTCAAAAGGCAAGTTGGCGGTCAGTTTTGGGCTAAAACTGGCACAGCCGTGGTGGTCTGAGGGAAGCACAACCATGTTGGGAGATAGTAGCACGTCTGTGCTGCATAGCATGGATGTGTTGGGAGCTAGTAGCATGTCTGTGCTATGTGGCATAGTCGTGTTGTAGGATCGCAGCATGGCCGTGCTGCATGGCACGGCCGTGTTAAAGTATGTTTTTCAGCTGCTTCAAAACTGAGATTTTTCCTATAATTTCTTCATTTGCAACACGACCGTTCCGTGTTACCACGACTTTGTCGGGAGATTTGCTTGCACTTTGAGATTCAAACTTCATTATCCATGGACTTCTTTTCTTAAGCTTGATGCTTGGCCGCTAGGGATAGGTTAAGGGAGCTCTGGGGCCTTCTTTGGGCCCCTCCATCTCTCTCGTCCATCCAAGTGTGGTCCAAGTACCTAAAAAACATGAAAATAATGTCTATAAGTGCATTTTACACAAATATGCATATTAAGGGAAATAACATGTAATCTAATAGTTTTAGATGTGATTGAAATGCAAAATTCCATAAGATGAAGCCCTAAAATAGGGCTGAATCAATAGGCCCACATGACTACCATCACACTTCTATGAGATGGACAACACACCATGCTTGGCGTGCCAACGCTTGGTCAATCAATTTTTCATGTCTATTTCTTATACAAAGCATCTAGGACTTTATGCTCAATTGAGGGATTTCTTACTTATATAAATATATACACATTTCCAATCACCACATACTTATATGTATCATGTACATACTATATCCACAAATGAAACATGCAATTATAAATATGAGTGATAGTTATGACCATATTATTGTACTTCCTTGGAGCCACATGGAATTACTACCACCTAAGGGACACATCATATGTAGCAAACTATTGATGATGAAGATATGTAATGGGACCACTCTGAGTCGATCGATACAACTCTTCAACTGATTAGTTTGCCTCCTAGCCAGTCGGTTGGTCTCCCATATTGATTGTCTAGTTTATGGTCCAAGTGATGTCTAAACTCCTCCAGTCAATTGGTTGGGCCACCAGAAGATCAGTCGACCCCTCCTGTCGTCACACCTCCTCGATCGTCCAGTTGATCGGTTCATCTTCTAAAACAAGTGGTTCGTTTGGTATAGAGCATCTTTTTTGTCATAACATGGATTAAAACCATCTTAATACTATTTAACACATTACATGCTAATAAGGAAACCTTGAGTTACATTCAAGGGGAGCATCAGAAGGAGAGAATTAATACCTTTACATATGGAATATAAGATAGAGGCTCAATATGAAAATTGAGATATATACATGAACAATAACCATCCAACCAATCACAAACAACTAGGGTTATTAGCCATAACCATGCTCACATCCACCATCAAAACCACTTTTAGGGTGACATGTATAGATTGAATATTTGTATATCATATCATATCGTATATGTATATTGGGATCATATGTGGTATTTAATTGGATTTGCACATTAATCACTTAAATATTCACATCGCATGTAATAAATAAATGATAAAACCAAAATCTAATCATATCAACTAAATCCCAAATCATTGTAAATTGATGTGTCTCTAATACCACTGGTAGGAAATATGGCGATAGAGATGGTATCAGAAACAAAAACCTTCCTACCATATTCCCCTTAGATAACACATCGTGACAAGAACTATATATTGGGAAGGAGTGTTGTAAGGCATATACCTGGTCCTAGAGAAAATCCAATAACTTATCCTTGAAATAGCATGCCTCTTTCTCAAGTAGCACCCAGACAATTGGCGATGGTGGCCTCCTAGTGCATCACCATAGATGGCAGTTGACAATGTCCTCCTAGCGGATGGAAAAGGCCTCCATGAATGTACATAGCCCATGTGGACGACTTGGAACTCCATGTTCTGCTACCATAGCCAACGAGAAGGAGTTATCCCTTCAAATATCAACCTTATAGGGTTTCTATTCTCTCCTATGTTGTCTCTCCCTTGTTTTCCCTCCCTTTTATGGGTAGGACTTGCTCAAGCTCTCTAGTTACCACACCTAGAGAGGACAACAACTGTCAGAGCTTATTTTTGTGTCTCTAGAAAGCCTTGACGACCCCTCTATTTATAGGAGTGCCAGTTTCAGATTTTCCAGTTCATCTGGATGTCAAAGAGATGAAATATCATGAATTTTTTGGAAGCTACAAACAATGAAAGGCCAGTTCATCATTGAACCGATTAGTGTTTTATTGAAGTGGTTGGTTCAACACTTGAACCAATTTTTTCATACGTGAATTGATCAGTTCAATGCTTGAACTAGTAGGTTTAGATTCTTTCCTATTTGCAAACATATTAGCTTTTAATATCGCGATTAATGTATAACATGACGTCAACATCAATCCTTGATACAATCATACTAATCATTGAAACAATCATTTCACATCTAAAACGGTTAGTTAATATCATGAGCCGGATGATTCATTTATGAATTGGTCATTTCATGAACTAGACCTAGAAATTTAGAATTCTAGTTCAACCATTATATATACACTGTTGTTTAAATAAATATCTAAACATTGTAGTACTCATGTTAAACCATATTCATGAGTAAACTTCATTTCCAAGTATATCATATGTGTGTGACCATATAGGTCTCATATTGTGTTGGAATTGAATGTCCATAACCATTTTATGACATCACATTCAATGATCAGTATCTAGAAACTCATCATTGCTACCCAAGTAATCCAAAAGATGTTAAACAATTTCAACCTACAATCTGTGATTAGTGTTACCGTGATCATATAGTTCCTTTTTTATTGATACTTGAATTGAACTCAAGGCATGGAATGTCATCCTCTTTAACATTCAACCCATGTTCATTGAACTAGAGTAGACCATATGAGATGTATGTGAGCTCACATACTATATATTGATTCACATGAGTATGTCCAGTGTTCCTCAATCTCACTTATCAAGTGGCATGTATATGAATGTCATGTAGGAGGGACAAATCACATCTACATCACTCACACTCAATCCCCATGTGTCAAAATGCACTTGAGCACTACCTCTATGGAAACCCTTATACAAGGTCATGTTGGATGATGTCAAAAGGCATAGGATGATATGTGATGAGTGTAATGACTTCAAGTCTAAGAACCACAATTACTATGAGATATGATTCTGACTACCATTCCATGATCTCTAGGTGTCACTCTCAAGGTGGGTCGGTTTGATACACTATTCTCTAACATGTACCTGTGTGTTTGTCTTGATATCGCATATCATGACCAATGACATTCGTTCATCAGTCAACACACAATCTAGTCTTATGTATTAATGTTGTCTATTTTGCTTCCTCAGTAATATTTGATTAGAGACATAATGAGAATTTATGTACTCTTATCATACATATGATCTCATTTTTCAGGTCCTCAACCTAAAGACATATGTTTCAAGTAACATTATTTTTTAGACATCTACTATGTTTGTGTCATCATATCATGTTCGAGAGATACATAATAGGTGGAACTACCTTTATCATTATCCAATTAGGTATCTCCCCATTACTATCATCATATGATTGGCTCTGTGGGCATACATACCACAATTTTATCTATTGCAATCAATGATGAATGATATGATACCTAGATATAGGTGACATATCCAACCACCATGATAATGTTTATGTTATAACCCCATTTTTCCAAAACATGTAATGAGATTGTAAATATCTTTTTAAAGATAAATAAAATCCATGATTTATTTGATGAGTTGATTTGAATGAATTTCATGTAGGATAGCCTTGTGTTTTTTCTTGATGGGCCTTATTGGCTGTTGAGCCCAATTGAAGGAAAAAGAAAAAAAATGAAAAAGAAATTCAATTGGATAAAGGAATACATAAGAAAATAAATAAAAGACTAAGGAATAATTTCCAAAAATAGAATTTTGAGTTATTAGGGTTCCTTAGGGTTCAAGAAACTCAGGATAATAAATTAATGGTATAGGAAATAGAAAAGATGTGGAAAATATGAATAATTAGATGATGACTTGCAATCAAAGAAAAGGGATCGTTTCCTTGAGATAATAATCCCAATTTTTATAGGATGGAAGATAAAAGTATGAATAAGGTTCTCTCAAAATTTGAATTAAAAAAGAACTATGAATTTGGAGTTATGGATTTTCCAAGTTATCATTGAACTTGGAATATAATTCAAAATAATAGGAAATTTGTTTCCTTTTGATCAAACACGGGTCATGGGGACCCTTGGATTTAGATCCAAAGGGTGCTTCTTGTCGTCCAAGTCCCAGTGGGACAAGGACTTCATCCGTGACAGGGGAAATTTCTCCCCTTGATTCCAATCACCCTTATGCATGTGCATTCCTGGAGAGAATCCCATCGAGTTCGGGAGAAAGAGAGGAAACTTCCCAACCCTGGTTTGTTTGGGTTTAACCTAACCTCACAAAACACCCAATTGGGCTAGGACTCAGGTTGCAACAAGGATTAGGAACCCTAATAGGGACCTCCCATGGCCTATATAAAGGGGACCCCTTGATCCCTCACATGATTGCGATCATGAACGGTTGTTCCTGAAGTTCTATCTCTCTCTCCTTTGCTCTATTGGTCTTGCTCCAGCGAGACTCAGTCGCAGTGCCGCAGCATTGCTCGAGCAAGGAATGAGAACAAGATGACACATAGTCATTGTTCAATCCAGGATCATGGTGATCCTCTATGAGATCTAACGGTACTGAAAGGCGGCCGTTTAAGTGGCAGCACATCAGCGAGGATCGTTGGATTGGAGACCAGCGTAGACTTCATTAAGATCCAACGGCCCGGGCATAGAGGTGCGCGCCCAAGCAGGTGAGTGGGGGAGATCGACATGGATCATCTGATCAGTTGACTATCGTGGACTAAGGTGCATCCAACGATCGAGAAATTTTGGTAATTTCACTCTCTGACCAAATAATCCAAAAAATGGTTTTCTTTACAAAATTTGTAGAAATTACTAGGATTGTCTAATGGAAAAACTTTATACATGAAAGTTGTGTATAAAAATATGAGGAATCTTATGAAAATACTTTGAAAATCTGATTCTAATTTGTTTTAAAAAAGTACCACAATTTGCTAGTAAAATGTATTAAAATTTGATGAGAAACCCTAATTGAATATTAAGGGTGTATTTTGGTGAATTAATAGGTTAATTGATAAAATTAACCCTCTTAATGATAGAGGTGGTTTGTTTATCCATTTTAAATGTAAGGTTGCCTAATTTAAAGTTGTAATCCATAAAAGAAGGATAATCTATATGGAAACCCTAATTTGGGATAAAAGGAGAGAAAAAACATATTTATTTAGATTAAGTAAATCAGATGCTTAATAAAGATCCTAAACTTGTTAAGGGTGCTAAAATAAGAAATTAAGGGTTTTATGTAGTTTTGATAAATTAAGGATCATAATATTTAAAGAGGAGGTAAAAACCCCAATTCCCAAGGAAACCCTAAAATTGGAATTGAAATCCCAAGTAATGTGATGAAATTGGATAAATATTAATAAAAGGAAATTGGTAATTTTATTTTAGGATTTCTATTCATCATTACTTGCTTGATTGGGTTTCCCTGCATATTTGAATCTTTCTTGAAATATGCAATCAAAGATATGTGGTTACTCTTATGAATATCTCGAGTTAGTTTTTAGAGGTTTTCTAAAGTTTTCATCGATGACTTGGAATAAACTGTTGGATGAATTTAGTTCATGCAAACTATAATGTGGCTATGACTATCACATAAGATATGTGCCTACTAGCTCAGATCCTGGTCCCCTCTGTGGCTTAATAGTTGACCTAGTACATGGCTACCAATGGGGTAGGTCCATCAGGTCATTGGATGACTTAGTACATGGCTACCAATGGGGTAGGTCCATCAAGTCACATTGAGTTAGATATTGGGCTACCTTCGGGTAGTTCCATGCTACTATATTACCCTATGTATTGGCTACTAGTAAGGTAGGACCATGGGGGTAAGATTCTACCTAAAAGAGAGGTAGCATACAAGTCCACTGTAGGGACAACACAGAGTTAGGGGATAGGTAAGGATTGAGTAGTAAGGCTTAAAATGTAATCTTGGTTGTCAAATGATTAATTGAATGATTGCATTGTTAACATTATTGCACATTATTTGTTTCCCCCACGTACCAGCTTTAGCAGACCATCGTTTTGTTTGTCGACGATTTAGGTACAAATCTCAAAAGTACAAACAATAAAGTGACACATTGTGAATTCAAGAATTAAAGAACAAGGAGGAACTAGTTAGAGTAGTTTAGCTGTGGTTAGAAGTTTAGTATATTCCAAACTTTTCAAAGGTATGAAAAATTTTATTTATTATAGCTTTTCAGTATAGTCTGTTAAAATTTAATAATTATTCTTGGTTATATGTCGAACCTTTGATCTGAAAATTATGGGTGCGGCTTAGACCTCTCGATCTTCCTTAATTGGGGGTTACCAGAAGGCGGGGTCATAACATTTGGTATCAGAGCTTAGGTTCCTCATTTAACCATTAATAATTATTAAATTTTACAAACTCCATAGAACCCAAGGTAGTTATTAGAGGATTATCTAAAAGATGGAGGTGTCTAGAAAAGGATCATGACCGGGGGCTAGCAATATTTTCCTTTGCATCGCTAGTCAGAATACGAGGTCTCCCGGATCTGTGTGACTTCCTGGCCAAAGTCTTAGGGTATGAATCGAAATATAATACCTTTAGGACTCTCTCATCTTATTCATCCCTTCTCATCACATATTCTATTAAGGCTTAAAGAGTAGGATTTTCTCTCTCTCCTCCACACTCATGTGGTATGGGTAAGTAAGTCAAGGGATTAAGGATCCTCCATCAAATTAATAAAAGATATGTAATGAGATATCATTTGACATAAGTATAACTAGTTTAAATGATAAACTAAAGGTTTGTTTGTTTTGCTTATGTAGATGGCTCATACAAAGACTGTTGATATTCCTGAGAGCTTTGGGAACCCAGCTAGGAGTGGTTGGCCTCCCAGTAAGGGAAAGAAGTCTTCTGAAAAGAGAATGAGGAACCATGATGGTGGATCCTCTAAGAAGAGGAAGAGACCTAAAGAAACCACTCATGAGGTCCCTAACCCTAACCCGGTACCATTTAGCAACCTGGACCAAGAAGAGGACCAAGGATATGAGGAGCAACATGTATACGAGGAAGTAGCCAAGATGGAGGAGGACCAAGCTGGTGGTCCAGAACCAACCATGATGATCCACACCCCGGATGCCTTGTGTCTGGAGCAACAGAAGAAGCTGACAGAGGCCATTAGTGCTTTGGCCCTTCGAGACTTAGCTAGAGCTGAAAATGGTGAGCCACATCCTGTTCGTCCTTGACTAGGAGCCACCATCCTAGACTTCATCAAGATGAACATAGAGAAGTTTTGGGGAGAAGATAAGACTGAGGTAGTCGACAAGGCGGAAGCTTGGTTGCTTGCAATCGAGAATGGATTATGCATGCTTGAGGTACATCCGAACAAGAAGGTCCTGTTTGCTTCTCACCTCCTGGAAGGGGCAGCTAAGATATGGTGGGAGACACACATCATTGGCCAAGATCTGACTAAGGAACCAATGTCATGGACTGACTTCAAGACCATCTTCACTGCCAGATTCATCCCTGTCTCAGCTAAGAAGGAGAAGGAAAGGGAGTTCACCAACATGACTCAAGGCAATTCCTCTGTGGCAGACTTTGGGGGCAAGTTTCATATTCTAGAGTGTTTTGGGTACAAGATGGATGAGGAAAAAAGGGTGGATCACTTCATGGAGCATCTTCACCCTGCCATCAAGCCTCATGTGATGGCAAGCAAACCTAAAACCTTCGCAGAAGCTTACAAACTACTTTGGACATGGAGAGGACTGTGATGCCGGCACAACTTCCATCCAAGGGGTATTTGGGTTTCAATGAAGGAACCTAGGGTCAGAAGAATCATCACAAGAAGGGTCCAGGACATCATCAAGATAATGGAAGACATGGAGGAAAAGGGAAACCCCATCAAGAAAACAACCGACCTCGATGCCGCTCTTGTGGGAAATGGAATTTTGGTGAGTGTCGCCACAAGAAGAGGGTCTGTTACCGTTGTCAACAAGAGGGACATATCCAAGCTGCTAGTCCTCTACCAGAACTAAGAGGACCAGGTCCAGTGGCAGCCCCACCTGTAGATGTGGCCCCACCTGCAGGAGAAAGAAGACAAGCTCGAGTTTTTTCTATTGACAATGAAGAAGCTCAGGCTAATGCTAATCGGTTGATTGAGGGTAATAACCCTTAGAGTTTTCTTGTATGTTTTAAAGAGTTAAGCATGTATTGGTCTAATGTATGGCGAAAAACAATGTAAGGATGCTTGAAGTCATGGGACATAATGTAAAATCTTTATTTAACTATGGATCTACTAATACTTTCATTTTGAGAAATCTTGCAACTATGCTTTGTTTGGATATCAAGGATATAGGGTATGTCTTAGATGTTACAACCCCGAGTGGTTGAATCTTTACTTCTCTTCTGAAAACTCCGGTGACACCTGTGAAATATCGAGATCATGAGTTTCCTACAGACTTTATCCTTCTTGACATGAATGATTTTTATGTGATCATTGGTATGGATTGGCTTTATACTTATAGGGCCCATATTGACAGTAGGGAAAAGAAAGTGATCATTAAGAAACCAGGTCACCCACCTTTTGTCATTAGAGGTAGGAAAGATGCCACAACCATCCTGTATGTGTCATCCTTGAAGGCAGAACAGATGATGAGTAAAGGGTGTCAAGCTTTCCTAGCAGTTGTTACCAAGCCAGAACCCAAGGTGCAACCTTTAGAGGAAATAGGGTAGTAAAGAGCTATGCAGATATTTTTCCAGATGATCTACCCATGATTCCTCCTGAGAGAGGTCGATTTTTCCATAGAGCTAGCTCCAGGGACAAGCCCTATTTCACGAGCACCTTATAGAATGGCCCCAGCAGAGTTACTCGAGTTGAAGAAACAATTGCAGGAATTGCTAGACAAGGGTTTCATCCGCCCTAGCACATCACCATGGGGAGCCCCAGTTCTTTTTGTAAAGAAAAAGGATGGCTCGCTTTGAATGTGTATTGACTACCGGATGATCAACCAGGCTACCACTAAGAACAAGTACCCTTTACCCCAAATAGATGACTTGTTTGACCAGTTGAAATCTGCTCGAGTCTTTTCCAAAATTGACTTGAGATCGGGTTACCACCAGTTGAGAGTCAAGAGTGAGGATATTCCAAAAATATCTTTTCAAACACGATATGGCCATTATGAGTTTGTGGTTATGCCTTTTGGGTTGTCCAATGCACCCATTGTGTTCATGAACCTTATGAATAGTGTGTTTCAACCCTTCCTTGACTCATTTGTCATAGTGTTCATAGATGACATATTAGTTTATTCCGATGACTCAGATCAACACCAAGACCACCTAAGTAAAGTCCTTGATATCTTAAGAAAGCAAAAGTTTTGTGGGAAATTCTCAAAATGAGAGTTTTGGATAGACCGAGTCATGTTCCTTGGACACATCATATCAGGAGGAACAATCACCGTAGATCCAACTAAAGTATCGGCATTTCAAGACTGGCCTACACTTAAGAATCCCTCTGAGATCCAAAGCTTCTTGGGGTTAGCATGATACTATCGGCGTTTCATTATGTATTTCTCAAAGACTGCCTTGCCTTTGACCATGTTGACTCAGAAGGAGGTGAAGTTCGTATGGTCTGATGTTTGTGAGGCTCATTTTGAGGAGCTGAAGGAGAAGCTGACCACTGCAATAGTTTTGAATCTACCATCAGGCAATGAGGGTTTCATGATCTTCACTGATGCATCCAAAATGGGACTTGACTATGTGTTAGAATAGAATCGGCATGTGGTTGCATATTCTTTCCGACAACTCAAGCCCAACGAGGTGAGGACACATGACTTAGAGCTGGCTGCTATCATTCATGCTTTGAAGATTTAGCGACATTATTTGTATGGTGCTACTTTTGAGATCTTCACTGACCATAAGAGCCTGAAGTACCTATTGACATAGAGAGACTTAAACCTACAACAACGACGATGGATGGAGTACATGATGGATTATGACTTCACCATAGCCTATCATCCAGGGAAGGCGAATGTTGTAGCATATGCTTTGAGTAGGAAACATCTTAAGTGTGCAACAATTTTGTCCAGTCAGTGGAAGAGCTTAGAAGAGCTTATAGAATGGTCTCCTCAACCTTTAGATGATCGGGTTTGGTTGGCCAATATCCAGATATAGTCTGACTTGTTAGGTGAGATCGTGGTAGCACAGTTGGCTAGTGGGGAACTTGACAAGATGAATGGCTTGATGAAGAAGCCTCAGACCCATCTTTCTTTAGGATCAGATGGAGGGATCAAGTTCGAGAATCGTATATGGGTTCCTAAAGATTCACTGTTGAAGGAGTGTATACTACAAGAGGCTCATGGTTCTAAGTACACGGTACACCCAGGAACTACCAAGATGTTTAAGGACATGTAGAGGTTTTTCTGGTGGCCAGGAATGAAGAGAGACATTGCAGCTTATGTGGCTAGTTCTCTTATGTGCCAAATGGTGAAGGCTAAACATCAATGACCCGGTGGACTTTTACAGTCTATAGAGATTCCAGAATAGAAATGGGAACAGATAACCATGGATTTTGTGGTGGGTTTACCCCGGACCAAGAGAGGTCATGATGCGATATGGGTTGTGGTGGACCATCTTACCAAGTCAGCACACTTCCTTGCCCTAAAGACCACTGCCAAGGTGTCAGACTTAGCTGAGTTGTACATCTAAGAGATAGTGTGTTTGCATGGCGTACCAGGTTCTATCATCTCCGATAGAGATCCAAAGTTTACTTCCAAGCTATGGAAGCAGGTTCAAGAGGAACTTGGTACAAGGTTAAAGTTTAGTACCACTGATCACCCCCAGACAGATGGATAGTCAGAAAGGACAATCCAAAATTTAGAGGATTTACTGAGAGCTTGTGTGCTCAATTAGGGCGGATCATGGGAGCAGTACTTACCTTTATCCGAGTTTGCCTACAACAATAGTTACCAAGCTAGTATTGGGATTCCTCCATAAGAAGCTCTATATGGGAGACCGTGTCGGTCACCTTTTCACTGGGATGATGTGGGTGAAAGGACCTTGTTGAGGTCAGATGAACTCCAAGTGTATGTTGATAAAGTCGCTTTGATCAGGCAAAGGCTAAAGAGAGCCCAGGATCGATAAAAGTCGTATGCTGATGCGAAGAGGACTGGTGTGCATTTCACTATGGGAGAACATGTTTTTCTAAAAATCCGACCGCTCCGAGCTATAGCTAAGAACAGAGGAAAGTTGAGTCCCCGATACGTGGGTCCGTTTGAAGAGTTAGAATGGATTGGTGAAGCAGCTTATCATTTGGCATTACCCCCTCAATATAATATGATGCATGATGTGTTTTACGTGTCCAATCTAAAGCGATATGTGCAAGATCTGAGCCATGTGCTGAGCATTGATCATATTGAGCTTCAAGGAAAGCTGTCTTATCCTGAGTTGCCTTTATGGATTCTAAAACCAAGGTAAAAGAGCTCAGAAATAAGAATATAGAGATGGTAAAGGTTCTTTGGAATCACCATGGAGAGGATGAGGCCACATGGGAGCTGAAGATGGACATGGAAAAAGCATATCCTAATTTTTTTGTTTGATTGTTGAATTTTGAGAGTGAAATTCCTATAAGGAGGGGAGGATGTTATAACCCCATTTTTCCAAAACATGTAATGAGATTGTAATCTCTTTTTAAAGATAAATGAAATACATGATTGATTTGATGAGTTGATTTGAATTAATTTTGTGTATGATAGCCTTGTGTGTTTTCTTAATGGGCCTTATTGGCCATTGAGCCCAATTGAAGGAAAAACAAAAAGAAATGAAAAAGAAATTCAATTGGATAAAGGAATACATAAGAAAATAAATAAAAGACTAAGGAATAATTTCCAAAAATATAATTTCGTGTTATTAGGGTTCCTTTGGGTTCAAGGAACTCAGGATAATAAATTAATGGTAAAGGAAATAGAAAAGATATGGAAAATATGAATAATTAGATGATAACTTGAAATAAAAAAAAAGGGATCATTTCCTTGAGATAATAATCCCAATTTTTTTAGGATGGAATATAAAAGTATTAATAAGGTTCCCTCAAAATTTGAATTAAAAATGAACTACGAATTGGGAGTTATGGATTTTCCAAGTTATCATTGAATTTGGAATATAATTCGAAATAATAGGAAATTTGTTTCCTTTTGATCAAACGCGTGTCATGGGGACCCTTGGATTTAGATCCAATGGGCGCTGCTCGTCGTCCAAGTCCCAGTGGGACAAGGACTTCAGCCGTGATAGGGGAAATTTCTCCCCTTGATTCCAATCACCCTGATGCATGTTCATTCCTGGAGAGAATCCCATCGAGTTCGGGAGAAAGAGAAGAAACTTCCCAACCCTGGTTTATTGGGGTTTTAACCTAACCTCATGAAATGCCCAATTGGGCTAGGAATCAGGTTGCGATAAGGATTAGGATCCCTAATAGGGACCTCCCATGGCCTATATAAAGGGGACCCCTCGATCCCTCACATCATTACGATCACGAACGACTGTTCTTGAAGTTCTATCTCTCTTTCCTTTGCTCTATTGGTCTTGCTCCAGCGAGACTCAGTCGCGGCACCACCGCGTTGCTCAAGCAAGGAACGAGAAGAGGACGATGCACAATCGTTTTTTGATCGAGGATCACAATGATCCTCTGTGAGATCTAACGATACTGAAAGGTGGCCGTTTAAGTGGGAGCGCATCAACGAGGATCGTTGGATTGGAGACCAGCGTGGACTTCATTAAGATCCAACGGCCCAGGCATAGAGGCACGCGTGCAAGTGGGTGAGTGGGGGTGATCGATGTGGATCTTCTGATCAGTGGACTATCGTGGACCGAGGAGAATCCAACGATCGAGAAATTTCGGTAATTTCGCTCTTTGACCAAATAATCCAGAAAATGGTTTTCTTTGCAAAATTCGTAGAAATTATTAGGAGTGTCTAATGGAAAAACTTTGTACATGAAAGTTGTGCATAAAAATACGAGGAATCTAATAAAAATACTTTGAAAACTTGATTCTACTCCGTTTTACAAAAGTACCATAATTTTCTAGTAAAATGTATTAAAAGTTGATGAGAAACCCTAATTCAATATTTAGGGTGTATTTTGGTGAATTAATAGGTCAATTGATAAGATTAACCATGTTAATGATAGAGGTGGTTTTTTTATCTATTTTAAATGCAAGGTTTCCTAATTTAGAGTTGAAATTCATAAAAGGAGGATAATCTATATTGGAAACCCTAATTAGGGATAAAAGGAGAGAAAAATCATATTTATTTAGATTAAGGAAATCAGATGCTTAATAAAGATCCTAAACTTGTTAAGGGTGCTAAAATAAGATATTAAGGGTTTTATGTAGTTTTGATAAATTAAGGATTATAATATTGAAAGAGGAGGTAAAAACCCTAATATCCAAGGAAACCCTAAAATTGGAATTGAAATCCTAAGTAATGTGATGAAATTGGATAAATATTAATAAAAGGAAATTGGTATTTTTATTTCAAGATTTCTATTCATCATTGCTTTCTTGATTGGGTTTCCCTACATATTTGAATCTTTCTTGAAATCTGCAATCAAAGGTATGTGGTTACGCTTATGAATATCTCGAGTTACTTTTCTGAGGTTTTCTGAAGTTTTCATCGATGACTTGGAATAAACTGTTGGATGAATTTAGTTCATGCAAACTATAATGTGGCTATGACTATCACATAATATATGTGCCTACTAGATCATATCCTAGTCCCCTCTGTGGCTTAATAGTTGACCTAGTACATGGCTACCTATGGGGTAGGTCCATCAGGTCATTGGATGACTTTGTACATGGCTACCAATGGGGTAGGTCCATCAAGTCACATTGAGTTAGATATTGGGCTACCTTCAGGTAGTTCCATGTGACTCTATTACCCTATGCATTGGCTACCTATAAGATAGGACCATGGGGGTAAGAATCTACCTAAAAGAGAGGTAGCATACAAGTCCACTATAGGGACAACACAGAGTTAGGGGATAGGTAAGGATTGAGTAGTATGGCTTAAAACATAATCTTAGTTGTTAAATGATTAATTGAATGATTACGTTGTTAACATAGTTGCACATTATTTGTTTCCCCCACATACCAGCTTCGGCAGACCGTCGTTTTGTTTTTCGGCGATTTAGGAACAAATCTCAAAAGTACAAATAGTATAGCGACACATTGTGAATTCAAGAATTAAAGAATGAGGAGGAACTAGTTAGAGTAGTTCAGTTGTGGTTAGAAGTTTAGTATATTCCAAACTTTTCAAAGGTATGCAAAATTTTATTTATTACAGCTTTTCAGTATAGTCTGTTAAAATTTAATAATTGTTCTTAGTTATATGTCGAACCTTTAATTTGAAAATTATGGGTGCAGCTTCGACCTCTCGGTCTTCCTTAATTGGGGGTTACCAGAAGGTGGGGTCATAACAGTTTACTAGGACCTAGTCTTACTTATACTAATGCAATTTCACCTATTTGTAATATTGGAATCCATTTGTTGACTCTTATGCCAAGATCTAGTCAATGTTGCTAATGTTGGTTTCATAATCAATTGCTAATGTTGTTTCTACTCAAGCTACACTTTATCCTCCTATCGGACACACTAGTGGCATTGAACTTGCTAGAAAATATGTTTGCTTAAATAGATTGGCTTTATGTACTTTTTTGAGCTACTTGTTCCCTATGGTTAGTGTGTTTGTTTTTCTTGAATTATGTTGAACAAACCTTGAACATAATTGAACATATCCATTATACAAACCTTGTGCTCTTGCCTGAGTTCTTGAGGTAAGGCACAAAGTTTGTTGAAATAGGTTTATCTCATTGACTTTGGTATTGAGGTCTCTCATGTAGAAAGAGTGTGACATTTAGGCTTGAGACCCAAATGCCCTTGATGGACCCTTCCATTTGGAAGGTGGTCAAATATACAAAAAATGTTGTTTAGTATAATGGAAATGAATCTAAAACATGTTTGCTTTTTTAATAACAAACTCTTTAATTTGTTCTTTCTTTATTTCTATTATATTATGTTTTGAAAAGTATACTCTTAAACTTACGAGTCTATGTCTTTTATAGTGTACTAAACATAGTTGTGCTGATGTGTACCCATTTTTTTATTTCAGGTAACAGGTACACTATGACTCTTGATATGATTTTTTTTTCTTCTTTTATATGATAATTTGCAGCTCTAACTCTGATGATATCTAATGTTATGCAAAATGAATTCATATGGTTTATGTATGGGGAATATGCTTTATGATAGGTACTGGTTGAGAGATCTCTTGATGATACCTAACTATGATTTATGTTGTTTCATACCTTGTTCTTCTTGTTCTTGTTTGTGGTTTTATTGATGCATATGTTATGTGATCATTCTAGGGATGGATGCTCAGGTCCAATTGCCTTTGTTTGTGTTTCCATTAGGAGTGTGGACACCTTTGGCTATGTATCCATTAGGAGTGTGCACTTAGGGAAATAAATGGTTCGATGATAAATGGTACAAGAACAAGCACATATCCTATATGCATGTTTAATAACCCAATGCCACATATCTTTGAGATTCTTCTAGCATATCATCTCTTCTTTAAGTACTACCCTAAGACACCTAGTATATGATTATTTGTTGTCTTCTCATATCCTTAAGTTATTCCTGTCATGACTATAAATGACACGATTCGTTGCCTATGGGTATATCTTCAGTATGGGGAAAATTTAAATTTGAATAAATTGGTAAAATTTGAGTAAATTGATGATGATCTTATGAAATGACATTAATATGAAATCTCAATTATGACTAATGAAAGTGCTTTTCATGTTAATACTTGTGTGTAACTCCTTAGATAATTTAAATACAACTTTACCACATCTAGACTATACATTTCCTATGTTTTACATAAAACTATAGCGATCTTGATATGACGAGATAAGGGGGATTTGTACCTTATAAATCATGGTTGATGAGTTCCTCATTTTATCAATTACTTGTTCCCCTATTTTTGATTTAGACCTCAAACATAGTTAAGCAAACTCACTCCCTTATTTCAATATGTACCATGTTTATTTCTTGGAATGACTATGCCTTGGACTCTTAAATTCATAATGAAAGAATTTTATGCAAGAGGCATTATCCCTATTGATTCCTATCATTCTTTGTAGATTCCTTTTTGAATGATATGATGGATACATGTCTCAATATTTCCTTATTATGCTAAAACTCTTAGAGTACCCAATTCAACCTATTGATTTCCAAAATATACAATTACCATTACTTAAAAGGAAGGGAATACTATAATGACTATAATTTTGCAAAATGTTGAGACATGGTTTCCCATTATGATCTTGATCATTGATCTCCCAACCTTGCAAAATACACTTTGATAATTGACATTCTCCTTATTTGGATATGCTTGAGGGTTCACACCATGAGGACTAACTTACTAGATTGGGGTAGTAATTGACTTCATGATTCCACTGGTCTAGGTCACATCCCTATTATGGCTCTAGGTTTTCATCTTGTTGACTATTTTGAGTTCAGGAAGGTAACCCCTTCCACCCAATATTTATTTCTTGACCTAAGTCTCTAATAGGTTACATTTAGGATGATAGTGTCAATCGATCTTGAATCTCAATTTGACGATGCTCTTGAAATATGATGATGTTGACTACATCTTGTGGGTGACTTCCTATAAATACCTATATATAGATCATTCATCAACCTTGAATGCCACAATAATGGTACCAGTATTATATATCAAAGTGGTGCTCAAATGTGGATCAAATGTTTCTTGGTTGTCGTTTATGGATGAATGATCACTCCTAAGGTCTAAAGAGGGATTTAAACCCTAGCATTAAAGTGTTTGGGACTATGATCTCTTCTAATGTCTAAAGAGGAATCTAAATTGTAGCTTTTAAATGGTTGAATATATGACTTTGATGTCTAAACTTTGACTCTCGATATTTATTTATGAAATCTAGACTCAAGGTTATTGACATAGATATTGATTTTACTCCTATGATCACCCAACTTGGATCTTCAAATCGCCCTCAATACAAGACATATGTCTTTCATCTCCTCCCCAAAACTCAAAAATTCCAAAATGATTATTATGTTTATTTGCTTGATTTATGACTTAGGGATGAGAAATCATGTGGAATACAGTGGGACCTGCCATTGATTTTGATCATGAAATCATTATATTAAAATACAATGTTTGTCTCAAATTGTTAAAATATAAAACCTCAATCATGGATGTATAACACCACATAGGCCAATGTAGAATCTAGAACCCTAAATTTTGGGGATAAAAGTCATGTTTTACTATAGATTTAAAAAAATCAATTCATTTGACCTAAAATTTGGTCTCTCAAAATTTGTGATATATAGGTTAATCTCTCTAAATTTGTGACTCATGTGATGATCTTGCAAGTTTGCAGATCTGTGTGACTATGCTTTGACCTTGATGCTCAATTGCCTTATTTTAGAATCATGTTGATGTTGAAAGTCAAGATGATACATCATGAATAATATCAAGTTTATTATGATATGGATATAAAATCCAAAACCCAAATGATGGATTTATTGAATTTTAGGGGAAAATTCCTTTTAAGGTGGGGAAGATATGATAACATGGTCATTTCTATCTCCTCATACATGTTGTAATACTTTCTCTTTGTAAAAAAATTTCACTTTTGCCATCAATTTCATGATTTGAGTTGTTTCAATATTGTTTGAGTTTACTAGTTTCCACATGGAAAGTGGTGACTTTTTATTTGATATGAACCAAGGTTGCATCCAAATCATAATCCATCCGCACTCTAATACCTTTTGATATCATGTAAGGGTCTCTTGTTACCCTCAAAATATTTTATTCATTTAGAGGACACTCTTACACATCCAGAAACCCATGGTTTACTCAATTCTTAGGTCGGATAAGGGGGATAGGCCTATTTCATTTAGACATTCAAAATCTAATTTTCAATCATTTTGATCTTGGTTATCTTTGATGGATGACAACCTGGGTCCCATTTTGAGTCATGCAACCCATCTGCTCCCTTCTTCCCCTTTATTCAAGTGTGATCCAATATCGTTCCCCTTAACCAATTAAAAACCCTGAACCTCAGAGAAATAATTCAAAGACTTTAGATTAGTACTGTAGATCTGAATTTCCATCCAATGGTCATGTCAGTTTCTCCTACCTCCATAAAAACCTTGGCCGGAGGCCATGGCACTGGGCCTCACCTAACACCCCCTCTACACTATTTCCATCAAAGTTTGAGGGTATTTTTTCTTGTTTTTTCCATCCCTATAATTCCTATGCCTTTTTCTTAGCCACTTGGGTGAGCTAGTGCCCCAATTTTCCTCTATTTGTCCCTCTTGTTAGTGGTGGCACTGTCAGCTTTCCACATTGGGTCTCCTCTCCACTTCTTCTCTTACTTTGCTACTGCTTACACTAGCTATGCATAATCACATGTGTGTTGGGAGACACCTCCACAAGTTGTGAGAGTGCCCTGAATCCCCCTCTTCTCCAACATAGGTGAGGCGTACAACTTTCTAACCTCTTATGCTTCGCGTACAGGTAGATGAGAAAGAAATAAACCCTACAAATTTTGGATATCCGTCATATGCTTAGTGGGTAGGCCATCATCCTTCCCTTCCCAGGACCATGGGATGGCCCCACCCAGGGGTGGGTCTCTATATCCCCCCCCCACACGGTCAACAAACATATGAAACATGGCACGAAGCCTCTTTCTTTCTCACCCTTTTTCCATAATAGCTATACAACAAAAGATCTTGACCACTGAATCATTGATCGAGGGACAAATATTGGTAAGCTCTCTCTTTATTTCCTCAAAATATATGATGAATCTCATAAATATCATTTTAAATCAATATTTTAGCCAAACATGTCTTGTAATATTCAATTTTTTATCAAGAGAAAGAGACCTACCTAATAAAATTGATTGAAAAACCTAATGATGTTGGTAATTCTTAAGATATGCTAAATATGATAGTTTCAGATCTCTTTCTATATATCTTATGCCATATTATGCTCAAGCTTGCTCCTTTATGCCCCAGAACTTGATGTTAGCATAATATCAGTCACTTAAATATCTACACACATCAAGGTTCAAACTTTTCTACTTTTGTACCACTAAATGACCTATTGTTTCTAGAGTGACCTTAAATAGACCTATATACAAAATATCACTTCTTTTATGTTATAACTTGTTCAAGTGTGCATATAATACCTATGAATGCTCTAAATTAGTAGTTTTTACTATCAAATGTAGTCAATTCTGATCATGATACTTCTTGGACCCTAAGGATGATCTTCTAACACTTAATGTGTATCCATATGGCCTTATGTGGTGAATGTTAAACCTTATGCATTTGTTGATCTAATGATCCTCAAAGACATTTGTGTGGCCTTGATTATTTTTATGCTTGTGTACCCCTAAATGACCTAATGGTGATAGAATGACCTTAAATGGACCTATATGTAAAACATCACTTCTTTTATGTTATAACTTGTTCAAATGTGCTACAAATATCTATGAATTCCCGATTTAGTACTTTTTATTCTCAAATGCAATCATATCTGAGCATCATCCTTCTTGGAACTAATGATGATCTTATGACACTTAATGTGTATTAATATGGCATTTTGTGAAGTATATTAAAAATTATGCATTTATTGATCTAAAGATACTCAAAGACTTTTATGTGGCCTTAAATTAGTAAACTTTCATGACTTGTATGCCTAAATTTCTGATGAATCATTCCTACATCATTCTAGTGACTAGGTGCCTAATCTCAACTTGAATTGTAATATAGTATGCATATTGATAATTGAAAATCTAATCTTATGAAAATCTTTTCCTAATGATCATTCATGTTAGAGAATAATCTCAAATAAGTATCTTAGTAGGTTTATGATTCCTAACTCAAGTAGAACCTATCTATTCTCTAATGGTAAAATTATTGCATGATAATGACTCAAGGTGACAAGTTTGACAATGTTGATACTTATGTTTCTTAATGCTTCTTGAACCTCATACTTTATCTACTAAGTTCATGAAATCCTAATCTTATGACCCAAATCATATTTTTGATGTGTCACCCTAGGATTAGATGAATCCAAGAGTATGATGTAACCTGATATGTAAATGCATGACCTAGTTTTACATATTGAAATCAACAATGAATGAGATGATAACCAGATCTAGGTGACACATGCCACAATTATAGTGATTTATGAGACCTAGTTTTACTGATATTAATCCACTTATACCTATTTGTAATCTCAAGATCAATTGGTTGACTCTTATTCCATGATTTAGTCAAAGTTTTTAATTATGGGTTTTAATCAATGGTTAGTCTTGTCTCTACTCAAGGTACATTTCATCCTCCTATTAGATAGACTATTGGTATTGGACTTGCAAGTATATATGTATTCTTAAACTACTTGACTTTTTATACTTGTTTGAGATACATGTTCACTGTGATTAGTACATTTGTTCTGCTTGAATATGTTAAAGAAATCTTGAACATAATTGAACTTGTCTAATATACAAACCTTGTGCACTTGGTTGAATTCTTGGGGTAAGGGTAAAAAGCATATAAAAATAGGGTTATCTTATTCACTTTGGTCTTGAGTTCCCTCATGTAGAAACAGAGTGACATTTAGGCTTGATCCTTAAATGCCCCTCTTTGATCCTTCCATTGGGAAGCTGGTCAAACGATTGTAAAATATTGTTTAATATAATGGAAATGCATATAAAATACATTGTCTATTAATACCTTATTCTTCTTATTCTTATTTGTGGCTTTATTCACGTATATATTATGTGATCCATTCTAGGGACGAACAACCAGGTCCACTCGCCTTTGGTTGTGTCACCATTAGGAGTGTGGACTTAGGGTAATAAACTATTCTTTGACAAGTGTCCTTTAGTTTCTTGAGTTTTCTTTTTGTATAACAATTATGATAATAATTTTTCTCTTTGTCACTTATTTTTGAAATTTTTATATGATTCCATACTAGGGTTTCCTCCTCTTTCCTTTTAGGGATTTTGTCCACACTCCATTTAGGATTTACTTGACAATCCTTTTAGGGTTTTCCCTACTTCCCTTTTGTTGTCTAGTTTTTAATTTGTTATTAAAACAACATAAATAAAAAGGACAAAAAATAGAGAACATGAAAATGAAGTATTCCATCATAATAGAGATGCTTCTTTCCTTGTACTATTCATGACTTCTTGTTTGCATGTTTGGTTCGTTCTGAGAAGTTGGGATCATTACTTACCTTCTTATGTATTCTTTGGTTCTTCTTTTCTTTCCTCATCTAGTTTGTTCAGGATTGCTTCCTATTATGTAAACATCATACACTTGCACTTCACATGACTCTAAACCCGTTTGTGTATGTAATAGTTGGAAATACTCACATTGGATCCCTAGATGAGGTGCTAGGTTGTTAGTTAAGGTATCAACTCAACGTAATGATGAACATCCAAAGGCATCAAGGTCAATGCATCTCTCGAGCACTCATGACTTATTACTATCTCTATACTAATGAGGTGTATTAGGAGTAGTACCCAAATTCAAAGAAACCAAGTTACCCCCACGGTAAGTGCCATCACGTCATGGATATATTAAGGACGAATCACTCCTACACATGGCATGCTTAGGTGAGGATGTAAACAACATATAAACTCATTGGATACAAAGGAGAAAGTTTTACATTATATAAATGCATATTAAGATTTTATTTCTGGTTTTACAAGTTGAAGATTAGATTTTTTTTTACAAATCCATGATTGATTCTAAATTCACAAATGAAACTTGCAAGTGGCCAATAAGGGAGTCATGGGGGAAAGGCGGCAACGCCAATCAAGATGTGCTAGGGAAAATCGTAGATGGTGACAATGGGAAGCATGGTAAGTAAAATGGTAGCAAGGAAAGACAATCATATTGTATTTTCTTATGACTACTATAGGGATGGAAGAATTAAGACACACACCGTCTCCAAGGAAGGAAGTAAGAGATGCTCACCAACATCTTATAGAACTTGGGATAAACCTGACATATGTAGGCTTACAATGAGAATCCTCACCACCATTAAATGATCAGATGAGTAGCATGGAGATGGAATTGTTCTTTGACGAGAATGAACATATCTATGCAGATCATGGCAACCCATTCCTGGAAGACAACACCCCATTGCAAACGATGAGAAACTTGATTCAAGCTATTACCAGATAAAACAAGGGAGGCTCAACAGATTCATAATTTATTGAGGACAAACCACAACAAATTATTAACCCCTAAGACATCAATTTGTTGCAAAGATAGAGGATTTTTGGAAATCTACATTGCACCCAAAGAAGAAGAGATCCTGAGAAAACCGTACAAATATGTTGTTATAACCAAGATTATTGACACATCTGTGGCCTTACTTACTATGGAAGAGAGAAAGAAGCTCCTCCGAAGATCTACATGATAGATGGAGTTATTCTAATTTATGAACCAATATCATATTGTGCAATAATCCAATAGAGGGGATCATGTCAATGCCCATACAAAGGGACCATGGTCCCTATTTGGAGGTTGTCTCATGGTATGGTCGTGGGATGGATACTTTGAGCCTTCTAACGGCATACCAGATCACATTATAACATGGATTAGAGTCATGGGCCTTTCTCTACATTACTATCACAAAGTAATCTTTGAACAAATCAGCCAAGGTAGTTGGTAGAATGGTGTGAAATGATGACCACTCAACCAATCGCACAAGAAGCAAATTCGTGGGACTTGCAGTTGAAGTCAATACCAGCAAACCAATACATATGATCAACATCATAAATGGAAGGGAGTATAAGATAGAGTATGAATAACTTCTGAATCTATGTTTGGAGTGCGGGAAACTGGGTCATATGGCTAAAGATTACAGACACCAGGACAAAGACACCAGAGACCCAAGAAGAACTCAACAGCCAAAAAATAGTGATGAAACAAGGGTCAGGTGGGTTGAAGAGGATGAGAAATTATAGGTGTATTATGGAAAGAAATCCTAACTTGTAGGTCAATAAGAAACAAAGACACCAGAAAACCTCAAAAGAAAGGGATAGGGAATGCAAATAAAAATAACAAATTCTGGGAGAGGAAGAAGAGGAGGTGATAAAGGCCCTACCAGAGTAGGGAAATGTTACTAAGGATAATATTGCTAGCCTGAAGATCTAAAGGACTAAACAAAAAATCATCAAGGAAACAAGGATGCAGTCAATGACAAAATGAACCAAAATGCATAGAATGATCAGGGAAACCAGTTTAATACCAGAAAACTACATGTTGTAACAATACATAAGACTAATAAAGAAATAAATAAAGAGAATGATCATATTGTGGTAAATCTAATGGGCAATGAGGTTATCGAAGGGAGAGGTAAAGAGGGAAAAACATAGAAATCCACAGAGGTAGAGATGGAACTAAATGAAGGAAATGTTGGGAATGTCGACACTGACACACAACTTATCAATGTGAGAAGGAAATCAAAAGAGAAGTGAACAGGAGGGAGAGCCTTCCCAACACCGGCCACCCATCCATATAACACGAGAAGTAAATCGAGGAAAGGTTCTACCGATCTAGGAGGATCTTTTGGTAACCACTATAAAACCATCCTCTCTAAATAATTTTAATGATTAATACACTAGTTTGGAATGTAAGGAGTTCCGATAAGGCTAAAGCCAGATGCGCTCTAAAAACCATGATTAGTATTCACAAAATCAAAGCAGTCACAATTGTTGAACCACCTATGTCAGGTGTCGAGGTTGTTGCATCTATCAAAGACCTAGGTTTTTCAATTTCTCATCGAGTAGAAGTATGGGGCATCTCATGAGGTACATGGGTCCTTTGGAACAAAGAAGAGTGCAATCTCCAGATTGTTGAGAGACATAAGTACTCTATTCACTATTGTGTAAGTAGGAATACATTCATCACCTTCATATATGCTTGTCCTAGATCTAGTGGCCATCCCATGCTCTGGCAACACCTTCACACCATTAGTCAGAGGACTAACAAGCTGTGGAAAGTCATGGGAAATTTCAAATGTATGTTATCCCCAGACAAGAAGACAGGTAGCAACAGATTTAACTACAATGAGGCTACCAAATTCCACAACACTCTCTTTCTTGCAGGCCTAACAGACATCAAGAGCATTGGCTATAGATTCACTTACAAAATGGGTATTCTACACAAAAAAATGGACAAAGCAGAAGCTAATGTAGAATGGATCCAATCGTACAACAATATCACCTGTGAAATCCTTCCTAGTGTTGGTTCAGATCATAACCCAGTGGCCATTCTAACGAAGCAACAAGGAAAATAGTAACCCCTCTTTAAAACTAAAGCCTCGTGGAACTCCAATCAAGACTTCAGTAAAATTGTAGAAGTGCATTAGGACAATAGTGGCATGTTCCAAATAGCTTTGTTGAAAGTCAAAAAACCTATCGTGGAATGGGATTCACAACACTCCAAAGAAAAGGAAAAATAAAAAAGAACTGTCATGGCCAACATCAAGAAACTGCAAACTGATATTGAAATGACATATTTTGCGAGAAAGGATAATACTTGTTCAAAATCAGAACAAAAACTAGATGAGCTACTCGAGATGAGGAAGAAGATTTCAAATAGTGGAGTCATATTAATTGGTTGTCCATGGGGATAAGAAAAGTAAATTCTACCATGCTTATGTTAGCAACATAAGACGTGTGAACCTTATCTCAATTCTCTGACACCCTAATGGCTCCTGGGTGGAAGGAGATGACCTAACAATACATATAAATGAGCATTTCCAATCTTTCTTCATAAGCACCTCCCTACCTACCCAAGAGAATATGGAGACACTTCCAGGACAATTCCACAAATTGGCACATAGATAGTTGATGGAATTAACTACATCACCCACTAAAGCTGAGATTTGGAGCATTCTCAAGAATTTCAACCCTTATAAAGTAGTAGGATTAGACGGAATAGACAATACATTTCTTAAAAACACTAGAAAACAATTAGGCCTTCCATCATTAAATCTATATGACACCTCTTGAATGGAAATGTGATCCCAGAGAGACTAGAGACTCATACATAGTGTTGATCCTTAAGGTGCAGAACCCTACCAGCTGTATTGAACTTCAACCTATCTCCTTGAATAATTCTTGCCTTAAATTAGCTTCCAAATTTGTTGTTGAATTGCTAAAGAGATGTATCCCCAGATGGATAACTCCAACACAAATGTGTTTTGTTCCAGGTAAAAAAAATCTCAGACAATATCATCCTAGTCTAGGAGATTATCCACAACATGACCCGCCAAGGTGTGGCTCCCTTCACGGCCAAAAAAGTAAATCTCTCAAAAGCCTATGATCATATGTCATGTAAGTTCATTGAAGATACACTCTAAAAATCCAATTTCCCAGATAACATCAAAAACTATGCCATGAACTCTCTAGCGTGTGGCTCAACAATATTTTGTTGAACGGAGAAAATCTACCTAGTTTCAAAGGCTCAAGAGGTCTAAGGAAAGGGGATCTGTTGCCTGCTATCTCTATGTTATCTGAATGGAAATGTTATTAAAACTCATTGATAAGAGTGCTAGGATCAAATAGTGGAAGACTATTACGGTTGCAAAACAAGGTCCCTCGATCTCACACATTTTCTTCACTGATGATATCCTTATAATTGCTAAAGCAACCAAGGAACAAATGATGGTTATTCATGAATGTTTCAAAAGCTTTAAGAGAGCATCTGGGCAGCTAATATTCATTGAAAAGATAAGAATATTTTTTACAAACTCAGTTGATAAGAAAGCATGAACCAAATTCTATACTAGTAGTGGAATATAGGAAACCCAAGACCTGGGGATGTACCTCAGGGTACCCATCCTACATTTTTGAGTGAAGAAACCTATCGATGCATGTATCATCGATAAAATGGAGAGTAGTATGAATGGGTGGGTGGAGAAAAAACTATCTCCAGCATGATGCATTTGCCTATCCAAAGTGGTCCTTACTACTATCCCTTCATGTTCTATGCAAATAGCTAGATTTTCAATCAATGTCTGCAAAGATGTTGATAAAATCATTTGTAAGTTTATTTGTAATGGAGGTCACAAACCAAATCCAATCTCCCTTGTGGGATGAAACACTATCACTATGTGCATGGAGGAGGGGGGCTAGGAATCAAGTCCATGGTATACTGGAATAAAGTGGTGATAGGGCAGAGTGTCTGGGAGTTGATATCACATAGACAACCTTTGTGGAAGGAGGGTCTACTGAGAAGTAACCAAAACTTCAGAGGTCAACCTAGAGCTCGTGCAACATCCTTCTAGAAAGCTATGTATGAATGCAAGGAACTTCTCACTACCAACACTATCAAAATAATCAACAATGGAGAAAATACATCTGTCTGGTTTGATAAATGGGTCCCAAATTCTAGGAGACTAATTGGTATCTGCACTAAATAGGTGGAAACTGATATCCTAGACATGAAGGTCTCTATCTAAGTCAATCTATATGGTAATTGGAGCAAGAATTTTTTGCAGTAATAGTTAGTGTCGGATTGTATTACGTGGATCACGAGCCAACCCCCTCCAGATTCAGCATGCCCCCCAGTTAAGTGGGCATGGATTTATGAGGAAAGTTGTTTATATTCTATCAAATCAACGTATAATGTCATTCACGAAACCAGTCCCCGCCTGTGAAATGTCCCTTGGAAAGTTATATGGGGGATGAACATACCAAATAAGATCATGGTATTTCTTTGGCTAGTTGGAAATGAGGTGATCATGACCAATAAAAGAAGAAAGGAGAGACACTTCATAGGTAACAACCTATGTCCTCGATGGAACCATGAAGAAGAGACCACCCTGCATGCGCTCAGGGACTGTACTTCTATGAAATACACTTGGGACAGTGCAATCTATTCAGAAACCAATGTCGCCTCTAAGGAATCTCAATGACTAAATGGTGGAACATAAACATCAAGGGAGATGATAATCATATTAAAAAGATTACACTTTACTTCTGGATCATATGGAATGTGAGAAACTAAAACTGTTTGAAGGAAATGAGCTCAACATGAGTCGACAGGTAAATGAGGTCTCAAACAACATTACTGCAAATAACCTTGCATTCATGATAATCATGGATTGGGGCATCTAGGGACAAAGGTGACCACTCGTATGCTATAAAACCATGTTGAAGAAGGGACTGATGATGACAATATCCTTGTCTGAGTGGATGTAGTAGTAAAGGGTGGCGAGGTAGCCATTGCTACTACAATACAAAGAACAGATGGTACATGGTTAGGAGGTGTAGAAAAATGCATCCATACTTTTACAGTCATTGAAGATGAACTTCGGGCTATTGACCTTAATCTGATTGTGGGAAGAATGTTGCACCTATATGAAAGTGATAGTTGGCAGCAACAACAAGAAGGCTATAGAAGCCATTGAATGAGGAGGGACTCCAAACCACCGCTTGGAAGCTTGGTTGAATAAAATTGAAAAGACCATGGCACAATGCAAGAAAGTGAAGTTTGTGAAAATTGAGAGGACAAATAATGTCACTGCAGATGACTTGGCTAAACATCATCAAAAATCCTATAAGGAGGATTTATTCTACACAGACCCTCCGCTCGACCTTGTGGGTCCTTCTTCGCCTTTTTGTAATGGTAGAAGTTCTACCAATTTTACATTTTTTAGGAATTTTGTACCTTTGTTTGCTATGCATGCAAGAGGAGGGCACGTTGAATAAAATAGCCTCCTAGCTTACCCAAAAAAATGTTGTTTTCTTACAATAGTAATATTATAGATTGCCAATCATATTGTTGGGTTTTAGGGGAGGCAGAGAAGGCAGCAGAAACAAAATTTTCTTCTCCCCCAAGCCCAACACCAAGGATATGTGTCAACGTCTATACAATAGGAAGGATGGTTTGTGGAATCATACCTTATTCTAGAGGATTGCTCGGTGACAATACCTCGCGGCTTGCACGGTCTTCACCTCCGATCTTGGACGGTATTTGTGCAGCTCCTGGTCTCACCGGGACTTACGACTCTTGGTCTCACCGGGACTATTAGGATTGACAACTGTCCTCCAAGTGACAGAAGTCTCCCGCCTCTGAAGTAGTCCACACAGACCACCTAGAACTCTAATCTCCTTGTCCCACAAGGAATCAAAAGGAGTCACACCCTTCTGTCAACGTACTAGTCATTGACACACTCTCCTCCCACCAGTCATTTTCTACAGTTGTCTTTCCCTTGATGTGCCTCCCTTATTGGGTAGCACTTGCTCGGGCTCTCTCGGTTACCAAAATTAGAGAGAATGACAACTTTGCAGAGCAACTGGTGTTCTGATTTGTGTTCTGATAAGCCCCCAATACCCCTATATATAGGAGGTTCATGTGTCTCAGGCAATGCGGGATTAAAGCAGGAGTAGAAGGATTCGAGATTTTCCACAAATATGACATGTTACGGTAGCTGAACCGATCATTTCACTAACTGAAATGATCGTTTTGTCCCCTGAGCAGATCGTCTGGGACCTGAGTGGATCGTTTGGGGCTCTCAACCGATCGGTTGGTGCCCTGAACTGATCAGTTCATGGTCCTGATCCAACTCAAATTGACTTTCCATATTTGTTTCCAACTAATCCAATATTAGTCCTTGTCCAAATCAAATTTGTATAAGTGAAACAAATATATTTGTAAAATGGTCTTCTTATTTTCCAAACGATATCGGTTGGTCACATGAACCGATCGGTTCAACGATTGAGCCGATCGTTTGGTGACACATAAGCTGATCGTCTCACTGCATGAGCCGATTGGTTCAACAACCTGAGCTGATCGGTTCATCTCATGAGCCGATCAGTTGGAGCAGCAGACTTGTGAAAATTAGTCAATTGCAGTTTCAATCAATCTGATACTCTCAATCAACTGGTCCAACACCTTGAACACTATGATATTGAGCTATCAATTAATTCAGTATTTAATTGAACTACTAAACTCCTTTAGTAATCAATCTTAACATCATTTGTGGATAAACTCCTCTTCTAGGTTAAATCCTATGTGTGTGACCCTACAGGTCCATTTCACGCTGGCAGTGAAAGTCCATAACACTTATGACTTCACAAGAAAAGAGCACTGCCTAGTCACACATCAGTGCTACCCAAGTGATATAGAAAGTTGGAGAACAACTTTCAATCCTACAATCTGTGAATGGTATTACAGTGAATGTATAATTCCTTTGTCACTGATATCCTGAATGAACTCGAGGCATGGAATAGTCATCCTTTCAATGTACATTCACTTTCTTGATCTCAGAGTAGATTGGAGGAGATATGTATGACATCAATATCACATACTGATTCACACATGTGTGCATTCCTATCTCAATCCTACTCATCAAGCGGCCATGGATATCAAACTCCCTCGGGAGGGACAAATCCCATATCTATCACTCACCCCTCAAAAGCCCCATGTGTCAAAGCCACCCAATCATCACCTTTATAACAACCCATGTTTCAGGACTACGTTTGATGATGTCAAAGTGTACCAAACGACATGTGTTGAGTGTAGTGATTTCAGGTCAATCAATCACACTCACCACCATCACTGTGAGAACTAACTGTGACTACCATGTCATGGTTACATGTGTCAAACTCACGGTGGGTTTGTCCGGTACACTTTTTCTCTAACAAGTACCTATGTGTTTGGTTTGATATCTCTATATCATGACTAATGAGATTCTGTCATCAACCAACACCACAATCTAGTCTTGTGTGTCATTGATGTCTATATACCTTCCACACTGACATCTGACTAGGGGCATAATAAGAATGTACAAACTCTTAACATCCGTATGATCTCATCGTTCAGGTCCTCATCCTGAAAGCATACGTCATTGAGTACTGTCATTCTCTAGACATTCAATCTATTTTATCACTATCTCATATGACTGAACCAGAAAGAATTGGAAGCTTGCCTTTGATTTTTATCAAATCAATCTTAATGTATCCCACCAATCATCCCATGATTGGCTCTTAGGGCATACATACCAACAGACTCCCACTTGCACTGTGAGCCAATCACCCTTGAATCATATTCATAGTGATCTTCAAACATGTCCCACATGTTACTATGCTCTAGTGCTTAAAAAGTGAGTTATGGAAACACCTTGCCAAAGTCAGTATTAACTGCATGTCTCTCATCTCTTCGATGTACGTCACACGTATGAGATGGAGTTGCCATAATATGCGATCTAGTATTCTTTTGCTAACCTTTAGCCACATTGCATGATCAAGCATTCCTTACTTGTCATCAATGACCAGAATATCTATAAGTTCATCTCATGAAATTCCAGATCCATATAGTATCCACTGTTGTTATCTAACACACAGATACTCGACATTTCCTTTTAAATGGTTTTATTGGAACATTTCCAATTATCAACAAACTTTCACTTGTATATATCCCATACATATTTTGTGATTAATTTTCTGTCCTTTTTTAAGAAGTTCGCATTAGTGTAACTCTTTGCATTGAACTCTTCCTTATTTCCATAGAACTAGTTCTTCTCAAGTACTTATCAAGTTCTCATGGTATTCCAGTAACCCTTACTGGAATTAGAAAGACATCCACTCATCATGTCCCACATACGAGTTATCAAGATGAGCATATCATATTGTCATGTCCTACGTACAAGATGATAAATGCATTTTATTCTTGCTATGTCCATACATGCAAGATAATGGGGTGACTACATACATGATAGATCCATATCTATTCTTAGTGTTCCCATTCTCCATAAGAATTGGACACTTGGCCTTGGGATACTTACTCCGTGTAACATGGACATTTTTTCTCCCACTGAGTCTATGTGCACTGAACCCTTCAGTATAGATTGCCAATGTATGCTTTCTCTTTTCAGGTCAAGAGATTTTCTGAGAATTATCGCTATAGATCTCTATTCCTATCACATAGGAAACATCTCTATCTTCCCTAAAGATAATTTCCACTTTGGATTTCCATTCTAGAACATTTCCATTTCACATCATCATGTAGAATGTGAATACGCTCCCACTAAATCACAGATCCCTTCTTTATCTTTGACATATCAGTCAAACCCTTTGAATATATCATCAAAGTAAAGATCTAGTTCTGGGTTTCTTGTACTTAATCAATCACATTGATTAGTCCATTGTAACTTATAGACTTTATTTGCATTAATGGATTCAAAAACCTTATAGGTTGTGTCATGTACACATCCTTGTTTTATTCCTTATAGGAATGCAGTTTTAGTATCCGTATGCCAAATCTTTTAGTCTTTAAGTTGCAATTAACAAGCATCATCCTTCTCAAAATGTTATCCATGTGTCTTAACTCTTAGACTTATTTGCACTTACGGATTTCATCCCAATGGGTGCTACCATCAAGGTCATACCTTATGGTTCACATGGAAGTCATTTAGGATGTAATGGTTATAAACCATAACTCAAAATTCAGTTTCTCATA
The DNA here is from genome assembly GCA_963693085.1 of Alisma plantago-aquatica. Classification (NCBI taxonomy): domain Eukaryota; kingdom Viridiplantae; phylum Streptophyta; class Magnoliopsida; order Alismatales; family Alismataceae; genus Alisma; species Alisma plantago-aquatica. The sequence goes on along the minus strand of OY856411.1, from coordinate 66,201,043 downwards.
TTTATCTAGATAGTTGACTCATCACATGAACAACTCATCACATAGATAATCGAGGTGTATCTATCAAGGATATAAGAACTCACAACCTTTATGATTCTTAATGTCCTTTATTAGTGTAGGGTATTCTTTATTTAAGAAGAACTTGGTTATTTGATAATCATTCTCTAACTCCTTAGAGTATGACTCCTTTAGATTTAAACATCACCATGCCTTAATCACGAGTTCACTATGATACATTATCATAATCACCCACAAGGATATCAAACATTTGGTCTAAGTATTTCATTCATTGATCTCATCAAGAATTAACACTTTACCAAATTCATACTTCATCTATGATATTCTTGAACACTTCAAGATGTTCATATTGGATTTATCTAAACACCATATGAAGTATCAGCATTTACTCCAATAGGTATGTAAATACATCACATTTATTATACCTAATAGGATAATCATTCTCCCACTACCACTAGTGAAGATCGATTAATCATGTCCAAGATATTCATGTCTCTTACTGGTTCTCTAACCAAAAGAGTCTAGATCTATCCATCACATGGAAATTAGAAATGAATTTCTCATGATTTATGCTAATTTTATTGTTTGAGTTATCTATAACTTTTAGGTATCATTTTATCTTATGCGTACCAAAGACCACAATATAAACAAGACATTGCCATAAAGATCATATCTTTAGAATTGAAACATCAACTTTATTGATTGCCATCATTGTCATACAATATGCAAAAATAAAGTGTTTCTATCTATTGGAAAATATGAAATACCAGTTCATAACTCTATTACATGCCTTTAAGGCTGAAAATAAACTAAAGTAATCCTATCTATGGCAGCAACACTTGCCCCATTTATTGAGTGCTTTACACTTTATATCATGGTATCATATACCTCAAAAAGTGTTACAAGTTTATTTCATGACACCTTTAAGTGGAGACTTCTGTCATCTCCTTCTTCTTTTGTTCTTCCAGATAGAGAGGACAATTCCTTTTCCAATGTCCTAGCTTTTAACAATGGTGGCAATTGCCTTTCTTGGTCACCCTTCCCTTGTCCTTGAGAGTTGAAGATGACTTGGGCTGTTGGCTAGCATCAGAACATTTCTTAGCTTTGCCCTTACCCTTATCCTTGCACTTGGACTTGCCTTTCTTACTGCGGATCACCATCACAGACTTAGGCTTGTCCTTCTTCATCTGTGCCTCGGATGTCCTCAACATGCCCAACAACTCTGATAGTGGCCTGTCAAAGTTGTTCATGTTGTAGTTCATAACAAACTGACTGTAGGATTTTGGCAACGATTGCAGTATCACATCATTAGCCAACTCTTAGCTCAGTGGAAATCCCAATCTTGTCAGGTTCTCCACATAACCAATTATTTTGAGTGTGTGAGGACCAACTGGATCTCCTTCTGTCATGACACACTTGAACAGCGCCCTGGAGACATCATATCTCTCTTGTCATGCTTGATCTTCATACATGTTCCTGAGATGTTGAATCATCTCAATCACACCCATGTTCTCATGTTATCTCTACAACCCGTGGTTCATGGAGCACAACATCAAGCACTTTGCATCAATGGCATGATCAGAATGCTTCTTGTAAGCATCCCTTTCTGCCTTTGGTGCAGTAGGAGCTAGTTCCTCTGGAATTTAAGTATCCAGGACATAGAGCTTTTGCTCTTGAGTGAGAACAATTCTCAATATCCTAAACCAGTCGTGGAAGTTAGTCCCATTCAGCTTGTCCTTTTCAAGGACCGATCACAAAGAGAAGTGATTGTTGTTTGTTGCCATTTGTACTACAAAAGGGAAATATGCAATTTTTAGTCCAAAACTCATTTTTGACTTATTTGATTGGTTTTTTAAAAAATTGACGATATAATTAGGCCTTTAATTAATTATCACTCCCACTATTTTAGTTCAAATTGATAGCCCTCACCATCAATTCAGAAGATTGCAACGTACAACCTTCTAGTGGGCAACATCCTGAAATCCTCTAAGTCATGGACCAGCTAGGGTTGTCACCCACAACATAGATCTTCCAGGTAGGCAACTCTTGCCAATTGAATCATATGAAACTCTTGAAAGATGGCATGCACAACTCCTTGTCATGATCACCTCCATGCCTCAAGGTGCTCGATCCCATCTAGGTCACCTTGTTAAGTCTGACCCAAAGCCAACACGATGAATAAGCACCCTGCTAGGGCAGACCCACATATCCATCCTTCATGCTTCCACGAGATAGACGGTGGACCATGCTAGGGCGTGCCCACACTTGGCCGATCAAGATTTTCACGTGTGTCACATTTGGAAGGCATCTAAAACTTTAATAGTTAATGAGGGATTTGGTTTTATAGGTACATATACATATCCAATCACCACAATACATAGTATGTATCATTTACATGCTATATCCCAAAGAAAACATGTAAAATGATAAAAGCAATGATTATGGCCATCCTAATGTGATTCCTCGAGCTAAGAGGAATCACACTCATCTTGGTCTACATCACATGTAACCTGTACAAGATGAACTTTGTGCTTTGCCTTCTGAGTTGATCAACTCATCGCATGAATGACCTACTCGCTTTGGCAGTTTGTTTGGGTGCCACCAGTCGATCGATTGGCTCCTCCAACCGATTGATTTGCCTGGTCGGCGTTCATCTCCTCATGGCCGCCACCCACTCGTCTCGCTCCTCGAACCGGTCATCAACCGATCGGCTCACTCCTTGAGCCGATCGTCTGGAACGTCAACCGATCGGTTCACTCCTTGAACCGATCGTCTCAGCTGCCGTCAGGATGTCCGCCTTACTTTGACATAATAGGAAATAAAATTCAATCCTATTTACATTTGAATTGAGAAACCCCAAGTTACATTCAGAGGGAGCAAAGGTAGGAAATAAATCTTGAGTTATCTCGAGTTACATGAAGAATAAAGGAGGTAGGGAATCGGTGCGCAGACCGAGATGTAAGAAACAATAACCAACCACACACAGATATATGGTTTATTGGCCATAACCACACTATACATCCACCACAAAACTCATATAAGGGCGACGCATATCGAGTGCATTCATATTACATATCATATATGTATATTGGGATTTGTGGATTTAGGATTGGACATCCATAAAGTCAATTTTATTCGCATCGTATGCAATAAATAAAGGCGACAAACCAAAATCCATCATATTGATAATCCTAAAGTATAGATCAGTTGATGTGGCTCTGATACCACTGTTGGGTTTTAGGGAAGGCAGAGAAGGTAGCAAAAACAAAATTTCCTTCTCCCCCAAGCCCAAAACCAAGGATATGTGTCAATGTATATACAATAGGAAGGTTGGTTTGCGGAATCATACCTTGTCTCGAGGCTTGCTCGGCGACAATACCTCACGGCTTGCGCGGTCTTCACCTCCGGTCTTAGACGGTGTCTGTGCAGCTCCTGGTCTAACTGAGACTGACGACTCTTGGTCTCACCGGGACTGTCGGGATTGATAGCTGTCCTCCGAGTGGAAGAATTCTATCGCCTCTGAAGTAGTCCAAACGGACCACTTAGAACTCTGATCTCCTTGTCCCGCAAGGAATCGGAAGGAGTCACACCCTTCTGTTAGCGTACTAGTCACTGGCACACTCTCCTATCACCAGTCACTTTTCTACAGTTGTCTTTCCCTTACTGTGCCTCCTTTATCGGGTAGCACTTGTTCGGGCTCTCTCGATTACTAAAACCAGAGAGAATGACAACTTTGCAGAGCAACTGGTGTTCTGAGTTGTGTTTTGAGAAGCCCCCAATACCCCTATATATAGGAGGGTCATGGGACATGGTTCTCTATCTCGGGCAATGCGGGATTAAAGTGGGAGTAGAAGGGTTCAAGATTTTCCACAAATCTGACATGTTGCGGAAGCTGAATCGATCGTTTCACTAACTGAACTGATCATTTCGGCCCCTGAGCCGATCGGATGGGATCTGAGCCGATCGTTTGGGGCTCTCAACCGATCGGTTGGTGCCTTGAACAGATCGGTTCACGATCCTGATCCAACTCAAATTGACGTTCCATGTTTGTTTCCAAATAATCCAATATTAGTCCTTGTCCAAATCAAATTTGTACAAGTGAAACAAATATATTTGCAAAATAGTCTTCTTATTTTCCAAATGATCTCGGTTGGTCACACGAACCGATTGGTTCAACGATTGAGCCGATCGTTTGGTGACACATTAGCCTATCGTCTCACTGCATGAGCTGATTGGTTCAACAACCTGAGCCGATCAGTTCATCTCATGAGCTGATCGGTTGGAGTAGCAGACTTGTACAAATCAGTCGATTGCAGTTTCAATCAATCTGATACTCTTAATCAACTGGTCCAACACCTTGAACACTATGATATTGAGCTATCAATTAAATTAGTGTTTAATTGAACTACCAAACTCCTTTACTAATCAATCTAAACATCATTTGTGGATAAACTCCTCTTCCAGGTTAAATCCTATGTGTGTGACCCTGCAGGTCCATTTCACGTTGGCAGTGAAAGTCCATAACACTTATGACTTCACAAGCAAAGAGCGGTGCCTAGTCACACATCAGTGCTACCCAAGTAAAATAGAAAGTTGGAGAACAACTTTCAATCCTACAATCCATGAATGGTGTTACAGTGAATGTATAATTCCTTTGTCATTGATATCCCGAATGAACTCGAGGCATGAAACAGTCATCCTGTCAACGTTCATTCACTTTCTTGATCTCAGAGTAGATTGGAGGAGATATGTATGACATCAATATCACATACTGATTCACACATGCATACACGCCTATATCAATCCTACTCATCAAGCGGCCATGGATATCAAACTCCCTCGGGAGGGAAAAATCCCATATCTATCACTCACCCCTCAAAAGCCCCATGTGTTAAAGCCACCCAATCATCACCTTTATAACAACCCATGTTTCAGGACTGCATTTGATGATGTCAAAGTGTACCCAATGAAATGTGTTGAGTGTAGTGATTTTAGGTGAAAGAATCACACTCACCACCATCACTGTGAGAACTAACTGTGACTACCATGTCATGGTTCCATGTGTCAAACTTACGGTGGGTCTGCCGGGTACACTTGTTCTCTAACAAGTACCTATGTGTTTGGTTTGATATCTCTATATCATGACTAATGAGATTCTGCCATCAACCAACACCACAATCTAGTCTTGTGTGTCATTGTTGTCTATATACCTTCTACAATGACATCCGACTAGGGACATAATGAGAATGTATAAACTCTTACCATCTGTATGATCTCATCGTTCAGGTCCTCAACCTGAAAGCATACATCACTGAGTACTGTCATTCTCTAGACATTCAATCTGTTATATGAATGTGTCATATGACTGAACCAAAAAGAATTGGAAGCTTGCCTTTGATGTTTATCAAATCAATCTTAATGTATCCCACCAATCATCCCATGATTGGCTCTCACGGCATACATACCAACACATATTGCATATATCGTTCATGGTTTTGTAATATGTTCTAGTTTAAAACAATAATCTCAAGTTATTATTGTCAAAACTAAAATATCATAAAATAAGCTTTTCGAACAAATTAGTTTAAATAATCTTTTCAAAACAATAATATCTTAAAACAATCTTTACAAAAAATATTTTCAAAATACAAATCTTTTGGAAATATCTTTTCAAAAAAGAATCTTTGAAATTTATTTTTCAAAAATATTTTCAAAATAATGGCCTCATGGGAATTTCCTCTAAAAAATGATCTCATAAAACAATCCTTACAAAAAAAACTTACCCAATGTTAGTAACCTGTCTAGATTGTATCAATTTATTGTACCAAAATTCTACAACCCAAAACCCCCAATTGGGTTGCCAAATGTACACATACACCTCATATCACCTTGTGTTGTTGAGAACCTTCTTTCCGATGGCCTACTTTGCACCAGAAGGTTGTTGAAACTAACGCTCAGACATCTTTCATTGTGGTAAATTTTCCATGATATTCTAACTTGGTCCATGTCGAAAGGCTGCCTATTGTGGTCTCATCGCTGGAGTCCACCACTCACACATAAACCTTTGGTACCTAGCCAATGTATGCACATTTAAAAGAAACCTTTTCAAAAAATCTTTATCATGTAGAAACCCATATCCACTGCTTTAGCCTCCCACCAAAAGGTGCCTGATTTTTCCTACAAGTTGTATACCTACATGAATTAGCTTCATTCAAATTCTACCATACAACTTCTTTGTTTGACCAATTGCATACTACAAGGCTCTCCCAACTCAACTTGATATTTTTACAATAAACCATCATGATTATGTCGTAAGGCTACTCAATGTTCAACCTTGGATGTAAATTATAAATCATAACTAACTATCAACCCATGCTCTATGCATGAAAATTCAACATGCTTTAGCGGATATTCCAACTCAGCTAAGATGTCACTTAGTATCATAATGATTGACCATCTTTGCCTACCCCATCAATGGTCTGAAAGCATGATATAAAACTAGACCAACACCAACTTTCATTTTCATATTCAATAGTGCTAGACTACAACCTAAAATTGGTCCACCACCACACATTTACTTTCATATCAATGGTCTTAGACCATGTTCTAGAATTGGGCCATTACCATGCTTTCACTTTCATATTCAACTCTCGTGGACCATGACCTATGTGATAAAGTGGTTTTCTTTTCTATTTACTTTACTACCTTGGTTCTTTTACTGTACTTCAAAACCCTAATCCTCCAAAAGATAATTTGACCACGCAAAGATTGGAATCTCGAGCCCCAACTTTACCAACATGTGGGGTATGCTATGGTGAAGCTATGATCCAAATTTCATGACAATTGGACATTTTTAGCCCTATCTATGATTTTTTTTCAAAGTTTTTACAATGTTTCATTCCTTTTCAGTCGCATCATTATGCAACCCAATGTTTTGATCTATTCATGGGTATTTTTACCCTATCATGCAGATCTTAAGCCAGCGATCTATGGGTCTTTCTCCCCAAGCCACCCTGGTCACCTGATGGCATTCCCTCAGATCCAGAGAAGACCAGACGGTCACTGGATCATCCCCAACCTCCAGTCAACCTGGGGAAATGTGGATACAGCCACGAGTCCATAACCCCGACCCCTACTTCCTGCTCTAACCCACTTCATGAGCAACCAATTGAGGAAATGCCTCCACCTCGTCTTCACGAACACGACGAGTGCCCACACGCCCCACGAAGGTGACCAGACCAGCCTCCATGAACACCACTGACGAGGAGCCTCTCCAAACACAACTGACTCGGATTGGGCGTCAACAAACTGCCACCCCTCCTGCCTAGATAGATCACCCTTGAGCTTCACCTAGACCCCTTTAGTCCTCCTTAGCCTTCAATTCGCCCGAAGCAAGCTCATATTGCTCTGCCCTCAAGATCACCTCCTTCAGTTCATTCTGTCAATGCCTAGCTGCTGACCAGGGCGCTCTCTCCCTCTCTTTTTCTAATTAACCATCCCTCCATCTTTGTGGTGCCTCCAACTACCTAGATGGCACCTCAAAGACCTTCAACATCATCTATTTCCCTCCAGCGCTCCTTCCTCCACCGAGCAACTACCTGCTACTCCGACCTCCTCGGCGACACGCTGAGCCTAGGGGAGCTGAGCCTCGAGCACTGACCACCTAGATCGGGGGGCTCCGTGAAGCTAATACATCTTCACCCGTATGTGAGGAGGCCCCTGCTGCTGGTTGGAGCTCGCCAGAGTAGAAGGCAGAGCAAGCTTGGCCTAGCTGAAGACCAAGAGAGAGCAGGACCATCGAGTCCAGTTGGACCACTGAGGTAAATCCACCTCAACCGACTATTCTTCCTTCTTAGACTGTGTAACTAAATCCTGACCATTGGATCTAAGCATCCAACGGCCCACCCTTTTTTCCCTTCTCGTTATTAATCTTCAATTTTCAAGTTTTGTCAGAAAGTACCTTGATCTTAGGAAAATCATAATAAATCGTAGGAGTGTCAGAAAAATACAAACAAGTACTCCTTTTTTATCAGAAAAATATGAGGGTCATGAATCTGACATATGTTGACCCTAAATCTGACTCGAATAATTTCTCATGCGCAAATATTATTATATCTCATTTAATTATTTAGAAATTACTCAAACCTGAGTAAATCGCCAAAACCCTGTGATTATCCTCTTTCTGTACCTAGATAATTATGGAACGTTCATTACCAATTAATATGACCCAATTAACAATAAATTCTAAATATCACTCTTTTCCCTATTTGATTTACCAAAAATGAGTACAATTATCCAATATGATCTAAAGACCATCAATTTGATCAAGAACCATACTCTGACATGACACTATCAATCATAGACTCAAATTTGTACTCAATGTCTCATACTCAACTCTCATGACTCTAAATAAGAAAAGGGCCTTTTTATACTCTTTTAGAATTAATTGGTGATTTCACCAACATACCTATTAAATACCAAAACTCTTATAATTTCAGGAAGGCAGGTACTAGTGAGGAGCATCTATGGACTCCCCACTTCTGAGTAGAAGGTACACCATTACCCTCATTTGGCTCATATTAGTGAATGGTTGTATTATACTTATAAAACACTTGGAATATGATAATGTTTGACCTAGATATCATTGTATGATCGATTTTGAATGATGTTTTGTATAAATTATGTTATAACACCTGAACATAAAATGCTTGTTCCATTATATTATAGCACTATATCTATTTGGTAAGAATAGTGCTTGAGGGTGATCTATCTCTTTGGTAAGTAGATCACCATATGTAATGATCTATCTCTTTGGTAAGCAGATCATGAGGCCTTAAAGCATCTATCCCATTGGTAAGTAGATGCAAGAGTATATAATGGAAAAATAAATTTAAAACATGTCTTCTTTTTTTCAAACATCATTGCTCAAGTATATGTCTGTTATTATTTTTATACTTTGATAAAGTTCTAGTTTTAGTACTCTTGCCAAGTCTCTTGTGTTTTCTTTTGCTAAGATGTGATGAGAGGTATAATTCAAGACACGTAGGCATACTCAGTACAATAGATTTATATATTGTGTTGATGTGTACCAATTGCAAATGTTTCATAGGTACCTTCTACTAATGATGGTGATGATGTTGCAACTCAATATGCTGGCTCAACAAAATTAGATCTTCATGGGGATGCTAAAGCTAAATGTGACTCTTAGTTTATGTTCTTTTTCTTCTATAATTTAGTTTCTCATGTATTAAGTTTTCTTCTGTAGAACTCCTATGCCTTCGGGCCCCTATGTAATGAACAATTTGGTTTATGTATGGAAGCTTTTTATTTGGTGCATTTATATATTCATGTGTTTGATCTGCCAAGGGACAGGCAACTTTAACTCTATTGTACACCTTATGTTGGAGCCTGAGGTGTAAAGTGGATTTAGGTTGTTAACCCATGACAGATGGTATCAGAGTAGGCACATGAATCAATAGAGGTGTACCAAATAATTAGTAACCTTACCTAGACCCGGGGTAACCCACATTTAGCAGTAAATTGCCGAGGTGTGTAGAAGGGTACCTTGTGGAAGTTTTTGACATAATCACTCTCCCCATCCATTTTCACAGTGTGAGGGTTCCCGCCGCAAGCTATCTGCCTAGCTGACACAATTATTGTTAAAGTGAGCACCCTTACCTTAGAAAAATCTTTCCTCTCATTTTTTCTCAATTAAGGACTACCCCCAGCTAACCTATTTAGTGAATGATACACACTAGGCTTCTCATCTACTTTCTATCTCATGACCATGATCAACGATATACTCTCTCTATTATGTGTGTTGATTAGGAGAAATGGGAACAACTAAAAGACATGAAAAATTCGAAAAATATATGCCATGATTGCTAAATATTTATTGCTTGCTTTATGACCTATCTCAAATAAATCTCTAAACTATCTTGTATAAAAACTTGCATATGCCTCCAAAAACTAGGTCCAAGAGAACAAGATCTAGTGATGGCTCTGGTGGTGAATCTCAATCACGCCCTAGTAATACCATGGTTGTAGGCAATTCGGAAGAACAAAAGAAGGTGACGTTGGAATGTATGCAAGCCCTAGCCCTAAAAGAAACCAAAAATGGTGCCTCATCCTCTAGGAACAACCCTGAAACCACCATTAGTGACCTCCTTAAGCTCAAACATGAAACCTTTCATGGATAAGACTTAGGTGAAGTCCTAGATAAAGCTGATGCATGGATTCTATCTATTGAAAATGACTCTAGAGCCCTTAAGTGTCCTGAGGAAGATAAGGTCACCTTTGCTACCTACCAACTTAGGGGGTCCGGGAAGTTGTGATGGGAAAATTATTACCATACACGAGAACTTCTAGATTCCCCCATAGATTGGGAAGAGTTTCAGGGGATCTTTACCAACTGTTTCATGCCCATATCCGCTAGGAAGGAGAAGAAGAAACAGTACAGTAACCTCACCCAAGGAAACCTATCTATTGTTGACTATGTTAGGGCCTTTAGACTCCTAGAGTGTCATGCTCATAACCTTGATGAAGATGAAAAGATTGAACACTTCATAGATGGCCTTAACCAAGAAATCAAATTCTACCTTTGCACCTCCACCCACACTACCTTTGAAGCTACCATCAACAATGCCCTTACCCAAGAAAGAACCTTAGGGAAGAATAAGGCACCAAGTTTGGGATACCTAGGCTTGACTGATGCATCCATCACCAAGGGAAAGGAGAAAGAGAAGGATGGGAAAAAGCCTAATAGCCATGGCATGGGAAGAGGTCGGGGTAAATCATATCGGGGATCATCTCTAGACCCCAATTGTTGCAGAAACTGTGGAGGAGTACATGCTGGAAAATGCAAGTTTGAGAAACCGGTGTGTTACTACTGCAAGTCTGAAGGACACATGCGATTCAACTACCCAATTCTAGTCCAAGGGGCACCTCAGCACCGTCCTACCCCATTACCTCATCCTAGAGATCCGCCTATCCAACCAGCTACTCCTATAGCTCAGGCTCAGCCAGAACATCATCAAGGCCGAGTTTTTGCAATTGATGCAGATGAAGCTAAGGCTAACGACAACCATCTGATTGAAGGTAATGAAGTTAACAATTCTTTATTATAATAAATCTTTGAAAACCATGATCTCATACAAAAATCATAATGTAGGTATGATATGTCTCCAAGATCATCCTGTTGTGGCCCTATTTGATTTAAGATCAACACATACCTTCATATCTAGAAATCTTGCTTCCATGATGAAGTTAGAAATCAATGATCTAGGTTATATCTTGGAAGTGACAACTCCTAATGGAAAAATTTATACTTCTCTCCAGAAAACCAAAACCTCGCCTTTTTCTTTTCGTGGTCATAAATTTCAATCTACTTTCATTCTTCTCGATATGGAAGATTTTGATCTAATTTTGGGGATGTATCGGGTTTTTGCCAACTATGCCATGCTTGATTGCTGAGCCAAGAAAGTAATCATTTCTGCACCCAATTCTAAACCTTTGATAATACCAAGGAGAAGGGAAAGAAACCAAACTATGATTATTTCTTCTCTTAAAGATGAAACCTTGATAGCCAAAGGATCTAGAGCCTATCTTGCTATTGTCTTCGTGCCTGATCCTAAGGTGAGACCTTTAGAGAGCTTGGATGTGGTGAGAGATTACCCGGACGTTTTTCTTGAGGAGCTTCCCGGGCTGCCTCTAGTTCGTGAGACTGAGTTCTCAATTGAGTTAGCACCGGGCACTGCACTAGTCTCTAAGGAACCTTATAGCATGGCACCTACCGAGCTTGCAGAGCTCAATAAATAACTAGAGGAACTTCTTGATAAAGGTTTCATCCGTCCTAGTAGTTCTCCTTGGGGTGCCCCTGTCCTTTTTGTTAAAACAAAAGATGGGTCAATGAGAATGTGTATTGATTATCGCTTGATCAACCAAGCCACCATTAAAAATAAATATCCCCTCCCAAGAATTGATGACTTGTTTGACCAGCTTCGTACTACCACTGTGTTCTCCAAGATTGACCTTAGATCAGGTTATCATCGATTGGTGAAGGGTTGTGATATTCCAAAGACAGCTTTCAGAACTAGATATGGAAATTATGAATTTGTGGTGATGTCGTTTGGCTTGACTAATGCCCCTGGAGTATTTATAAATCTGATGAATATTGTCTTCCAGCCATTTCTTGACAGCTTTGTTGTGGTCTTCATTGATGATATTCTTATATATTCAAATTCTGTCAATCAACATCATGAACATCTCCACAAAGTCCTTGATGTTTTGAGAGCCCAGAAATTGTATGTTAAATTATCTAAATGTGAGTTTTGGATAGACCAAGTCATGTTTGTTGGCCATGTCATTTTGGGTGGGAAAATTTCTATTGACTCTGCCAAAGTTCTAGCTGTCGTTGATTGGAAAGCCTATACCAATGCTTCTGAAATTCGTAGCTTCCTTGGTTTAGCAGGCTATTACCATCGTTTCATCCTTAATTTTAGTAAATTAGCCCTACCCATGACCAAACTTACCAGAATAGATGCCAAATTCGTTTGGACTCCTGAGTGTGAAGCTAGTTTCCAAGAATTGAAAACTCTCTTGACTTCTGCTCCTATTTTGACCTTACCTTCTGGTAATGATGGCTTTGTAATATATTATGATGCTTCTAAAATGGGTCTGGGTTGTGTCCTCATGCAAGACGGTAAAGTTGTTACCCATGCCTCTAGACAATTGAAACCTAATGAGGTCAATTATCCAACTCACGATTTGGAATTAGCTGCCATTATTTATGCTCTCAAAATCTAGAGACATTATTTGTATGGTGCTACTTTTGATATATTCACGGACCACAAAAGTCTCAAATACCTCTTGACTTAGAAGGACCTCAATCTTCGATAGAGGAGATGGTTGGAGTATCTCAAAGATTATGATTTCACTATTTCTCACCATCTAGGCAAGGCCAATGTTGTAGTCGATGCTCTTAGTCGTAAGAAGTCGATTTTTGCATCAATGTGTCTGGAACATTCATCTTCTGGGTCATCTCAAGAAGAATATGGCTCTATTATTCTGGAAAATCTCAACATTATTCTTAGTCTTCTTTCTGAACTTTGATGTCCCAAAAGAACATCCCTAGCTTGGAGGAGATGACAGCTCTCGCAGCTAAGCCCCAGACACATCCATCTGTTGGTATGGATGGTGGACAAAGGTACAAGCATAGGATGTGGGTACCTGAAGATTCAGATATTAAGAAGCGTATTCAGCAAGAGGCACATGGGTCTTAGTATTCCATACATCGATCTACTAAGGTGTACAAGGATCTGTAGAGACACTTTTGGTGGAGAGGTATGAAGAATGATATAGCTGAGTTTATCTCTAAGTGTCTCACTTGCCAATAGATTAAGGTCGAGTATCAACGTGCTGGTGGTCTATTGCAACCCTTACCAATTCCCAAATGGAAATGGGAAAATATCACCATGGATCTTGTGGTGGGACTACCCAGGACCAGGAAAGGTTATGATGCAGTTTGGGTCATAGTAGACCGGTTGACCAAGTCTGCACATTTCTTACCTATGCAGACTACAACCAAGGTTTCTAAGATTTTTGAGTTGTATGTAAGGGAGATTGTACGGCTTCATGGAGTACCAGTTTCTATTGTTTTAGATCGGGATCCAAAGTTCACATCACATCTATGGAAGTAGGTGCAGAATGAGATGGGTACACATTTGAATTTTAGCACATCATATCATCCCCAAACTGATGCCAGTCAGAACGCACCATCCAAATCTTACAGGACCTTCTCAGAGCATGTGTTTTAGATTGGGGAGGATCTTGGGATTACTACCTTCCATTAATAGAGTTTGCTTACAATAATATCTATCAGTCCAGTATTGATATGCCACCCTATGAAGATCTCTATGGTAGGCCATGTAGATCCGTCTTCCATTGGGATGAAGTTGGAGAAAGGAAGATGCTAAAGTTCGAGGAGTTGCAACTTTATGCTGATAAGGTATCTTTGATTAAGTAGAGGTTGAAACAGGCCCAGGATTGTCAGAAATCATATGCAGATGCACACAGGTCAAACAGGTTGTTCAAGGTTGGTGATTATGCCTTCCTAAAGATCAGAGCTATCCGTGCCATAGACAAGTACAAAGGGAAGCTTATTCCAAGGTATGTGGGTCCTTTTGATGTTCTGGAGTGCATTGGTGAATGTGCTTATCGGCTTGATCTTTCTCTGTAGTATAGCATGATGCACAATGTCTTTCATGTATCCAATTTGAAGCATTATGTTAAGGATGATATCCATGTGTTGAATCACGAACCTCTTAAGTTGCGGGAGAATCTCTCTTATCTAGAACAACCTATAAAGATTCTTGACTCCAGGGTCAAAGAGCTCAGGAATAAGCAAATCTCGATGGTGAAGGTGCAGTGGAACCATCATGGTGCCGAAGATGCAACCTGGGAGCTACGAGAAGATATGGAGCAATGTTTTCCTCACCTCTTTCATCTAGTTTAATTTTTAGGTCAAAATTTCTTTTAAGGTGAGTAGGATGTGATAAAGTGGTTTTCTTTTCTCTTTCCTTTACTACCATGGTTCTTTTACTTTACTTCAAAACCCTAATACTCCTAAAGATAATTATACCACTCAAAGATTGCAATCTCGATCCCAAAATTTACCAACAAGTGGGGTATGCTATGGTGAAGCTATGGTCCAAATTTCATGACAATAAGACATTTCTATCCCTCTCAATGAATTGTTTTCAAAGTTTATACAATGTTTCATTCCTTTTAAATCGCATCATTATGCAACCTAATGTTTTTTTATCAATTCATGGGCATTTTTACCCTATCACATGGAGCTTAAGCTAGCAATCCATGTCTCTTTCTCCCTGAGCCACTCTAGCCACTCGATGTAATGCCCGCAGATCCAGAGTAGATCGGACGGCCATCAGATCGTCCCCAACCTCCGGTCAACCTGGGGAGACATGTCTACCGCCACGAGTCCATAACCCCGACCCCTACTTCCCGTTCTAACCCACTTCGTGAGAAACCAATTGAGGAAAGGCCTCCACCTCATCTCCACAAACACGACGAGTGCCCACACGACACGCAAAGGTGACCACACCAGCCTCCACGACCACCACTGACGAGGACCCTCTCCAAACCCAACTAACTCGGATTGGGTGTCTACAAACTGCCACCCCTCCTGCCTATATAACTCACCCTTGAGCTTCACCTAGACACCTTTAGTCCTCCTTAGCATTCAATTTGCCCGAAGCAAGCTCAGATTGCTCTGCCCTCAAGATCACCTCCTTTAGTTCATTCCATTACCGCCTAGCTACTGACCAGGGTGCTCTCTCCCTCTCTTTTTCTAACTAACCATCCCTCCAGCTTTGTGGTGCCTCCAACTACCTAGGCGACACCTCGAAGAACTTTGACATCATCTGTTTCCCTCTTGTGCTCCTTCCTCCACTACGGAACTACATGCTGCTCTAACCTCCTCAGAGGCACACTTAGCCTAGGGGAGCTAAGCCTCAAGCACTGACCACCTAGATCGAGGTGAGCTCCGTGAAGCTAATACCCCCTTCACCCGTACGCGAGGAGGCCCCTGCTGCTAGTGGGAGCTCACCGGGGCAGAAGGCAGAGCAAGGTTGGCCTAGCTGAAGACCAAGAGAGAGCGGGACCATCGAGTCCAGTTGGACCACTGAGGTAAATCCACCTCAGCCGACTATTCTTCCTTCTTAGATTGTGCGATTAAAGCCTGACCGTTGGATCTAAGCATCCAACGGCCCACCTTTTTTCCCTTCTCGTTATTAATCTTCAATTTTCAAAATCTATTAGAAAGTACCTTGAACTTAGGAAAATCATAATAAATCGTAGGGGTGTAATAAAAATACGAACAAGTACTCCTTTTTTATCAGAAAAATACGAGGATCATGAATCTGACATATGTTAACCCAAAATCTGACTCGAATAATTTCTCATGCTCAAATATTATTATATCTCATTTAATTATTTAGAAATTACTCGAACCTGAGTAAATCACCAAAACCATGTGATTATCCTCTTTTTGTACCTAGATAATTATGGAATGTTCATTTCCAATTAATATGACCCAATTATCAATAAAGTCTAATTATCACTCTTTTCCCTATTTGATTTACCAAAAATGGGTATAATTATCCAATATGATCGAAAGACCATCAATTTGATCAAGAACCATACACTAACATGACACTATCAATCATGGACTCAAATTCGTACTCAATGACCCATGCTCAACTCTCATGACTCTAAATAAGAAAAGGGCCTTTTTATACTCTAATAGAATTAAATGGTGATTTCACAAACATACCTAGTAAATACCAAAACTCTTATAATTTTAGGAAGACAAAGGTACCAATGAGGAGCATCTATGGACTCCCCACTTCTGAGTAGAAGGTACGCCATTACCCTCATTTGGCTCATATTAGTGAATATCCACGATCATGGAGACCAAGGATAAGGAACTGAGGGAGGATTTGATTGCTACAACTTGGATAGCATGGACTATTAGAAACAACAAAGTTTTTAAAAAGCTAAATACCAATGGACCAGCTACTAAATCCACGTTGTTGGCTTTAACCTAGGATCACAACAGATTGAAAATGCCTCCGGGAAGGAATGAGACTGGGCACACGGCTGGAAGGGAAGACGATAAGTGGGCAGCACCGGTAGAGGGACACCTCAAGTTGAACATTGACGCATCTGTATGGGAGGACGAAACGGTGGCAGCTGGCTGGGTCATCAGGGACAGAGTAGGGAAGATCCAAGGCATAGGAGGTAGGCGGTGGGATGGAATGAATGTCATTGATATTGCAGAAGCCTTAAGCATGCGAGAAGCCATATCTTGGGCAATGTTACATGGGTGGGTAAACATAGAGATAGAAACAGATTCACAAGAGGTGGCTACGAACTATAACAAAATCGACATGAGGAGAGATCACTTGGGTGGCATCTTGGAGGATATCTAGTTGTTACAAGCCAATTTTATTTTTTTCTATGTTGTGTTTAAGAGTCGTAGTAGCAATACATTAGGTAATGCTATAGCTAGTAAGGCCCGTAAAGGGTCTGTCTCTTCTTTTGATTTCTTCTCATCTTTTCCAAGTATGTTTTTAAACATTGCTAGGGCCGATTGGCCAGGTTAATGAAATATGGAACGACACCTTCAAAAAAAAACCTCAGGATCTTAATCAAGATCTCAACACCAATTACCATCCAAACTTTAGTAAAACATTTGGAACTCTCAAATATCTCAAATAAGTAAATTTTCACTTATGCCATTAAGCATTTGGAAATTCCAAAAGTTTGATCCATCACAATAGTGGTGATTGTGGTTCTTAAACTTGAAGACACTACACTCATCACATATCATTTGATGTGTTTTGACATCATCCAGTGTAACCTTGAATAAGGGTTTCCATAAAGGTGGTACTCAGGTTCATTGTGACACATGGGGATTGAGTGTGAGTGATGTAGATGGCATTTTCCCTCCTATAGGATATTGATATCCAGGGCTCTTGATAAACAAAACTGAGAAACATATGGGCACATACTCATGTTGTAACATCCATCCAAGCACATATATGACAGTGAATGCAAACCCTATGTTGTCCATAACATGGGTCACTTGGCTCGGAAGGACATTACAATACATGATATACAAAGTAATAAGATAAATGAAACACCATGCATTAACTCAAAAAGAGATTCATACATTGTTCTTTGAAAGGGAAAACATAAATTGTCTCATCCTGATCTCAAGCCTAATACATGTAGATTAAACAAATCTAAAGCACGAACTAAAAACAAAACTAAAAACTCTATTGAATCGGTAGATGGCACCCCATTGAGCTAAAGTCACTTTATTGTCAGCTACTCTGAAGGGCTTACTTCAGTTTCCCTTTGCTCCTTGATCTAGGGACATCTCGTCCCATGGCCATGTGAAATCAGAGATATACATCAGTAAGTGGCACTATACATTTTATAAGAACTGAAATTAAGAATATATACTTGACTTGAAAGAAAACCTTAACATGAATTTAACTTAAGCATTTTAAAAATTAAATATTTGACATAATAAGAATTGAATAAGTAAAATATGCAATCTCTAAGATTTTCCTACTTAAGAGCCCATAATTGGCACAAGTGCCCATGATTTGGCTACCATCCCATAACAAACCCTTGAGATCAATGATGGATATAAAAGCCCATATTTGGAATGAATGCCCATAATGACCCCTTGAGGTCCATGATGGCGAGAGCATATAAAACTTAATCAAATTATGATAACATGATTCTTAAATTGAACATTAGCACTTGAACATTAAATCTTTAAAATAATGGGATTTCTCCCTCAATCTTCATATTACATGATTCACACGATTCTTTATTCAATACCTTAACCGTTGTATGATCATAACATTAAACTAATGATAATCTGTGATAAACATTGGACTTTATGGATATGGCAAACAACATGCAGTAACATAATTTGAGACATGATCATTATCATAATTGTGCTCATTTACTTAGATTAGACCTTAATCATATATCATACATAACACACAACTCATTCAAAATACATATGCATAGTGGCATGACACACTTACCTTTATTGAAATAAACCCTAATTTAGTTTCCTTGATCTTGAGTCACTCCTAGGTTTCCTGAAGTTAACATGATTTATTACATTTATCACTTTAAACACCAACCCAAACCCTAATTTAGTCTTTAGAGGAAACATGGTCAGAGATGATAGAATTAGGGTTTAGAAACAGTGAAATCAAATTCTACTAAAAAACCTTCCCAAAGACTATTTATATGTATTTTTCTAATCATGGATGTAATTACTACAATTTTAGAAATATCTAACAAATTAAAGATTAAAGAAAAGCCACGACAATATAATCCTAAATCACAGTCACTTACCTGAGTTGGGCCAATAACGCGTGCCAAAACTACCACATAGGCCCAGTGAGGTAGCATTCACTTCAAAGATCAAAAACATGTGAGAAACTACCAAAATACCCTTACGAGAAAAATTGTGCAATTTAGCCTACAAGGGCTGTCAGGGGATCTTACCCCCTGGTTTCTTCGACTTGGGACCAGACGAGAATGATGAACTTGGGGACAACCCTCGAATCGGAACTTAAGATTGGTGATGAACTAAAGCATTCGACCTTGCAAACAAGGAGCCAAGGTCCCCGCGGTCCCAACGAGCCAAAGATGTGGCTTTCACAGTAACAAGAGCTGTGATGGTGACTTCCGCCATGGACAAAATAGGGCAAGAATACTAGTGCTTTATGCGACTAAACCTAGGTGCGAAGGCTCTGAATAGAACTAGTAAAAGTATCGTTGGGGATTCTCAGTACCAAACCAAGCAAAAATGGAATCAGCAAGACACTGGCTTGGCCTAGCGATGAATGTCAACGACGGTCTGGAGATGAGATATAGGTTATGGTGATCAAGGCACGTGCGAGACAAATAAGAAGGAATGAAATAATGATGGAGGTCCAAATATGCTCACCCAAGCATCAATTTGGTCGGTGACGGCGGAGAAGGATAAGGCGTGCAAGGTGTTCACCAGAGACGGAAACCAGATCCGTCAGCGTGACTCAGAGTGCAAAAGAGAAAATTGGAATGAGAGAGGGTAGAGACGAGATTCCATGGTCTATTTTGATCTCTTATATATAGGTTCAATGGGTGGAAGAGTGCCCTGTGAGTTTGGGGTAGTGTTAGAAGTCCATACCCTAGAAAGGCGATTCTTGGATAGGGAAATATGTCCCATCAAACTTGGGTTGGTTAAGCTCGCATTGAGGTCCCGATTCCATTGGTGAAGAGATTTAAACAACCAGACTCTGTAGAGGAAAAATAGGGAAAGAAGAGGAGTCGAGGTTTGATTGCCTACTCTCAGTCTCCTACTCAAGGTAGGATACGAGCCCATAACCGTGCAATTGAAAAAACCAATGATAATGTGTCAAAGTGCACTACAATCACTAAGATATTTATCCTAGAGTTTAACCTTTTTTACTGTCCAATTAAGGCAAGTATAGAAGGGTCGATCTCATAGGACAACATTCTTAAGATAGTAGACTCTAATCCCAAATAGTTTTGTTAAACATTTTATTTCTTTTTGATTTTTTTTATTTCTGGAATAGAAAGTAAAATTGGATTTGGGGTTGATTTATGCTAATACTGACATGAAATGCAAGAAGTAAAGTTGCACTAATAAGAAGTAAAATTACTTTGTCATAAGGAAAAGGAGAGATTGTTAGCACAATAAAAATATTATGAATGGAAAGACTAGAATGTAAAAAGAGTAGATCAAATGATGATTGAATTAAAATGAAGTAATATCGAGGCTTGAAGGGGTTTTTACTACTTTAGCCTAGGCGAGAATCAAACTAAATCTTTCAAATGACAAAACGGATGAAGGCATGTGAATTAATTAAAATCCACAAAAGATGAACTCCACATGAGCCCATTGCTCCTGGTGGTCATGTTTCTTAGTCCATCATCCAAAAAGAGATAAATCCATGGTCGTTTCAAAACCTCTATGTGATTGGTTTTATTGCTCTAAATTTGGGTTTCCATGGTCATTTTCACCTATATTAACAAATGATCTAATCGAGTAATCAGTTCATTAGACCATCAATACTTAAAATAAAAAGCCATCCCGTAGAAGTTGTTCTTAAGATTTAATACGATTCAAACCATGGCTAAGGGGTTAATCCCCTTGCCTCGATAGAAAAACTACTCGCTCATGCTTGTAGAGTAAAGGGAGACAGAGGAAGAAAGCATTCTAGCCATAGTCTAGACTTATCAAAGGATCAATCCTTAGGCTAGAGACTATTAAATGTCTGACTCTTAATTTCTTTCTCGGATCTATAGAAGAAGAAGAGGTAGGAGAAGGTCTGGATCTAACAACAATTAAAGTGAGGAACAAACAAATTAAAAGAACACTTAGCGTGCGAATAAATAATCTTTATTGATGAACACGATATAAGAACACAAGAGAACAATTTCTCAGAAATTCATTGTACAAAAGATGATCCTTGTGATGAGGAAGTTCCCCTCCTTTTATAGGAGAAGGAGGGGGCTTGACAATTAGGTTTTGGGGTAGAAGAGGGCTGGCGACTGCATTTTGAACTGATTTTGAACTGCCAACCGATCGGTTGGAGGAGTGAGCTGATCGGTTGGGGTCTGGAAAGGGAGGGAGCCGAGGAAGCAATAAACAACCCTAGGTTTGGGTGGCGGCACCCTTTGACTCACCCGGCTGAAGTGAGAAAACTCCCTCTTGGGAGTCTCAAACAAGCCTTTGGCATTAGAATAGTGTGCTGACTCAACTGGGTGTTGAATAAGGTGCACCGGCTAAGGGTGGCATCAACTGATTGTCTGGAGAGAGTGAACCGATCATCTGGAGAGATTGATTCAACCGTTTGGAGAGAGTGAACTGATTATTTGAAATCTAAATTTGCTTTGTTGGAATGTCAACTGGTCGACTTGTGATACGATTATGCAAGGATTGAGAACCTTTGAAGATGATCTTGGCAACTTTCTCCATTTTTGCCAAAGAATGGGTTTTCTTGGATCATGGTGATCCATTTGGTTCAAATTTTGAATTGGGGGGCAAGATTGTCAGGAGGTTTGATTGGGTGTTGTGCATAGGTAGTATTGGGAATAGAAAAATCTTTTAATTGTTTTTGTCTTTCGACTTCCCTCCCATTGGCCTCTAGAGTTTCTTGTTCAGCCATGTAGGTTGCTCAAAAAGTGACTTCTCTAGCCGCATGATCAGCTAAGATATGCTCTCTTTGAGACATAAGAGCTTGGTTGATCCTACGAGTGACTTCCTCCTCGTCCATCCTAATTCAGTTTTGATGATTTAGACAATGAAAAGTTCTATCTATATTAGGATCAAACGATGTAAATCTGGCATTTGAGCATCGCATGCACAAATAAGAAGTTAATCATGTGCAAAAAAAATAGGTTGCTAGAATGGAAACTCAGCAGAAGGAGGATTAGCACTTCCAGAATGTTACTCGAAAGGCATAAAAAATGAAAAAAAGTTTTTCGAAAGTTTTTGGGGTTTGAGAAAACAATCCTTTGTCCCTAACAACGGTGCCAAATTGATAATGTGTCAAACTGTACTACAGTCACTAAGATATTTATCCTAGAGTTTAACCTTTTTTACTATCCAATTAAGGCTAGTATAGAAGGGTCGATCCCACATGACAACGTTCTTAAGATAGTAGACTCTAATCCCAATTAGTTTTGTTGAACTTTTTATTTCTTTTTGTTTTTATTTATTTTTGGAATAGAAAGTAAAATCAGATTTGGGAATTGATATTTATGCTAACACAGAAATGAAATGCAAGGAGTAAAGTTACACTAACAAGAAGTAAAATTACTCTATCAAAAGGAAAAGGAGAGACTATTAGCACAATAAAAATATTATGAATGGAAAGATTGGAATGTAAAAAGAGTAGATCAAACGATGATTGAATTCAGATCAGGGAATATCGAGGCTTGTAGGGGTTTTCACCACCTTAGCCTAGGTGAGAATCAAACTAAATCTTTCAAATGAAAAAATGGATGAAGGCATGTGAATTAACTAAAATCCACAAAAAGATGAACTCCACATGAGCCCATTGGTCCTGGTGCTCATGTTTCTTAGTCCATCATCCAAAAAGAGATAAATCCACAGTCATTTTAAAACATCTATTCAATTAGTTTTATTATTCAAAATCTGGGTTTCCATGGTCATTTTCAGCTAGATTAACAAATGATCTAATCGATTAATCAGTTCGATAGACCATCAATACTTAAAACCAAAAGCCATCTAATAGAATTCATTCTTATGATTTAATACAATTAAAACCATGGCTAAGGGGCTAGTCCCCTTGCCTCAATAGAAAACTGCTTGCTTATGCTTATAGAGTAAAGGGAGATGGAGGAAGAAAGCATTCTAGCCATAGTCTAGACTTATCAAAGGATAAATCCTTAGGCAAGAGACTATTAAATGGCTAACTCTTAATTAATTGATCTGATCTATAGAAGAGAAGAGGTAGGAGAAGGTCTAGAACTAACAACAATTGAAGTAAGGAATAAACAAATTAAAAGAACACTTAGCTTGTGAATAAATAATCTTTATTCATGAATGAGATATAAGAACACAAGAGAATAATTTCTCAGAAATTCTTCATACGAAAGATGATCCTTATAATGAGGAAGTACCCCTCCTTTTATAGGAGGAGGGGGCCTTACAATTAAGTCTTGGGGTAAAAGAGGGCTGGCGGCTACTTTTTGAACTGATTTTGAACTTCCAACCAATCGGTTGGAGGAGTGAGTCGATCAGTTGGGGTCTAGTAAGGGTAGGAGATGAGGAAGCAGTCAGCAACCCTAGGTCTGGGTGGCGGCGCTCTTTGACTCGCCCAACTAATGCAGGAAAACTGCAACTTGGGAGTCTCAAACGAGCGTTTGGCATTTGAATAGCGTGTCGACTCAATTGGGTGTTGAACAAGGTGCGTCAACTGAGGGTGGAATCAACTGATCGTCTAGAGAGAGTGAACTAATGGTTGGAGAGATTGAGTCAACCGTCTTTAGAGAGTGAACCGATCATCTAAAATCTGAATTTTCTCAATTGGAAGAGTGAACCGATCATCTGAAATCTGAATTTTTCAATTGGAATGCCAATTGATCGACTTGTGATATGATTCTACAAGAATTGAATAGTTTTTAATGAGAATAAGGTTTAATTGTGATAAAAGGAGGTAGATAACAACTTGTTCTTTTTCAATGGATAAAAATAAGAAATTCCATGTAACAAGACTTAGAAGGTAGTGCAAAAAGGGTGCTTAATTAGCACACATCAAGCAACGGCTGAGCGACAGTCCACATACATATATAAGTGAACTTGGTCCGTGTGACACCCACTTTGGGTGAGAAATCAACGAATAATAAGTGTGACATTCAAAAATCCAAGAACTATGCCAATCGACTTAATCAATGTTATCATATCCATGTTTTAAATTATATGCAAACCTTACAAATCAACTTGAGAGGTCAAAAAAACTCCAATTGACTTTAAAATTGAACCATAAGTAAACAAAAAGGTCTAGAATCTTCCCGCATGATTATATTTAGGTTTTATTTACCTTTTACTCATCAAATGCATATAGGCTATTATCTTAAAGTACACATTATTAAAAGGTGAGATGAGGGGAATTATCCCTTCCTTGGTGAATTGGTTGAGTAAAAAATCGAGTTTCATGGAATAGTTCATTATATTTGGGTAACTTGCTTCAAGGTTTATGTTTTTGAAATTCAAAAGTTGAAAATTTGCACAAAAGACCTTAAACTTTTTTATTTACCAATTTGGGATGTTACAATTCTACCCACCTTAAATAAAGACCTTAAACTTATTTTATTTACCAATTTGGGATGTTACAGTTCTACCCACCTTAAATAAATTTTGTCCTAAAATTTTTCATGGTTTACTACCCACCTTGGGGTTTCACTTATCCCTTTCCTAAGTTGCATAGATCTTTATAAATTCATAAATTTAGCATTTAAGGATGGAAATATATGATTTAAAGGTTACCTTGATCATCATCTTCTAAGTCCATGAAAAAAACCCTAGCTTGCCTCTTAGGTGGAGGATCTTGGTTCCTATTCTAATTTGGATTTGCCTCCTTCTTCAGTAACTTTGGGAAACTTCACTTGAAGTGTCCATACTCTCCACAGTACAAAACATGATCTTGTAACATATATTCATGGACAACATGGTTCTTCTTGCATGTAGGGCATAGGGGTTTCTCAAATTATGCAACAGTCTCGTTTGCCTTCCTCTTATGATTGTTGGGAGGTTGATCTTTATACCGATTGTTCTTCTGAGGAGCTTCCTTCTGGTCAAACCTTCCGGGGCGGTCTTCTAGATCTAGGATTACATCTAGAGAAGCCTAAAGGGCTTGTGACCACTTCTTGATGGGGTGAAGCTTAGGTATGTCTCGAGTCCTCAGATGAACTTCTTCATCATGCGTCACTCATCATAATCATAACCATACTTCTATAGGATCTTAAACTTCATGGCATACTCAGTCTCTGTCATGTCACCCACCTGAGCTAGATTGGAAAACTCAAGCTCCTTCTTCTCTATAATGGATTCAGACACATAGTGTTCTTGGAAGGCTTCAACAAATCCTTCCCATGTGAGGGAAGGTGCATCGACGCTCTTGAGTTGAGGAAGTTCTCCCACAATGTATAGGCTACTCCCTTCAACATGTGGGTTGCAAAGCGAACCCTAGACTATAGAGGGCAGTCCATGTCATGAAAAAATTCTCCATACTCATAATACACTATTCTCCCTTGGTGACAAAATCTTCCTCTCCATCTCCAATAAAGGAGTCAGGCCTAATCTTCAAGAAGTCCACCAAGGTCAGCTTGTGGTATATAGGTTGATGTTGTCCTTGTCCTATGGCAGTGGTGAGCATTTAGACTAAGTCCTAGAAAGTTTCTTTAGGGTTCCTTCTTGGTCCACTCCCCTCACTAGAAGAGCTAGAACCATCTTCCCTATCCTTTCCTTTGAAATACTTGTTAGGAGCCATTTATATAAACAAGGTATATCTAGGGTTAGAATTAGAACATGTGAATCTTTAGCTAAGTGCCATCTACTCGTTGCTCTGATACCATATTGTAACGCCCCTCCAAGCACATATATGACAGTGGATGTAAACCCTATGTTGTCCATAACATGCCACTTGTCTTAGAACGACATTACAAAACATGATATACAAAGCAGTAAGAAAAATGAAACAGCATACATTAACTCAAAAATAGATTCATACATTGTTCTTTGATAGGGAAAACATAAATTGTCTCATCTTGATCTCAAGCCTAATACATGTAGACTAAATAAATCTAAAGCATGAACTAAAAACTAATCTAGATAATGTATTGAATTGGTAGATGGCACCCCACCGAGCTAAAGTCACTTTGTTGTCAGCTACTGTGAAGGGCTCGCTTCAGTTTCCTTTTGCCCCTTGATCTAGGGACATCTCATCCCACGACCATAAAAAAATAGAGACATATATCAATAAGCGGAACTATATATTTTATAAGAACTAAAAATAAGAATATATACTTGACTTGAAAGAAAACTTAGAAATGAATTTAACTTAAGCTTTCTTGAAATTATTTACTTGGCATAATAAGAATTGAAGAAGTAAAATATGCAATCTCTATGATTTGCCCACATAAGAGCAATTAATTGGCACGAACTCCCATGATTTGGCTAAAATCCCATAACGACCCCTTGAGGTCCATGATTGTCTATAAAATCCCATAATTTGCACAAATGCCAATAACCACCCCTTGAGGTCCATGATGGTGAGAGCATATAAATCTTAATAAAATTCTTATAACATGATTCTTAAATTGAACATTATCACGATCTTGAACATTAAATCTTTAAAATTATGGGATTTCTCCCTCAATCTTAATATTACATGATTTACATGATTCTTTCTTCAATACCTTAACCATTTCATGATCATAACATTAAACTAATGAACAAATGTGATAAATATAGGAATTTAAGGATATAACAAACAACATGTAGTAACATAATTTGAGACATGATCATTATCTTAATTTTCATTTACTTGGACTTAAAGCACAATCATAAATCATACATAATATGAAAATTATCCAAAATACATATGCATAGTGGAATGACCCACTTACCTTTATTGAATCAAACCATAATTTAGTCTCCCTGATCCTGAGTCACTCCTAGGTTTCTTGAAATTAACATGATTTATATCATTTATAACTTTAAACACCATCCTAAACCCTAATTTATTCTTTGAAGGAAACATGGTCAAATGTGATGGAATTAGGGTTTGGAAACACTAAAATCAAATTCTACTAAAAAAATCCTTCCCAAAAACCATTTATATGTATTTTTCTGATCATTGATTTAATTACTATGATTTCTGAAAAATTTAACCCATTAAAAATTTTAAAAAAAGCCACGAAAATATTATCTTAAATCACAACCTCTTATTCGAGCCAGGCCAATAATGCACAGAAAAATAGCCACTACGCCCAGTGAGCTAGTGTGCACTTCAGAGATCAAAAGCACATGAGAAACTACCAAAATACCCTTGTGAGAAAAATTGTGCAAGTTAGCCTACAAGGGCTGTCAGGGGATCTAACCCTCTAGTTTCTTCGACTTTGGGACCAGGCAAGAACAATGAAATCCAGGACAACCCTCGAATCGAAACCAGATATTGGTGATGCACTGAAGCATCTGACTTAGGAAATAAGGAACCAAGGTCCCCGCGGTCCCAGTGAGCCAAATATGTGGGTTTTACGGTAACAAGAGCTGTGATGGTGACTTCTGTCGTGGCTAAAATAGAGCGAGAATATTGCAACTAAACCCAGGCGTGAAGGCTCTGAATAGAACTAGAAAAGGTATCGTCGGGGCTTCTTAGTACAAAACCAAGTGAAAATAGGATCAACAGAAGACTGGCTTGGCCTAGCGATGAATGTCGAAGACAGTTTGGAGATGAGCTATAGGTTATGGTGATCGAGGCATGTGTGAGACAAACAGGAAGGAAGGAAATAATAGTGGAGGTCTAGATATGCCTACCCAAGTGCCAATTTGTCTAGTGGCGGTGGAGAACGATAATGCATGCAAGGTGTTCATCAGAGATGGAAACCAGATCCGTCAGCATGACTTAGAGCACAAAAGAGAAATTAGAATGAGAGAAGGAAGTGATGCAGTTTGATGATCGATTTTGACCTCTTATATATAGGTTCAATGGGCGGAAGAGTGCCCTGTGAGTTTGGGGTAGCAGCAGGAGTCCATGCCTTAGAAGGGAGTTTCTTAGATAGGGCAAAATGTCCCATCAAACTTGGGATGGTTAAGCTCTCATTGAGGTCCATTCCATCAGTGAAGAGATTTAAGCAACTGAATTATGTAGAGGAAAAATAGGGCCAGAAGGGGAGTCGAGCTTGATTTCCTACTCTCAGTCTCCTACTCAAGGTAGGAGATGAGCCCATAGTCGTGCGATTGAAAATCCAATGACTGAGGGACAATCCGCATATAGATATAAGTGATCTTGGTCCGTGGGACAACCATTTTGGCCAAGACATCAAAGAATAATAAGTATGTATTAAAAAATCCAAGAACTATGCCATTGACTTAATCAAATTAAATGTTATCATATCCATGGTTTAAATTATGTTCCAACCATAAAAAAAAAACTTGAGAGGTCAAACAAACTCTAATTGACTTCAAAATTTAACCATAGGAAAATAAAAAGTCTAGAATCTTCTTATGTGATTAGATTCAAGTTTTATTAACCTTTTGCTCATCAAATGCATATAGGCTATTATCTTAATGTACACATTATTAAAAGGTGAGATTAGGGGAATTATCGCTTCCATGGTGAATTTGTTGCGCCAAAACTCGATTTTCATTGAATATTTCATTATATTTGGGTAACTTGCATTAGTGTTTATGATTTTGAAATTTAAAAGTTGAAACTTTACACTAAAGACCTTAAACTTGTTTTATTTACCAATTTGGCATGTTACAATTCTACCCTCAAATAAATTTTATCCTCAAATTTTTATGGTTTCCTACCCACCTTGGGGTTTCACTTATCCCTTTACTAAGTTGCATAGATCTTTATAAACTCATAAATTCAAAATTTAAGGCAGGAAATATATGAATTAAAGGTTACCTTGATCATCATCGTCTAAGTTCATGGCAAAAACCCTATCTTCCTTCTTAGGTGGAGGATCTTGGTTCCTATTCTAATTTGGATTTTACCTCCTTCTTCAACAACTTTGGGCAGCTTGACCTGAGGTGTCCATTCTCTCCACAGTAGAAACATGCTCCTACGCCATATCTACATGGACCTACATGGTTCTTCTTGAATGTAGGGCATAGGGGTTTCTCAACTTGTGCAATAGGCTTGGGTATATTCCTCTTATGATTGTTGGGTGTTAATGTTGATACGAGTTGTTCTTCTGAGGAGCTTCCTTCTGGTCAGACCTTTCGGGGTGGTCTTCTAGCTCTAGGGCTACATGCAGAGCATCCTGAAGGGTTTTGTGACCTCTTCCTGACAGGGTAAAGCTTAGGTCTGGCTTGAGACCTCAAATGAACTTCTTTGTCCTGCATCGCTCATCATAATCATAATTGTACTTCTACATGATCCTAAACTTCATGGCATACTGGGTCACCGTCATGTCACCCACCTGATCTAGATTGGCAAATTCTAGATCCTTCTTTTCTATCATGATTTTAGACACACAGTGCCCCTAGAAGGCTTCAACAAATCCTTCCCATACGAGGGCAGGTGCATCATCCGCTCTTGAGTTGAGTAAGTTTTCCCACTATGTATGGGTTTCTCCTTTTAGCAAGTGGCTTGCAAAGTGAACCCTAGAATGTTAAGGGTAGTACAGATCATGAAAACAATGATCCATACTCATAATTCATTCTTCTCCCTTGGTGACAACATAATCCTCTGCTTCTCCAGCAAATGAGTCGGGCCTGATCTTCAAGAAGTCCACCAAGGTCAGCTCCTAGTATCTGGGTTGATGTTGTCCTGTACTAGGGAAGTGGTGAGCATTTGGACTTAGTCCTAAAAAGTTTCTTTAGGATTCCTTCTTGATCCACTTCCCTCACTAGAAGAGCTAGCGCCATCTTCCCTATCGTTTCCCTGGTTAGACTTCTTAGGAGCCATCTAGATAAATAAGGTATACCAAGGGTTAGAATATGTGAATCTTCAGCTTACCTGGCCATCTACTCATTGCTATGATACCATATTGTAACACCCCTCCAAGCACATATATGGAAGTGGATGTAAACCCTATGTTGTACATAACATGGGTCAGTTGGCATGGAAGGACAATACAAAACATGATATACAAAGTAGTAAGATAAATGAAACACCATGCATTAACTCAAAATAAGATTCATACACTATTCTTTGAAAGGAAAAACATAAATTGTCTCATCTTGATCTCAAGCCTCATACATGTAGACTAAACAAATATAAAGCATGAACTAAACATTAAACTAGATAATCTATTGGACTAGTAGATTGCACCCCACTGAGATAAAATCACTTTGTTGTCAGCTACTGTGAAGGGCTCGCTTTAGTTTCCCTTTGTTCCTTGATCTAGGGACATCTCATCCCACGACCATGCAAAAATAGAGACATAAATCAATAAGCAACACTATAATTTTATAAGAACTAAAAATAAGCATATATACATGACTTTAAAGAAAACATTGACAATCAATTTAACTTAAGCATTCTAGAAATTAATTACTTGACATAATAAGAATTTAATAAATAAATATGCACTCTCTATGATTTTCCCACTTAAGAGCCCATAATTGGCACGAATGCCCATGATTTGGCTAAAGTCCCATAACGACCCCTTGAGGTCCATGATTTGTCTATAAAAGCCCATAATTGGCACAAATGGCCATATTTACCCCTTGAGGTCCATGATGGTGAGAGAATATAAAACTTAATCAAATTATCATAACACGATTCTTAAATTGAACATTAGCATGATCTTGAACATTAAATTTTTAACATAATGGGATTTCTCCCTCAATCTTAATATTACATTATTTACATGATTCTTAAATGAACATTAGCATGATCCTTGAACATTAAATTTTAACATAATGGGATTTCTCCCTCAATCTTAATATTACATTATTTACATGATTCTTTCTTCAATACCTTAACCATTGCATGATCATAACATTAAACTAATGAACATATATGATAAACATAGGACTTTATGGATATAGTAAACAACATGCAGTAACATAATTTGAGACATGATCAGTATCTTAATTTTTTTCATTTACTAGGACTTAAAACATAATCATAAATCATACCTAACACGCAACTTATCTAAAATACATATGCATGGTGGCATGACCCACTTACCTTTATTGAAGAAAACCCTAATTTAGTCTCCTTAATCTTGAGTCACTCCTAGGTTTCCTAAAATTAACATCATTTATATCATTTATAACTTTAAACATCATCCTAAACCCTAATTTAGTCTTTAAAGGAAACATGGTCAGAGATGATGGAATTAGCATTTGGAAACACTTAAATCAAATTCTAATCGAAAAAAATCATTTCTAAAGACTATTTATACGTATTTTTCTGATCATGGATGTAATTACTATGATTTTAGAAAAATCTGACCAAATTAAAGAAAAGACACGCCAATATTATCCTAAATCACAACTGCTTATCTGAGCAGGGCCAATAATGCATGCCAAAACTTCCACATAGGCCCAGTGAGGCAACGTGCACTTCAGAGATAAAAAAACACGTGAAAAACTACCAAAATACCCTTGTGGTAAATTGTGTAATTTAACCTACAAGGGCTGTCAAGGGATCTTACTCCTTGGTTTCTTTGGCTTTGGGACTAGACGAGAACAGTGAACTAAGGGACAACTCTCGAATTGGAACCAGAGATTGGTGATGAACTAAAGTTGCTGATCTTGCAAACAAGGAACCAAGGTCCTCGTGGTCCCATCGAGCCAAAGATGTGGCTTTCACGGTAACATGAGATGCGATGGCTAGTTCTTCCATGGCCAAAATAGGGCAAGCAAATTGGTACTTGACTCAACTAAACCTGGGCGCAAGAGACTGAATAGAACTAGAAAAGTATCATTGGGGCTTCTCAGTACCAAACCAAGAAAAAATAGAATCAGAAGACACTATCTTGGCCTAGCGATGAATGTCAGTGATAGTCTAGAGATGAGATATAGGTTATGGTGATCGGGACATGTGCAAGACAAACAAGAAGGAATGAAATAATGGTGGAGGTCCATATATGCTTACCAAAGCACCAATTTGGTCGGTCGTGGCGGAGAAGGATAAAGCGTGTAAGCTGTTCGACAGAGATGGAAACCAGATCCGTCAGCATGACTCAGAGTGCAAAAGAGAAATTAGGAATGAGAGAAGGAAGTGACGAGGTTCTGTGGTCAATTTTGGTCTCTTATATATAGGTTCAATGGGTGGAAGAGTGCAATGTGAGTTTGGGGTAGTGGTGGGAGTGCATGTCCTAGAAGGGCATTTCTTGGATAGGGATAAACGTCCCAGCAAAACTTGGGATGGTTAAGCTCATATTGAGATCCTGATTCCATTGGTCAAGAGATTTGAACAACTGGAATCTATATAGGACAAGGGGAGTCAAGCCTTGATTGTATACTCTTAGTCTCCTACTCAAGGTAGGAGACAAGCCATAGTTGTATGATTGAAAAATCCAACAGTTGAGGGACAGTCCGCATATACATATAAGTGAACTTGATCTGTGTGACACCCACTTTGGGTGAGAAAATCGATGAATAATAAGCATGGCATTCAAAAATCTAAGAACTATGTAAAATTGACTTAATCAAATTACATGTTATCATATCCATGGTTTAAACTATATTCCAACCTTAGAAGCAGAACAACATTCCACTCTCTCTCTCTCTCTAGGGCTTCCACTCTGCCCTCTCTCTAGAACCCCCGGTGGCTACCGCTGGGGGGAGGAAGCACTGCTTCAGCACTTTCCTGCCCTGGCTCTCATCATCTTCGATGTGGTTTCTTAACTATAGGTATCTGCAGTTTGTATAGAAAGGGAGTCTTGTTGGTTGCTTGTCCTAGGTAGATCATGGCTTGGCGGAGGGGAAAGCATGATGAGCAACTTGAAGCTCGGATTCGGGTTATTTGTGGTAGCTTTGACCTAGTCGACTCCTATCCGTTAATAGGGACGGACGAAGAGGTTCCGCTGTCCTAGATCTGGTTTCTTGCTCGACCAATCTGTCATTGTAGGAAGAGCAAGGGTGTCCCTTGACCTCCTTCTTTTTCCTATTCCTTCTCCCCGAGCTGTGTTTTTGGCCTCGTCCACTACATCAGCGGTGCTACGTCATATTCAACTCCGCTTTGCCATGCCCAGCCAGTGACACTCCCGTCTTGACGAAACTTTCAGATATGGGTTGTCCCAACACAGTAGAGGGAGTACTCCATTCTCATGCTGGCACGTTACTGCTAGATTGGGTGACTAAGGCACTCGACGCTGCCTGGCACTAGCTGTTCCCCCCTTTTCTGTGTGATGGGTCACCCCCTTGGTGTTTGTTGTATTGCCTCTCTGAAAATAGGGGCAGCTCACCCAGTGTTTGGCCTCGGGCCATTAGATGGCTGTAAGATGGATTGAATCTATGGGGAGCGGCTTTCCTTTTCCCCATAGATTCTTCTTCTATGCAACAAGGCAACATCGCTCAGATGATGGTTGTGATGCTTCTATGCAAATAGCAGCTTTCTGAGCATGTCCATTCTGTTTCATTGGACCACAAGTTGGAGCCTGTCGGGGAGCAGGAGATGATGCTGCTTCTGGATCTCAGATCCCACCCATCACAGTTTGTGGGTGTATTAAAAGCTAGTGATGAGAGGTCTGAGGATTTCAACATTGGATTCTCATGTTCTTTGCTGCTCTAGTGATCTGGTTCCGATTATAAAGTAGGATGTGCTCGTGCTTCCAAGGTCTGGCTCAGACTTCGTCTAAGTTTGGTTATATTTCAATTCCTAAGTTTGTTGTGTAGGTGTTGTGGCCCTGGAGATCTCGGTCTGATGGGGTGTAGCCTGACTGCTTTGCCTTTGTGCTCATACTTTGTGGGTGCCTTTTATGCTATTGAGTGCTAGTCTATGCTCAAGGCTTCGTGCCATTAGGTTGAGTTGTTTAGGGTCAATATCTCATTTACTGTCATAGGTCTGTAGATATTTTTCCTTGATTACCAGCTTGTTGGGATCAAGGTTTAGCTTTGCTATTTGGTGTGCTTTGTACCCATTGTTTTCTTTAGGTTTGAGATTTGCTGTAAGGGGTACTTCGTGCCCAAAGTTTTTGGTATTATAGTAACACGTTTTTTTGACCGACCAAAAAAAACTATATTCCAACCTTATAAAACCAACTTGAGAGGTCAAACGAACTCCAGTTGACTTAAAAATTGAATCATAGGTAAACAAAAAGGTCTAGAATCTTTTTGTATGATCAGATTTAGGTTTTCTTTACCTTTTGATAATCAACTGCATATAGGCTATTATCTTAATGTACACATGTATTAAAAGGTGAGACTAAGGGAATTATCCCTTACTTGGTGAATTGGTTGATCCAAAACTCAAGTTTCATGAAATAGATCATTATATTTGGGTAACTTGCATCAAGGTTTATGATTTTGAAATTTAAAAGTTGAAAATTTGCACTAAAGACCTTAAACTTGTTTTGTTTACCAATTTGGGATGTTACAATTCTACCCACCTTAAATAAATTTCATCCTCAAAATTTTCATGGTTTACTACCCACCTTGGGGTTTCACTTATCCCTTTCCTAAGTTTCATATCTCTTTATAAACGCATAAATTCAACATTAAAGGTTGAAAATATATGAATTAAAGGTTACCTTGATCATCATCTTCTAAGTCCATGGCAAAAACCCTAGCTTGTCTCTTAGGTGTAGGATCTTAGTTCTTATTCTGATTTGGATTTGCCTGGTTCGTCAACAACTTTGGGCAGCTTGACCTGAGGTGTCCATTCTCTCCACAGTAGACGCATGCTCCTACACCATATCTGCATGGACCTGCATGGTTCTTCTTTCATGTAGGGCATAGGGGTTTCTCAACTTGTGCAACATGCTTGGGTACCTTCCTCTTATGATTATTGGGAGGTCAGTATTTATACTGATTGTTTTTTTGAGGAACATCCTTCCATTCAGACCTTTCGGGTGGTCTTCTAGCTCTATGGCTACATCCAAAGCAGCCTGAAGGGTCTTGTGACCTTTACATGACAGGGCAAATCTTAGGTCTGGCTTGAGTCCTTGAATGAACTTCTTTGTCCTATGTCGCTCATCATAATCACAACTATACGTCTATAGGGTCCTAAACTTCATGGCGTACCGGGTCACCGTCATGTCACCCACCTGAGCTAGATTGGAAAATTCTAGCTCCTTCTTCTCTATCATGGCTTCAGAAACATAGTGCTCCTGGAAGGCTTCAACAAATCCTTCCCATTTGAGGGTAAGTGCATCGACCACTCTTAAGTTGAGGAAGTTCTCCCACCATGTACGAGATCCTCCCTTCAGCACATGGGTTGCAAAGTGAACTCTAGACTGTTGAGGGCAGTCCAAGTCACAAAAATAATGCTCCATACTCATAATCCATTCTTCTCCCTTGGTGATGAGATCGTCCTCTCCTTCTCCAACAAAGAAGTCAAGCTTGATCTTCAAGAAGTTCACCAAGGTCTACTTGTGGTGTCTGGGTTGATGTTGTCCTTTTCTTAGGGTAGTGGTAAGCATTTGGACTAAGTCCTCCAAAGTTACTTTAGAGTTCCTTCTTGGTCCACTTACTTCACTAGAAGAGCGAGCGCCATCTTCCCTATCGTTTCCCTTATCAAACTTCTTAGCAGCCATCCAAAAAATAAGGTATATCTAGGGTTAGAATATGTGAATCTTTACCTTAGTGAGCATCTACTAATTTCTCTAATACCATATTGTAACGCCCCTCCAAGAACATATATGACAGTGGATGCAAACCCTATGTTGTCCATAAAATGGGTCACTTGGCTCGGAAGGACATTACAAAACATGATATACAAAGCAGTAAGATAAATGAAACACCATGCATTAACTCAAAATAGATTCATACATTATTCTTTGAAAGGGAAAAAATAAATTATTTCATGTTGGTCTCACGCCTAATACATGTAGACTAAACAAATCTAAAGCATGAACTAAAAGCTAAACTAGATAATCTATTGAATTGGTAGATGAAACCCCACCAAGCTAAAGTCACTTTGTTGTTAGCTACTCTAAAGGGCTCATTTCAATTTCCCCTTGCTCCTTGATCTAGGGACATCTCATCCCATGACCATGCGAAAATAGAGAAATACATCAATAAGTGACTATACATTTTATAAGAATTGAAAATAAGCATATATACTTGACTTGAAAGAAAACTTTGACATGAATTTATATTAAGAATTCTTTAAATTAATTACTTGACATAATATGAATTGAATAAGTAAAATATGCACTCTATGATTTTCCCACTTAAGAGCCCATAATTGGCACGAATGCCCATGATTTGGCTAAAATCCCATAATGAACCCTTGAGGTCCATGATTTATCTATAAAAGCCCGTAATTGGCATGAATACCCATAACAACCCCTTGAGGTCCATTATGGTGAGAGCATATAAAAATTAATCAAATTCTTATAACATGATTCTTAAATTGAACATTAGCATGATCTTGAACATTAAAACCTTAACATAATGGGATTTCTCCCTCAATCATAATATTACATGATTTGCATGATTATTTATTCAATACCTTTACCATTGCATGATCATAACATTAAACTAATGAGTATATATGATAAGCATAAGACTTTATGGATATAGACAACAACAGGCTGTAACATAATTTGATACATGATCAATATAGGAATTTCATTCATTTACTTAGACTTAAAGCATAATCATAAATCATACATAACATGAAAATCATCCAAAATACATATGCAAAGTGGTATGACCCACTTACCTTCATTGAAGTGAACCCTAAATTAGTCTCCATGATCCTAAGTCACTCCCCGCTTTCTTGAAATTAAAATGATTTCTATCATTTATTACTTTAAACAACATCCTAAACCCCAATTCATTCTTTAAAGAAAATATGGTTAAAGATGATGGAATTAGGGTTTAGTAACAGTGAAATCAAATTCTACTCAAAAAAACCTTTCCAATGACTATTTATATGTATTTTTATGATCATGGATGTAATTATTATAATTTTAGAAAAATCTGACCAATTAAAAATTAAAGAAAACTCACATCAATATTATCCTAAATCATAGCCACTTATTTGAGTTGGGACAATAACGTGCACCAAAACTTCCAAATAGGCCCAATGAGGCAGCATGCGCCTCAGAGATAAAAAACACATGAGAAACTACCAAAATACCCTTGTGAGAAAAATTGTGCAATTTAGCCTACAAGGGCTGTCAGGGGATCTTACCCCCTGGTTTCTTCGACTCTGGGACTAGATGAGAATGATGAACTCAGAGACAACCCTTGAATCGGAATTAGAGTTTGGTGATGAAATTAAGTAGCCAACCTTGCAAACAAGGAGCCAAGGTCCCCCTGGTCCCAACGAGCCAAAGATGTGGCTTTCACGGTAACAGGAGCTGTGATGGTGACTTCAGCCATGACCAAAATAGGGCAAGAAGATTGGAGCTCAACATGACTAAACCCAGGAGTGAAGGCTCTGAATGTAACTAGAAAAAGTATCATCAGGGCTTCTCATTACCAAACCAAGCAAAAGTGGGATCAATAAGAAACTGGCTTGGCCTAGCGATGAATTCCAACGACGGTCTGGAGACAAGCTATAAGTTATGGTGATCGGGAAACACATCAGACAAACAAGAAGGAAGGAAATAATGATGGAGGTCCAGATATGCCTATCTAGGAACTAATTTGTCTAGTGGCGGTGGAGAAGGATAATGCGCACTAGGTGTTTGTCGGAGATGGAAACCCGATTCATCAGCGTGACTCAGAGCGCAAAAGTGAAAATTGGAACGAGAGAAGGAAGAGATGAGGTTTAGCGGTCAATTTTGGTCTCTTATATATAGGTTCAATGGGAGGAAGAATGCCCTATTTTGGGGTAGCGGTGTGAGTCCATGACCTAGAAGGGCATTTCTTGGATTGGGAAAAATGTCCCAGCAAACTTGGGATGGTTAAGTTCGCACTGAGGTCTGGATTCCATCAGTTAAGAGATCTTGAACAACCAGACTCTATAGAGGAAAAATGGGGCTAGAAGGGGAGTCGAGGCCTGATTGCCTATTCTTAGTCTTCTACGAAGGTAGGAGATGAGCCCATAGCTGTACGATTAAAAAATATAATGACCGAGGGACAGTCCGCATATATATAAGTGAACTTGGTCTGCACGAAACCCACTTTGGGCAAGAAATGGACGAATAATAAGTGATATTCAAAAATACGAGAACTATGCTAAATTGACTTAATCAAATTAAATGTTATCTTATCCATGGTTTAAACTATATGCCAACCTTATAAAATCAACTTGAGAGGCCAAAAAAACTCCAATTGACTTCAAAATTGAACCATATGTAAAGATAATGGTCTAGAATCATCATGTATGATGAGATTTAGGTTTTCTTTACCTTTTGCTCATCAAATTCATATAGGCACATTATTAAAAGGTGAGACTGGGGGAATTTTCCCTTCCTTGGTGAATTGGTTGAGACAAAACTCTAGTTTCATGGAATAGTTCATTGTATATGGGTAACTTACATCAAGGTTTAGGATCTTGTAATTTTAGGTTGAAAATTTGCATTAAAGACCTTAAACTTGTTTTATTTACCAATTTGGGATGTTACATATGTGAATCAATGTATGATGTGTAAGTTGACGTGCATCTCAGACAGTATGTTCTAGTTCAAGGAACATGGATTGAAAGTTGAAGAAGATGAAGATTCCATTCGTCGAGTTCAATATGGATATCAGAGACAAAGGAACTATATGATCATGATAATACTGATCACATATTTTAGTTTGAATTTGTTCTCTTACTTTCCAATTACTTGGGTAGAATGATGTGTTGCTAGAAACAACTCATTGTTTGTTATGTCTTAAATTGGTTGTGGGCATCCCCTACCAATGTAATATGGGATCTTTAGGGTCACACACATAGGATACACTTGGAATAGGAGTTTACTCATGATGGATACACTTGGAATAGGGGTTTACAGATGATATAGTTTAACTTGAGTACTAAAGTGTTTAGGTATTCAATTTAAGTAGCATTGGATATATATTGGCTGAATTGGAATTCTAAACTGTCAGGTTGAGAAATGAACTTCCAAGTTCAGTTCATGAAATGAATGGTTTAGAAATCAACCAACATGCACATGATGTGAACTGACCATTTTAGATGTGAAATGAATGTTTTAACGATCAATATGACTGGATCTAGGATTGTTGTTGATGTCATGTTGTGCATTTATTGCCATACTAAAAGCCAAAATGTTTGCTAATAGGAAATAATGTGAACTTACCAGTTCAAGTTTTGAGCCAAATGATTTATATATGAATCAATTGGTTTAAGTATTGAACTGACCCTTTTGATGAAAAACCAACTGTTTCAGTGATATATCGATCATTTAATGGTTCACAACTTCTAGAAATTCATGATATTTTGTCTCTTCAACTCCCAGATGAATTGGAAACCCTAACCCTAACCCTCCTATAAATAGAGAGGTATTCAAGTCTTTGTAGAGACGCTATAATAAGCTATGAAAATTGTTGTCCTATCTATTTGTGGTAACTAGAGAGCCCGAGCAAGTTCTACCCGTAAAAGGGAGGGTCAGTAAGGGAGAGACAACATGGGAGAGAGAATCAATCCTAGCAGGTTGATGTTGAAAAGGATAACCCCTTCCTGTTGGATATAGTAGCTCAATGTGGAGTTCCTGGTGTTTCACATGGACTACATATTGGTGTGGAAGCCTTTGCCACCCGCTAGGAGGATGTCATCAATCACCGTCTATGGTGTTGCACCAGGAGGTCTTCGACAATAAGCGTTCAGGTGCTACTTGAGAAAAAAGTAGGTTGCGACAAGGATAAGTCATTGGATTTTCTCCAGGACTAGGTATATTCCTTGCAACCTTCCTTTCCAATCTATAGTTGTTGACATGATCAAGCAGAATATTGCAAGAATGTTTTTGTTTTTGTTGCCATCTCTATCACCATATTTCACAACACAATATAGGTTATGTACTATCATCATCATCTTACATCATTCTTCTTAGATTCATCTATACCTAGGGTCACACATCACAACTAAGATTAGTTTTGCCTGATCTTAGTAGAGCAAATATGGTTTCGAGCAAGATTATGCAACATTTTTATCCATATTGTCAAATTAGTCATTTTGAGTCATTATCATGCAAGATCATCACCATTATAGTATAGATGGAGTCTACTTGATGTAGTACTCATAAATCTCACTAAACTACTGATTTGAGATTGATAGGTAACATGGATGTTCATTAGGGTGATATTTTTAAAAGCTTAGATCTTGAATTATCAACATGCATACTAGATTACATTTCAAGTCAAGATTATGGAAATTAGTCACTTGAGTGACATGTGAATTGCTTATAAGGAAGTTAGGGGAATAATTCATGACAACTTATTCATTTCAAGTCCACATAAACATCTTTGAGTATATTTAGATCAACAAATGCATCAGGTTTAATATTTATCGCACAAGGACATATTATGACACATTAAGTGTCACAAGGTCATCATTAAGGTCCAAGAAGGATCATGATCAGAAATGATTGCCTTTGATAGTAGAAACCATTGATTAGAGAATTCATAGAGATTAACAACACACTTGAACAAGTTATAACATAAAAGAAGTGACATTGTGCATATAGATCCATTTAAGGTCATTAAAGAAACACTAGGTTATTTAGGGCACAAAAATAGAAAAAGGTCAAATCTTGATGTGTCTAGATGTTCAAGTTACTAATATTAGTCTAACATCATGTTATAGGTGCAAAGGATAAATATTGAGCATTAGATGGCATAAAACATGTAGAAGGAGATCAAAAGCTACCATCACTGGAGCTACTAGTAGAAGTAGGTCTTAGAACTCATTTTGTAGATCAAAAAAATTATATATTACATGTTGTTTTTGGATAAAGGATCATTTTTAGTGATATCTACAAGATTTTACCATATGTTTGATTAAAAAGAGAAGAAACCAAGATTTGGCCGTTGAACCATGATCCGATGACTAAGATCCTTCAATCTAGAGCTCTGAGGAAGAGAGTTTGAGATTGAGGGGGTGTGGGCAACATATCATGTTTGTCGGTCATGCAACGGGATAGAGAGAGAGAGACCCAACCCATGTTTAGTCTGTCCATGCTACTTGGGCAGGAAAGGATGCTGGCCTGCCCATTGAGAATACAATGGAGATCCAACACCTGAAGCAATTCTTTCTTTCACATTTGCATGCACACGGCATAAAACATGTACAAAGATATCATGAAGCTATCATATTTATCATATCAGAGGGTCTACAAGGAAAATTAGGTTTTATACCAATTTTATCAGGTAGAACTCATTTCATAGATCAAAAATGATATATTGCATGTCAATTTTAGCTACTATTTAAATGATATTTACAAGATTCACCATATGTTTGAGAAAAAAATAGATAACTTACCAAGATTTGGTCGTTGATCTATGATCCGATGAATGAGATCCTCCATCCTGGAGTTATGAGGGAGAGAGAGTCTGAGAGAGCAGGGTGGGGGGGGTGGGACACACACCATGTATCTATTGGTTGTGCAAGGAAATAGAGCAAGACCCGCCCCAAGTTTGGGTTGGTCCATGGTGCATGGGTAAGGAAGTACGATGGCTCGCCCGCTGGGCATCTGATGGAGATTCAATGCCTGAAGGGCTTCTTTCTTTCTCGTCCTCCAATGTGTAACATAGTGGAGGTCATATACTACCTCACTAGTATTGGGGAAGAGGAGGGTGCATGGCACCATCATAGTGTATGGAGGTGCCTCCTAGCACACCCCCAATTGTGTGAAGTTAGTGGAAGGAGTGAAGCAAGATAAGAAGAAGAGAAGAAAATACAAATTCAGATGGTCAAAAGTGTCATCACAAATAGAAGGTAGAAAGAGAGGAAAATTGGGGATCTAGGGAACCCGCGTTACTAAGAAAAAGGAGTAGGAAGGATGTGGAAGAAGAAAATACGAAAATTTGCCCTCAAATTTGGCTACAAATAGGGTAAAAGGGGTGTTAAGTGAGGCCCAATGCCATGACCATCGTCCAAGGCGTACAATGGTAGGAGAAACTTAGATGACCATTGAATGGAGATTCCAATCTAAAGCTAGGTGATCTAAAGGTTTAAAATGATTTCTACTAGATGCATGGCTTTTGATTGGTTAATGGGGAGGATATTGGCTCAAGTTTGAACAAAGGGGAAGAAAGGGGTGTCGATGGGCACGCTCCCTAACATGAACCCCAAAATGTCAGCCCACAAAGAAAACCAAGACTAAATGATTCAAAGTAGGTTTTGAAGGTCTATAGTGTTGACCTGAGAGTTATACATTATACAATTTTTTATAATGACTAAACCATTACATTCATATGTATCTAACATGTTTGTTTGATGTTGATTTTAGGCACTAGGTACATGAAAAGGATCAAATTCATCAAGCTAGGCTTTTCTAGAAAACACCCTAAATCTCTTAGGATGATTTTTGTAATCATTTGTATTGATGTTATGATTTATAACTAAGATGACAAAAAATTAGGAACCCTTAATTCAAACATTTAACCACTCTAATGACATTTTTCAAAATTCATTACATGGTGTTTTCCGATCGAGTTTTACTTGTGAAAAACTCAACCAATCCGCTTGATAGATTTTGATAAATTTCAGGTTCGGTCGAGTATACCACACATAGAACACAACCGATCTCTGCATGGACCAAAACAAATTTAAGTGGTTCGGTCGCATGTCATCCAGGATAAACTCGACCGATGCTTCAAATCAGCTTTATCAGATATTGCAATCGATCAAGTTACATTTGTTAAAATGTGACTAACTACACTGTATGAAAAACACAGAAATGGTAATTCTTACCATTGAAGTGTTGCAAAACTAAAAATTATATCTTTTACAACACTCCAAATGGCTAAAAAACAGTCCTTAGTGCTCCTACGCTCTAGTGAACACCCTGAAAAATAAATAGGACCTCTTGGAGTTCATTCCAAGGTTGCTCCTTCATGCTATTCATGATCCTAGCTATAGTTGAGTGCATCTACTCCACCCCTGGCTTGCAAATCAAAAAGTCCATATTAGTGAGATACGATCTGTGTAGAGAGCTACTTCATTGTATGCTTGTAAATCTCTAAAAGCTTTCCTTTCCCCAACCCCTTTCTTCAAAATCAAGTTGGTGAAAGATTCTCCAAATGAAGGAGAAGGTGTAAGATTCTTCAAGCTATAAAAGAAGGTGCAAAAGCTTCTCCATGGTGAAGGAGAAGATCAAGGACGAAGATTCGGGAGTAGAAGTGGGTAAATCCTTCAAGGTAAAAGATTTGATGCAATAAGGGGATCTCCATGATGAAGATGTCCAGCTACTTGCAAGAGTGGGTAAGACCTTGTAGAGGTGGAAGGCTCTAGCTCTTCTAGAAAGGTAAGGCCTTGGTTGGCTATTGACTCCCTTGTCCTCAAAGGAAAGGATGGGTATCCTTGTCCTAGAATAGGAAGGTCATCTTGTATGTCCTATAACGGAATATAAGT
This sequence comes from Alisma plantago-aquatica, assembly GCA_963693085.1. Taxonomy (NCBI): domain Eukaryota; kingdom Viridiplantae; phylum Streptophyta; class Magnoliopsida; order Alismatales; family Alismataceae; genus Alisma; species Alisma plantago-aquatica. Next base: position 66,157,550 of record OY856411.1, on the reverse strand, counting down.
ATACATTGGTTGCAAAATCCTAGGGCTTGACCTCTCTAGGTAGTGGATTAACTTTCTTCTAATTTGGAGATTGGAACCACTCTAAATAGCTTGTGTTCTTGTGTTTGTTTAATCTCCCTCATCCTTGCAATGTATGTTTAGAGCACTGAGCCTGCAAACGTCAAATATAGAGCACAGAAAAACACAATCAATCCACATGGCTGTCATATCACTCCAGGTAAACTGTTTTCATGGCAACAAAGGTAAAAAATGATTAATTTTACTATTTTACATTCATGCATTCAATCTCATATGTTCATTGACACTAAGTAATCCATGTGTCTGTGAAAAATGGCAAAATGAGCTAGGTTTGACATTTCCTAGCTGCATGGGATGCAAAGGGAAGAAATGGTTACGATAAGAATTTGGAGTGCTTATGCACACTCATCTTTTCTTTATTTATATGCTCTTAAATAGGAGCATCTTTTATTTTATTTTTGATTTTTTTGCATTTTTTCATTTTTTTCCCTTGGTGTAGATAGGGCACATGATGACGAGAGTGAAGTGGGGGGGTATAGATGTGGCAACCCCAAACTTTGAAAGGTGGCCACGACTGGCATGTGCACTTTAGAATCCTTACATGAGATGGAGAGGTAAGAAGATGGTGGAAGAAATGTCGGGTTAAAGAGGGGTTACTAGTGTGGGCATCAACATGAGATCTCATGCATACAAATTTTCCAATAAAATTTCATCAAGAAATGACACATTACATAAATGAGCAATATTGAAACCACATTTTATCATGAGATTCTAACAAACTCTAAGTGTTTGTGTCTTGCTTCAATTAAAATTCAAACAAATAGATCACATGCATAAAAGAGGTGGTTCACATGTAAAAAGTCAAATTGAGGCCATTTAGCAATAAGTCATGATACAACACTTGAATTTGTCAACGGTCATCATTTTCAATCTAAAAAGTAGAGATTGGGTCAAAACACACATTTTAAGCAAGAAGTTCTAAATTTGGGCAAAATTGGCCAAAACGGTGCCAAGTTTCCTTCAATCACATCTAAGCCTTCATTATGAAACATAAAGTAGAAAAAAGTAAATCCAAGTTAAAACATGCAAAAATTACCAAAAATCTACATGATCTGCAATGCATGGGAAAAAGAGCAAATTTTTTAAAAAGTACACAAAAATTGACAAAAAGTAAACTACATGACATGCAAACTTACAAATCAAGTAATTAAAATCTAATCTAGATATAAAAAGCAACAAAACAAAGAAAGAAAATAAAATTAAATGGCAGGTGATGCAAAAAGAGTGAAAAGGTAAAAAGGGCGTATCGCCCTACCACCCCAAACTTTTGAATAATGTTGTCCTCAACATGACACTAAACTAGATGCGTGATAGAGAAGATGATCATTATGGCGGCTCTGGTGGTGGTCCTCCCTGTGGTGGTGGATGTTGGTAGTAGGAACCTCAGTAGTTTGACTATGGAGGTAGGTAGTTGTCCTAATATGCTAATATTGCACCCCGCCAATCTTCCCCCCAATGGGGGTTCCTCTGGGCTAGGGCGTGTTGAAATTGATACATGTGGTTCACCTAATCGTGCATCTGCTGATGGTCTAACCACATTGCATCCTGGGTATGCTAGAAACCCTCCTGTTCCCTCAAAATGCCACCTGGGTTCTCAAAATGATGTCCTGTGTGCTCTGGATGCCCTCCAACTGTGCATGTATAGTGGCCATCTCATATGCGTTTGATGTGGGCTGTCATGATGCCTCCACCTCCCGTCTCCTGAATTGATGTGCATCTGCTTGCTCTATTTGACTCCTCTGTTCTGCCACCCATGAGGTCTCTCCCAGTCCCTCATCCAGTAGAACCTCTATTATTTCTTCTTCTCTAGGGTGATCCTCCTCATATCTACTCAAGGTCTCCAAGAAGTTTGGAGCTTGTCCATGATCCTCTAAGAGAGGTGGAGTGTGGTAGGGTACCTCTAATGAGACACCTAGATATAGGGGGTTGACCTGATATATGACTTTCTGATCCACTATTACAATCATAGATGAACGAACCAAGTAGTGTAGGTCCACCAACTTTCCCCCTCTGCCTTGGTATATCCAGACATGACCTAGGGTGATAGCAATAGATGTCACACTCCCTCCCATAATGAATGGATTCTTGCTGTTGGAGGGGATTGTCCTGAGATGATCTATCATTAAAGCACCCAAATTTACAAAATTTCCTTTAACCAGCCAACCCAAGATAAAAAGATCTTTCTTTGTACAGATCCCATGGTTTTCATACCTACTGAAAACTGTGTTTAAAAGCGCTTTCTATATATAGTGGATGAATGAATTATGGATCAGGTTTTCTTGGGATTTCCCCACTACAAATAGCTATGGCCAGTGAAGTACTTCCACATGGTGATGTAGGTAGTACTCGAGTAGTTCTCTGTCCTTACCCCATTCAATAGGGTTGCCATCTCATCACTGGGAGAAAACATCTTATTTAGCATCTTTGAAGTAACAACCCATCATTTGTCTTGAATCACTACTCTAACGGCATCCTCTCCATCATCAAAAATATTCTCTAAAGTGGTGAAGAACTAACATGTCAGCTCCACATAAGTCTCCTATGGTGTCGCTAAGATGCTAAAAAGGCCCAGTGATTCCATTACGCCCTTGAAATAAGCGTAGAAACCCATGCTCTCCATCATTAACTGACACACATAACAGGTGGCAATCACCTTGTGTATTAAGCACTCTAGGTGTTTAGGCTTCTTTGCCTGACTACTAGTAACCTCGGGCTCTCTATCAGGCTACTATTGGGGGGTATCTGGTGGCAGTCCATAGGGAATCACCTCATCCTCATCATCCAAAAGTAACTGTCTCTGTGCTTGAGGTTGAGGTTCAGGATGAGGCTACGGCTGTGGTCCCAAAGATGTTGAAGGACGTGCCGCTAAAACTGATGACTGAGCTGTCGTAAGTGATGGTCAGGCTATTGAAACTGAGGTTCAGGATGATGAGGGTTGTGGAGGTACATGTCGTGACTATGGAGATGCTTCCTCTACAATTGGATTTATCAAAGCATCCAATTTGGCTTCCATGAAATGGATAATTTTGGCAGAGCTCGAGGCAGACGACAGGGAAAAAGACTTTGGAGTTGATGATGATCCATTCTTTGGCTGAATTTGATAAGAAAACACGTTCTTGGTCTTAGCCACATCCTTCTTTGCAATTTTCTTCATATTTGACTAGTTTTGGTGGAAGATTTTGGGATTTTCTAATTTCCTCAAAGAACGGGGCTGTTGGGGTGGATTGGAGAGAAATGGGAGAATTTGTGGATGAAAATGGGTGGAATTTGTAGGTATTGTAGTGGAAATGATGGGGGGTTGATTAGATATGGATTGGGGGTGATTGGAGTGTCTTTGTCAATACTGTTACACACTACTCAATTGGAGCCCCACAAATAGAAATACATGGTGGATTAAACTTCCAAATTTATAAAGGACCTAAACTTAACACACTCACATAGACTAAAACACTTCACCCTCAAGAGTACGGGATCATGTCATAGTATAGGAGGGAGGCAAGTATAGGGTCGATCCATACGGAGAAAAGGGGGCACTAGAGCTAGGTTAGGTTTTGGGCTAGGTTCCTACTGTGAAGTCTAGGGTTGAAGGGTTTAAGGGTTGTTTTTATGATTACACTAAGTTGAGCAAGAAAGCAAGTAAATGAAGGAAAACAAGATTAAAACATAAGTTAACCCTAGATAGTTAATTATAATGAACAAGAAAAGACACAAGTAGGAAAGGTAAGAAAAGAGAAATATATACTAACACAAGTAAGAAAAGGTCTACATTACACTAAGATAGCAAATAGGGAAAAAGATCAAGTAAAGACCTAAACTAGACAGAACAAAGTAAGAACAAGGCAATAAGATAACTAAGAAAGTAAAGAAATAACTAATCTAACACTATTTTAGCAAGAAGTAAATTAGGATTTTAAAGAAATTACGGGAAATTTGGATTGTTTAGGGGTTGCACTTATCATTTAGGTTGGGGGTGACATGTGAACATTATGCTTTCATTTAGATTATCAAATCAAACAACAAGATAGAGTCTAATGAATTATCCTAAACTACTAATTGGCCATGGATATGCTATGTTGTGTATAGAGGAACTAGTTCCTAACACCCCTATACCCTTGCAAGGCTCAATTTGGTTAGGATCTAGGAGTAATTCAATTAGAGTCTAAACAATCCTATATTTCTAGGTTAGATGGTTTTAGGATGATTAGGGGCTGAGGTTAGTGATAGGAGTGGAAGTGAGGTTTTAGGCCTCCCATCACCCACATTCTAACCTTGAGAAAGCTCCATGATAAGAACATCAAATTCATCTAAATTAGCTACTTAGATCTCTCAACTAGGGTTAGGAGAATTTCTTAGAATGTAGGAATATGGGTGGCTAGCTATGGATCCATTAAATGGACCTAAGAGAAAATCCTAAAATTCACACATATAATCAATTTCCCAAAATTCCAAGGTGATTTCAAGAACAAACCAACAAGCAATTCTTGAAGAGTGATATAGAAATATAACATAATCATTAGCAAACAAAATTACAATGTTTACATATCATTTCCCCCCAAACATGGTATCAAAGTAATATTTTGACCCCAAATAGACCACCTAAGGGGCCTAGCTACTCATGGGAATGCAAAATACAAAAAGAATGGAGAAAGAGGTAAAAGAAGCCATGGAGATCGGTGTAGATGGAGAAATACTCCTCTTTAGTTTCTATAGGACGTCCTTCTCCTTCTTCTAAGGTACAAGGGACATGGGATGATGATGGAATATGGTCAAAATATTAGGAAACTAGGATTTTGATGGTGGAAATGGTGAAATGGATGTAGAAATGGAGTGGTAGGAGTGAGCTAGGGGTGGCCTGCCTCAATCTAGAGCTTCCACCTAGGTATATATAGGTGTGGGGGAAGCAATAGGTCAAGTAGGGGCAAAGTGAGAAATGTAGTGCAAAGAAGCTAAGGTTTTGTGAGTAGCATGAATGTGGTGTTCACCACAGATGTGGTGGGGAGGGGTGAGAACAGTCATGGGGGTGTGGAATGAACGTGGTGAGAAATGGGAAAAAATCATACGAACATGGTCACAAATGTACATGAGGTATCATGGTTGTGGTGGTCACCACGTCTGTGGTGGTCACCACGTCTGTGGTGGTCACCACGTCTGTGGTGGGGCTAGGGTAGGACAGCTGTGGTGGCTTGGATCACTCTACCCGTTCTTATCTCCACGACCATTTTGCTTCTGCTATCACACGATCATACTAGGTGACACAATGATTCTGGGTCAGTCCACCATGGCCATTCTGAGTGGCACGACCATGGTGATCCTTGCTTTGCTCCAATGTAACTATGTTGGTTTTGTATGACCCAACATGACCTTTCTGAGGTTCCACGACTGTGGTGGTCTCTATTGCAACACTTTGACTTGATTCTTTAGATTCTCTTGGACATTTTTCCTTCAATGGAGCTTTATCTACTAAGGGTAGGTTGAGGGATCATTAAACTTCACTTTAGGCCTCTCTAAGGGTAGAGAAACCCTAGGATAACTCCTTCTATCTCTCTCTCTCTTCCATCAAGTGTGATTCAAATACCTAAAAAATATGCAATAATGTACATACGTGCATTTTACACAAATATACATATTAGGGGAGATAACATGTAACATAATAGGTATAGATGTGATTAAAATGCAATATGTGACACAAGATGGATCCCTAAAATGGGGATGAGTCACCAGTCCTCTCCTCCCTCCTCAAGTGAAGATGAAGCCCTTAGTGGCCATGAAACAAACTAGTCCAAGGGAAAATACTTCAAAGGGAAGGCATCCTCCTCCTTCAATCTAGATGTTATGAATGTGGGCAAAAGGGGAACTACAAGAATAAATTTCCCAAGGCTACGAAGTCCTACCACAAGAGAATCTCCAAGAAGAAGTAGGACTACAAGAAGGATGGCTAGTACAAGAAGAAGAACAAGAAAGAAAGAAGAGGCAAGGATGCATCCCATGCCACATGGGAAGAGTTTTCTTCAAGTTATGCAAGATCCAATGAGGGAGAATGCCACCTTACACTCATGGCCTCTACAAGTGAAGACGTTGGTGAGGTAAGTGAGGTAAGATTTCATGAGTTATCTAAGAAAACCCTTAATGATTTGCTTAATGCTACCCACTCTTCTTATTCTGAATGTAAATGTAAGAAGAAGAGGTTAGGGAAGATCATAGATGATTTTATGCTCAAATTGATATTCTTGATCAAAATGAGAAGTTGCATCTTGACAACATTGATTACTTGCAAGGGTAGTTTCTTGATCTTGAGCTCCGATACAATGGAGTTGAAGTACATAATGGTATCTACCTTCATAATATTGATAGTATTAAGGATGAAAACAAAGCCCGAGTAGATGAGCTAGTCTTACTTAGAACTGAAATTGATTATATTAGACTTTCTTATGATGATATTAAAGATAAGAATAGGATTTATCTTGATAATCTTGTAATGCTTAGAACTTAAAATATTAGATTGCTTGCTCAAATTAATGTTTTTTATTTTATACCTTTGTTGCCTAATAATGAAGTTGCTACTCTTACTTTAGAAAAAGAATCATATCTTACTAAAGCTCTTAGTCTGGAGGCTGACCTACTTTATGCACAAGATGATCTTGTTAGCTTATCTTCTACTATCATTATTCTTAGTGATGATAATCACAAACTAAGAGTTTCCTTGTAGAAATCTTTCAATGAAGTCCTAAATCGCTCTACCGAACAAGTTGGTACTAGTGGTTTGGGATATGTAGAGGGACATACAAATAGCAAGAGCAAGGCTAAGGATAAGAAAAAGATCAAGGGACCTCCCATATTCTATGGACAGTCATCTAAATCTAAGAACCCTATGGTTTGTGTGCACTGTAAGAGTGATGAACAATTACTCTACCTATTGTCATTATAGAGAGAAGGGGACCAACCCAAAGATGAAATGAGTCCCCAACCTAACATAGGATCCCAAGGTTTGAGTTGGGAATTTACATCCTCCTTTCTTGTTGGAAAAAAGAAAATTGATTGTTGATAGTGGCTGCTCAACGCATATGACAGTTGAAATCAACCACTTCAACCAGTTCACAAAGAAGAAAGGAGGATTGGTAACTTTTGGTGACAACAATAAAGGTAAGGTGATAGGTGAGGGTGATGTAGGTGATTCACTTTGTAATGAGAATATTCTTCTTGTGGATGGCCTACATCACAATTTGATTAGTGTTAGTTAATTATGTGATAATGTCTATCTTGTTCTTTTTACCTCACTAGAACGGTTGCTTCTAGATTCCCTCTCCTACAAGGTTATATATAAGGGAACTATATATGCTAATATCTATGTTATTGTTCTTAACTCTATTAAGCCTATTGTTGGTAGATGTCTTATTGCCAATTCAAATGATATTTCTTTATGACAATGTAGGCTTGGTTATGTAAATATGCATCAGTTGAAGAAGTTGAGAAAAAAAGAATTAGTAAAGGGACTTCCTAAATTGGATTTTGAAAAGGATGAGAAATTCCAACCTTGTACTTAAGGAAAGAAAATCAAGTTCTCCTTCAAATGCAAAGGAGTCCTTAGTAACAAAATAGCTCTTGAACTTCTTCACATTGATCTATTTGGACCAACACGTATGCAATCTCTTTGTGGTAGCAAGTATTGCCTAGTGATTGTTGATGACTTTTCTTGCTTTACTTGGAACTTCTTTCTTGTTTCAAAAAGTGATACTCTCGATGTTTTCTTGAATTTTTGTAAATTAGTTGAAAGTGAAACTTCTTTCTGGAGCATCTCCATCTATAGTGATCATGGGGTAGAATTTGAAAATGACTTGCTTGAATGGTATTGTGAGGAATGTGGGTATGCACATAACTTTTCTTCACATCAAACACCTCAAAAAATGTGGTTGTAGAGAGAAAGAAGAGGTCACTACAGGAAATGTCTAGGACTCTCTTTAGGGTGATCATCCTCCCACTATGCTAACATGTCCAAGAAGTCTTATGTGGGTCACATATCTTCCAAAAGGGTACTAGTATGTTAGTAAATCCCAAGATAATACTAGGATACTTAAGGTTCATGTTATTATAGAATTTTTCATTATTCAAAGATATCATGTGTGGCAGGGCCAAATATGTAAGATCCAAAAATTTGAAACCTTCATCCTATTTAAGGCCACTCAAATCACATCCAATAGATAATGCAGTGAAGGTAAAACTCCCACCCTTGAAAAATGGAGTACTACTTTGTGTGGATATTTCCCTTTGTTGGTCAATCATCATTTCCAAGATATATGTACTACCCATTTATCATATGCAAGCATGAAGATGTGGTTTGCCTACAACAAAGAACTATCTGAGAACACATTCATCTCACAACTTGAGCCAAAGAATGTCAAAGAAGATCTGAGGGATGATGAGTGGATCCTATCCATACAAGAAGAGTTAGAGCAGTTTGAAAAGAACAAAGTGTGAACACTTGTGCCAAGGCCAAATGATAGGAAGATCATTGACATCAATCGGGTCTACCGCAACACGCTCGATGAAAGTGGTAAAGTGGTATGAAATAAATCAAGATTAGTTTCTCAAGGCTACAATCAACAGAAAGGTTTCAACTTTGATGAAACTTATGCTCACGTTTCTATGCTTGAATCTATTACAATGTTACTTGCCTTTACTAGTTATAAGATTTTCTTACTTCATCAAATGGGTGCTAAAAGTGGTTTTTGGAATGGTACAATTGAGGAAGTTTATGTTGCTCAACCTCCCACTTTGAACATGATAAATTGCCTGACCATGTTTACTTGTTACAAAAGGCTCTCTATCAACTCAAACAAGCACCTCAAGCTTGGCATGAGATACTAAATAACTTTTTTCTAGACAATGGCTATATCATGGGCAAAGTCGATTGTACCTTATTCCTAAAACAAACTTCTAACAACTTTTTGATTATTCAAATTTATTTTGATAATATTATTTCTGGAGGAACTAATCTTAGTCTTTGCAAGAAGTTTAGTTCTCTTATGTAGAGTGAGTTCAAGATGAGCATGATGGGGGAGCTTACTTTCTTCCCTGGCTTCCAAATCAAGCAAACCTAGGAAGGTAACTTCATCAACCAAGGCAAGTACACAAGTGAACTTCTTAAGCACTTTGGGATGGAGAACACCAAGCCAATGGACACCCCCATGTCTATAATGGCCAAGTTGGAAAAAGATGAAGAAGGTGAGAAAGTGGATGAGACGCTCTATAGAGGTATGATTAAAAGTTTACTTTGTTGAAATTCCTATAGACCCGATATAATGTTTAGTGTTGTCTTGTGTGCTCACATCCAATCAAATCCTAGAAAATCACACCTCATAGAGGTTAATAGGATTTTGAGGTATCTACCAAACTCAAAAATTTTGAACTATTGTATCCAAAGTCAAGGGACTTTACTCTTACTAACTATAGTGATGTTGATTATGCATTTTTGTGATTGATAGAAAGTGTACAAGCGGAACTTGCTTCTTCTTAGGACCATGCTTGGTTTCTTGGTTCTCTAAGAAACAAAGAACAAAGGCTCTTTTAATTACCAAAGCTGAATACATTGTAGCTGGGAGTTGTTGTGCCCAAGTCCTATGGATGAAGCAAATGCTCCAAGACTTTAACATTTATTTTGATGCTTATCCTATCTATTGTGACGATACTAGTGTAATTTGTATCTCTTATAATCCTATATTGCATGGCAGAGCTAAATATATAGAGGTATGTCATCACTTTCTTCATGAACACATTACAAAAAGGATATCTATATCACACATGTGGACACATAGAATCACCTTATGGACATTTTAACTAAACATCTAGATAGAGAGCAATTTAATTTTATTGGATCAAAACTATTTATAATTGTTTTTTATTATATTTACATGCAATCCAGCTAGATATTCAAATATCTATATGTCTTGCGCATGTCTTGCTCACCTTATGCTTGTTAAGTGCTATATTTGACATGTTTTCATGCCTTGTTTTGCTTGTTTTCACTATTTATTGTAAACAAATGTTTTATCACAAAATAGTATCAAATGATGAGTGAAATATGCCTGAATATGTTTAAAATACATGATAGGCCAAGAAAATAAATTTATATAGCACTTTAGAGGCTTAAAATTAAATTTTCTATGTTTTGCGATAGATTGCAAATTGGTCAAGTTTGTCCTGATCTGACTCAATCGGTCCTTGGTCTAGGACAAAGCTGAAATAACTAATTGGTTGAGTATAAACTCAAAACTTGACCGACATCGACACTGGTCAAAATTTATAGAGGGAATCAACTGACTTTTCTCCCTCCCAACTAGAGAAAAGCTGACCGAAAGTCCTTCTCCAAAGCTCGTCCTTCGACCCTAGGTTAGACCATCCCCTACTACACCCTTCTTAGCCCTAGTTAAACTCTCCTTGCCCCTCTAACCAATGATCTAGGTGGTTCAATGACCTTACTTGTGTGTTTTCTTCTATGTTGGTTGGTTTTTTCTTCTCCATTTGACCATATGACCTCCAATCATAGAAAGAGATCAACCCCTACTGGAGTACCATCCGCACCAGATGCTACAAGGCATGCATCCTTTAATGGCACCTCCTTCATCTCAACACAAGATTTTAATAGGTATAAGGAACCACTCCCTATGTCTCTCATTCCTTTCTGAGCTTTGTTTGAGCCTCAATTTGCAACAATTGAGTTAATCAAAGAGGTTTCTAGTGTGTTCAAAGCACATTACCTAAGAGCTTTGTGTGTAGAGGGTTCATTCTTCTCACATGCCATGTCAAGAACGAAGGTTTTCCATGAATTCTATGTAAATTTGATGTGGAACAACACCACCCTTGTCCCACCACCTAATACCTAGGTCATCCTGACTTCAATGATCGCTGGTACCAAGATAACAATATCTGAGGATTTTTTGAATACCTATTTATCTGTTACTAACGTCACTGCCTGTTGGGTGGCTTCCTATCCACAATACTATGACCTTTTGGACCTTGAAATGTTTCTACAAGAGCTTTGATCCCCCGATTACCCTTCCTGACATCCATAATTTCCTTAAGAAAAAGACGCCCATATAGGAAGGAGTCAATTCTACCCTCCCCTTCCCTTAATATCAAGACAAGACTGATCGCCTTAGTGGTCAATTGCAATATCCATCCCAAAAACGAAATCAAAGGGAGATTGCAGAGAACACAAAAGTGATCATGTGTTGTCCCTTAAATCATATTGGAGTTAAGTGGGCTTGTTACATTGTACATGATATGACCTACTTTGACTTCGTAATGAATACCATCAGAGCCCATCTCCCTTATCTGAACCTGATCTGTGGTGTATTTTCTCACCATAATGAAAAATCCCTCATCAATGACCTTGGATACAAACCAAGAAGACCTTTCTACCTACCTCTTCTTACACCATATCAGGTGCCTCTACCTCTTCTTAGTGAGACAACCATCAAGAAGACCTTTCTACCTACCTCTTCATCCACCACATCAGGTGCCTCTACCAACACCCAGGACCATCCACAACCACCACACTGACCTGATCACATCTTGTTTTTTGTATACAATGAAGCCCTTATGGGATATATGATACATCAACATGCATACAACCTTCAAGTTCAGGATCATCTCCACCAAGAGCTCTGCCATATCATGTCACATATGAACTTGTCCTACAGCCAGTCCTACCCACCCTACTAGGCGAACCCCAGAGCTGACTATGCCTCTTATGCATACAGTCAGTTCTACCCTGACCCTCTACCTCTTGTTGCGTTCGCTGCACCCCTACTACTGTTAATGGTCAACCTACCCCTGCCCCTAGTGGTTTTCCTCTTGTGGCTCTGCCTGTTAGCCCCACTACCTCTTTGCTTGTTGGATATGATGGAGTGTCCACTCCCACCTTTCTGTAAGCAAATGCATTACAAGTATGTGACATGTCCTGGGATGAGAAGAATTCTAGATGACCTGGTAATCATGCATTTGGATCTCCTATTGATGACGAGATGCCTGTCCAGGATGCTGAAGAAGAAGTTGGTGATTTTGAGTATGTTGATGGCTTTGATGTTGGGGATGATGGATCTTCTGATGGTGATGATGGTGAGGCTACACCTGCTTCCGCTGCTGTACCATCTAATGATGATGAGGACTTTCAACCAAGGATGACGATGATGAGGACATAGTTGATGTAGTAGATGGCATAGATGTTTAGTTATGTAGTCTATTAGAGTTCTCATACATATATATATATATTTTTTGTAGACTATCATGTATCAAACATTTGGGCACTATATCTACGGCATACTGTTCTATCATCTCATCATTTCTTGTTAGTTTATGGTTCCTTTTCTTAGAGGACATGTTTGGTGTTGCAGTCTTAATCTTATGTACCTTAACTCTTTGGTTGACTATATCTTATGAGTTCTTGGTATGTTTTCCATATTTTGATTATGACTCTAGTTTCTTATTTCTCTCTATTTTGTCTTTGTTAGGTGTGTGCAATGTGTGTATTTTGTGCCTGTGGTGAAGGCCCATGTTTTATAGATCTTCTACCCCTTTCCTTTTTGAAATATCAAAGGGGGAAAAGAATATGAGAGCTCGTCATGTATTCCATGTACAATAGGGGAGAAATGAGCTTAGCCATATCGAATTTTTTTCTTATGTGATCCTTTTCTAGTCAATTATCTAAAATATCATGTGACTTGCTAGAGGACCATATAGTATATAGATATATATATATATGTTCTATGGTTGTTTGTAGAAATACTAACCATGTAGGTAAAAGTAAGCATGAATTGAGGGGGAGCAATTCACATTGTTCAATCATGTTTCCCCTTGAAATTCACAAGGTAAAGGTTTAACTCTCACATCCTTCTCAAAGGTAAAGGTTTAATTTCCATATCCTTTTCAAATAGTTGACGAATGTTTTTTCATTATCAAAAAGGGGGAGAATGTTGACTTAATAATTATACATTGTCCATATTTTGATAATGACTCAACCATTACATTCATATATATCTAATATGTATGTGAGATTGATTTCAAGCATTAGGTACATGAAAATGATCAAATTCATCAAGCCCTACCTTGATCCAAGTTCAATTCAAAGCCATGCAAATGCAATTTTCTATAAAACAACCTAAAACCTTAGGACAATTTTTGTAATCAATTGTATTAATGCTATGACTTGTAACCAATATGAGAAAAATCAAGAGCCCTTAATTTGAATATTTAATCACTCTAATGTATTTTCCAAAATTTATTATAGGGTGTTTTAGGTCAAGTTTTATCTATGACAAACTTGAATGGTCCACTTGATGGATTTTGAGAAAATTTAGGTTCGGTCGAATTTACCACACACAGAATTTGACTGATCCCTGCACTGACCAAAACTAATTTAAGCGGTTCAATCAAGTTTCATCCAATATAAACTCGACTGATGCTTCAAATTAGCTTTGTTGCATAGTGCAATTGTTTGAGTTACCTTTATTAAAACTCGACTGACCGCCTTGTATGAAAAAAGTATAAAAAATGACTCAACCCGTTGGATTGTTGTAAACCTTGAAATTATATCAATTGCAACAACCCAAGTGGCTAGAAAATATTCCTTAGTGTTCCCACTCTCTAGTGGACACCCACAACTATAAATAGGACCTCTTGGACTTTGTTCCAAGGTTGCTCCTTCATGCTATATAAGATCCAAGCTATAGTTGAGTGCATTCAGTCCACTTGAGCCCCTTTCTCTCTCTTGTTTGCAAATAAAAATGTCCATATGAGTGAGATAGGATCTATGTTAGAGCTACTTCATTGTATGCTTGTAAAACTCTCAAATATTCCCTTTCCCCAACCCCTTTATTCAAGTTTGTAAAGGCTTCTCTATGTGAAGGAGAAGGTGTAAGATTCTTCAAGATGTAGAAGAAGGTGCAAAAGCTTCTCCAAGGTGAAGGAGAACGTCAAGGCTGAAGATCTGGGAGTATAAGTGGGTAAATCCTACAAGGAAAAAGACTCAATTTAAGAAGGGGATCTCCTTGGTGAAGGTGTCCAACTGCATGAAAGAGTGGGTAAGACCTTGTGGAGGTAGACGACCTAACTCCTCCAGATAGGTAAGACCTTGGTTGGTTATTGGATCCCTTTTCCTCAAAGCAAAGACTGGGTATCCATGACCCAAAATAGTAAGGTCATCTTGTATGTCTTACAATGGAATATAAGTATACATTGGTTGCAAAATCCTAGGGCTTGACCTCTCTAGGTAGTGGACAAGCTTTTTACTCGTTTGGAGATTGGAACCACTCTAAATAGCTTATGTTCTTGTGTTTGTTCAATCTCTCTCATCCTTGCTATGTATGTTTAGTTGTAGTATAAAGTAAATATTTGAAATCCCATACTTAGTAGTAACATGAAGGTCTAACAAATTTTGTACAAGTGTTTATAGATCTATTCACCCCCTCTAGAGCCCTTTTGATCCAACACACAACTCAAATGGGAATATAACCATCATACTCTTAGAATCGAGTGAAACTTGGTGTGTTGGATGTGTAGGAGTGTCCTCTACACAAATAATATATGTTGAGGGTAAGAAGAGACCCATATATAAAATCAAAAGGGTATGAGAGATGATGGTATAAAATTTGGGTGCAACCTTGGCTTTATATCAAATTTAAAGTCAACACTTGTCATGTGGACTCAGGATAAACTCAAATAGTATAGAGACAACTCAAATCACAAAATTTATGAAAAGAGTGAGAAATTAGTGCAAAGACAAAGTATATAGAACATGTATAAGGAGAGAGAAAAGTTCAAGTTATTACAAAACTACTGTGATTGTCTAGTACATCCACAGTGGATTCTCTAGACTATTTCATCCATGAGAAAATACCTAGTATAAGCTAGACATGGAGGTCACTATAAAACTCAAAAGAAAAGAAAAGATAAAAACATAAAATGTGGAGTTAATGCCATGTGTTATTATGGACAACACATAGAAAGTTGTGGATAAACATTTATATTGATGGAAAAGCACAAAAATGACTAAAGGGTTGACTCTAACTAAGGGTTGATGAAATTTAGGAAATTTGTTCCAGAAATAGATTTAAAAATCCTAGCACAGTTTGGGAAGGTGTTACTCACCCGCACATTTCCCTTAAAAATGGTTTTTCTATTCCTAAATCTTGAGCTCAATAAAAAAGTGATGGTTTGGTTGTGATTATGAGAAAATGATAATCAAGAAAAAACATGATTTTTGTATGCAATTATATACAAACTAGAGATGATTGTGGATTTTAACAGTATTAAAGATTATAATTTTGATATTAGAGGTTTCAATCACCTTGTGATCTCCCAAGGTAGACATCCTTTCAAGGAAATTGAGATGAAAAGTGGGAAATAAAGAGAGAGAGAGAGAGAGAGAGACGATAAAGGAGATTCAATCACAAGCAAGAGTATTTCTTATTTGAGCAATCTAGTAACAAAAATGAACAACTAGACTACATGGTAGTAAATGTAGATTTTGTGGTATGATTTATTTGATTAGAGTAGTTTAAGTAGTTTGGATTTACGATTAAGGCTGTTTATTTAAGCAACTAGAACAGATAAATTAGTAGTTAAATATTTCTATATAGTAGTTTAAGAGTAGTTATAGACAAAAAATCCAGATTAACTAAGCAGACATGTTGCCTACATATTGTCTCTGTTGCCTTTCGGTGTAGGAGAATCGATTTTGGTAGAATATAACCTCTAGTCACCATGTCAACTGAAAATAATATAGAGGTATACTTCATTGTCTAGCTTCAAGAGATTCAAAAGGAGAAAGAATGGATGGTGGATATGGGGGTATTTGTAGTCTAGAATTTGAGTTTGGAGTACATGGTTTTAGGTAGATGGTTCTAAAATAGAGCAAGTAGAATGCATCGTTCTAGGGGGCCAACCACTGACAGAATGTGAGATTTCACCATGTACCACATGCCATAATGTAGGATTCTACTGGGTGTCTCACAACATGAAAATAAAAACCATGCTAGATTTTTTGGATTTCAGAAGAAGATTATAGAGATATCCTGAATCAAAATAGTGAGAATCTCATATTAGAGTGATATGGTGAATATAAATCAATTTAAAAAGGTAACAAAGATAAATAATCAAACTTGGGGGGCTAAGCCTACCTTAATAACAAAAGATAGGATTAGATTCAAGATAATCAAATTGGGAAATATATTGAGAAAAATCGTGAAAAAGTTCAATTAAAGGAAAATATTGCATGTAAGTCTAGAAAAATAAACTCTTTGCATGTGAACTCTCAAACTACGGCAAATGGGTCTAATTAATGAATTAAATAGTTGAAACTATATCGAAGATGTGGGGTAATTTAGATGAACTCCATCACTAGCTTGAGAGAAAATCTAATCTTGATTAATGAATGTATGAACAAAGATGGGGTGTCAACATGAGAATTACATTTATACTTTCCAAATCACACATGATATAAATGAACCATCCCAAATCCATTTGCAAGCTTGTATGATGATTTCTTCATATTATTTCTGAAAATAAGCATACAAATCATTTATAGATTTTGGTGTATAATGGAATGAAGAAGAAAATAAGTAAAATCTACGACTTTTAGATCTCTCTTATGAATATTTATGCTTGTATTAGTGGCTGATCCTCTTCAATAAAGGTATGATAAAATAGAAATGTTCATAGACAATATACTCTATAAAAATATCCATACATTATAATTAAATGTTCCATTTTTCTCACATAGTATTGAGGCATACTATAACACCATAAGCTTAGCAAAGAAAAAATAAGATCCCATATTATTTTGAGATGAATTGAAGTAAATAGTAAAATGAAGATTGTTAGTTGGTCCATGTATTTTTAGTAACAAATAGAAAAATGTCAAGATTTAGCTATTGGTACTAGATGAACGTTTTCCAAACAAATTTATTGTCCTTCCTTATGTTTTAGTTTGGGCTGCAAAAAAGTATCCTCGGTGATAAGAATCCACTCAATGCGTGTCTATGACACAATATTTTATTGATTATTTGGAAACATGGTCATTTTGCTTGATGTTACTCTAAATTTATTACAAAATTGGACACCTATTTTCTACACTCAACCTTTTATCCAACCCATTAACAATTTATGTCCATAGCGGCGCTAAAGTTTCTATCCTTTTGTGTTTGTTTGTTTATATCACAATTGTTGATGTAAAGTTATATATTGGCATGAAAGTAACAAGTTCCACATATATTTGTCAACATATGAACAATCAACAAGTTTATATAAGATATGAGTTTACTTACACATATTTTAATAATGAAACAATCCATTAATAAACAACCTCATGACTGATTTCTTCTCTTGATGAGTCTTCAAAGAGATAATAACAATGTGATCAGAGAATAAATTTCTAGGTCTCATATAATTTCTAATACTTAATCATACATATTGATCATTGTCATATTTTAGAAGAATCGTATTTATACTGGCAAAAATAATAGAAACACAATCAAATAGTATCATAAACTAATTTCCACTAGAGATATATTTTAAAAAGATAGCATCAATCTACATATTTTAATGAGCTAGAACATATATAAAATGAGTAAATCTTCTCATTAGAGAAAGAACATATGTTTTTTAGAAATAAGTGTCAATTGTGGTAACAAGTATTTAAACGTGATTTAGGTGACTAAGTAATTAAACGGGATTATGTGACTAAGTAGTGGTGCAGAATAAAGAAAACATATGATTCATGCCAAAAAGAACAAAAATACGATGTGCCTATCCCCAGTAGTTGCACCATGTTATTATAAAAATCTCATTGCTTTCCACTTCATTCCAATATGGAACCAATTTATTTTATCCACACCACATAGTTTTTATATCCTTTTAGAGACAAATTATCAAATTCAATTTATAAATTTGAAGTATATCTATAGTTCTCTTACAAGGTCATCATTGTTTCGACTCCCATGGGATCAACCCCATGCCTCAAAGTCCCTATGTTCTATAATATTTCGATTCATATTGCCTCAATTTATATTAATAATTAGTTACATAGAAAAGTTTTTAGAGCATTGAAAATTTTTATTTAAGTACTTTATTTATAATATATATATATATATATATATATAATATTTAGATTAATTACTTTAGGCCATGTATTAGGCACGAAGCATAAATTTACTTATGAATGCTTACTTTCCTAAATTTGACCTTAGACCAACCTTTTCCTCTTCTCTAAATGCCTCATTATAATGATTATTTGCATTACTAAATATTTATTTTGAATTTTTAATCAATTTATCGAACTTATGTGACGTAATTAATGTAATTTTAAGTTTTAGGAGAATAATATGGATGTACCATGTATCAGTAAAAACTATATGGGCTATTCAAGATTCAAAATATTTGTAAAGAAATTATCAATAAATCACCAACATCTAATTAATTCAGTTTTCTCATTTTTGTTCTTGGAACATACAATAACAATGTAACCTTAAGAAAGCAATATTCTCGGACTTCTTTTAGTTGATGTTTGTTCATGTATTATATGGCTTGAGATTTACTGTTATTGACTACTGTTCTGAACCACACTTTTACTTCAAAAACCCACCTCTAAAAAGGTTAGTTTTCTATTGTGACGACTGAGATTATATGTAACATGTATGTAACAGGGAGATGTGAATAGGAAAATTGACATATGACTTGAGATTCACTGTTATCGAGTTCTAAATCTTGTTCCAATATATCCTATCCACACGTTACTTAAAAAACCCACCCATATGAAGGTTAATTGACTATTGTAATGATTGGGATTATATGTAACATGTATGTAGTAGGGAGCTGGGAATAGGAATATTGACACATGGCTTGAGATTCACTGTTACTGACTACTGTTCTAAATCCTATTCGAATGTATCTTAACCACTCTTTTACTTTAAAAACCCACCCCTAAAAAGGTTAATTGACTAATGTAATGACTGAGATTATATGTAACATGTACGTAATAGGGAGCTAGGAATAGGGAAATCGACATATGGCTTGAGATTCACTTTTACTGACTAATGTTTTGAATCCTGTTCCAATATATCCTAACCACACTTTTACTTTAAAAGTCCACCCCTAAAAAGGTTAATTGGCTATTGTAATGACTAGGATTAAATGTAACACATATGCAACAGGGAGCTGGGAATAGGAAAATCGACATATTTCTTGAGATTCATTGTTATTGACTACTAAAATTGACATATTGCTTGAGATTCATGGTTATGGACTACAGTTTGAATCTTGTTCTAACATAAAAAAATGTATCCTCTGTAACAGGATTCCACTCAATGTGTGTCTATGACACAATCTTTTGTTGAGTATTTAGAAACATGGTTATTTCGCTTGATGTTACTTGCAATTTATCACAAAATTGGACATCTATTTTCTACATTCAACCTTTTATCCAACCCATTAACATTTTATGTCCATGGGGGCAGTAAAGATTCCATCCTTTTGTGTTTGTTTGTTTATATCACAATTGTTGATGTAAAGTTATATATTGGCAAGAAAGTAACAAGTTACACATAAATTTGTCAACATATGAACAATCAACAAGTTTATAGAAGATGTGTGTTTACTTACACAAATTTTAATAATGGAACAATCCATTAATGAACAGCCTCATGACTGATTTCTTCTCTTGATGAGTCTTCAAAGATATAATAACAATGTGACTAGAGAACAAAGTTCTAGGGCTCATATAATTTCTAATACTTAATCATGCATATTGTTCATAGTCATATTTTAGAAGAATCATATATATACTGGCAACAATAATAGCAACACAATTAAATAGTATCATAAACTAATTTCCAATAGATATATATTTATAAAAGATAGCGTCAATATACATATTTTAATGAGATAGAACATATATAAAATGAGTAAATCTACTCATTAAAGAAAGAACATATGGTTTTAAGCAATAAGTGTCAATTTTGGTAACAAGTTTTTAAACGTGATTTGGGTGACTAAGTATTTAAATGGGATTATGCGACTAAGTAGTGGCATCGAATAAAGAAAACATATGATTCATACCAAAAAGAACAAAAATACGATGTGCCTATCCCAGTAGTTGAACGATGTTATTATAAAAATCTCCTTGCTTTCCTTTTCATTCCAATATGAACCCAATTTATTTTATCAACACCACATAGTTTTTATATCCTTTTGGAAACAAATTATTAATTCAATTTATAAATTTGAAGTAATTCTATAGTTCTCTTACAAGGTCATCATTGTTTCGACCCCCATGGGATCAACCCCATGCCTCAAAGTCCCTATGTTCTTTAGCATTCAGATTCATATTCCTAAATTTACAATGATAATTAGTTACACAGAAAAAGTTGTTAGAGCATTGAAAATTTTCATTTAAATACTTTAGTAATATTATATATATATATATATATATATATATATTTAATATTCAAATTAATTACTTTAGGCTTTGTATTAGGTACAGAGCTTAAATTTCCATGTGAATACTTACTTTCCTAAATTTGGCCTTTGACCAACCTTTTCCTCTTCTCTAAATGCCTCATTATAATGATGATTTGCATTATTCAATATTTATTTTGAATTTTTTAATCAATATATCGAACTTATGTGACATAATTAATGTAAGTTTAAGTTTTAGGAGAATCATATGGATGTATCATGTATCACTAAAAACTATATTGTCTATTCAAATTTCAAAATATTTATAACGAAATTATCAATAAATCAACGACATCTAAGTAATTCAGTTTTCTCATTTCTATTCTTGAAACATACAATAACAATGTAACCTTAGGAAAGAAATATTCTAGGAGTTCTTTTAGTTGAGGTTTGTGCATTTATTATTTTGCTTGAGATTCACTATTATTGACTACTATTCTAAATCTTGTTTCAGTATATCCTGACCACAATTTTACTTTAAAAACCTACCCCTAAAAAGGTTAATTAGCTACTGTAACGACTGAGATTATATGTAACATGTATGTAACATGGAGCTAGGAACAAGGAAATCGACATATGGTTTGAGATTCATTATCACTGACTACTGTTCTAAATTCTATACCAATATATCCTAACCAAACTTTACTTTAAAAACCCACCCCTAAGAAGGTTAATTGGCTATCATTACGACTGGAATTATATGTAACATGTATGGAACATGGAGTGAGAAATAGGGAAATTGATATATGACTTGTGATTCACTATTAGTGACTTTTGTTCTGAATCTTATTCCAATATATCTTAACCACACTTTTACTTTGAAAACCCACCCCTAAAAAGGTTGATTGACTAGTGTAATGACTGAGATTATATGTAACATGTACGTAACAGGGAGCTGGTAATAGGGAAATTAACATATGTCTTGAGATTTACTTTTAGTGACTATTTTCTGAATCTTGTTCCAATATATCCTAACCACACTTTTACTTTAAAAGTCCACCCCTAAAAAGGTTAATTGGCTATTGTACCGACTGAGATTAAATGTAACACGTATGCAACATGGAGCTGGGAATAGGAAAATCGACATATTGCTTGAGATTCATTGTTATTGACTAGTGAAATCGGCATATGGCTTGAGATTCATTATTACTGATTACTCTTTCAAATCTCATTCCAATATATCCTAACCACACTTTTATTTTAAAAACTCACCCCTAAAATGGTTAATTGACTATTATAAAAACTGAGATTAAAGGTAACATGTATGTAGCAGGGAGTTGGGTACAGGAAAATGTTTGATCCTAGATGGATGATTAGATGCTCTAGAGAGGGGGTGAATAGAGCTGAATGCACTTAAGCAAAATTCATTAGACCTTCAAGATATATGACAAGATAAGGTTGCTAAATAGGTAATTTGTGTGCAACTAAAATATGCATAGCAAGGATGAGAGAGATTGAATATACACCAATAGACAAGCTATTTAGAGTGGTTCCACACTTCAAACTAGAAGTGTGTCAGTCCACTTACCTAGAGAGGTCAACCTCTAGGATTTCCTAACCATTGCATTCTTATATTCATTCAAAGACTTACAATACATGACCAAACAAAGGACTTACCTATCCAATACAGAGAGTCTTCAACCTTACCAAGGACTTACCCACTTTGCAATGAGTCTTCAGCCTTCACCAAGGACTTACCCACTCTTGCACAAGTCTTCAGCCTTGCAGAGATCACCCACTCTTCTTGGATCTTCCTCCTTTGACTTCACCTTCTCTCAGAGAAGCTTCCACCAAGGACTTACCCACTTGAGCAAGGAGTCTTCTACCTTCACCAAGGGCTTACCCACTCTTGCTCCCAAGTCTTTAGCATTAATCTTCACCAAGGGACGCCTTCCCTTGTTCTTCTTCACCTCTCTTAGCCAAGAGAGAGAACCTTCATCTTCATGCTTGAAATGAGAGAAAGGGAGGTGGTGGAAGTGAGAGCCTCACAAGATATACATGTAGGACTAGCTCTCTTACAAATTTCCTACTCACTCTAATGGATGAAGCAAGTGATTAAGCTTAGAGAGAGAGAGGAGGCGGTAGGAAGCACTCAACTATAGAATAGGAATCTCACATAGAGTTTTGCAATGAATGCCCAACCTTGGAATGAAGCCCAAGGGGTCCTATTTATAGCTGGAGATGCCTCTTAGCCTTTGGGAACACTTGAGAACAAAAACTAGTCATTTTGTGGCTTGCAACAGATCTATTTTCACTTGTTGCAACTCCACAACAGCTAGAAGCACTTTTCTGCACTTTTTCATACAGTGCAATCGGTCGAGTTTCTATAAAGGTAACTCGACCGATAGAGTAAAAGACAAAGCCAATATTCATACCATCGGTCGACTTTGTCCTGGGAAAACTCGACCGACCAATGAAAATCAATTTTGTCAGTTACTCCATCGGTTGAGTTCTGTGAAACCACAACTCGACCGATCAAAAGTCATTTTCAAGACCCAATGAGGATCAGTCCAGTTTGCACTTCACAGAACTCAACCGATGAACAACCTGATGTGAATTTTGAAAAATAGCTTTTGAGTGCATAAACATTTGATCTAAGTGCTCCTAATTTTTTCTAAGCTTAATTACAAGTCATACAATCATTAAAAGTGATTTACAACATGATTCTAATGGATTTACATCATATTACAAAAATGTGCTATTGTATTGACTTTGACTTGTCTTTTCTCCAATTTGGATGTGCAAGTTAGGGCATTTGGAGTGTGTCTATAACTAATCTGAAATCACTCAAGTAGAGACATTAGACACCAATATGTGGAATGGTTCATCATCAAAACACGGGTTTAGTCAATTTAGACGTGAGTCAACATTGACCTAATTGACCTTGAGTCAACAATCTCCCCCTTTTTGAAGATGACAAACCATTCCATAAATGTATTGAAAGCATTTAATTAAAGTCATACCTTTGGAGAGACCTAGGGGTTTTAGAACAATTGAGTTCATATGCTCCCCCTCAATTGATGTGCATGGAGTTCTCATACTCCCCCTCAATTGATGCTATTTCTCCTGCATGGTTAGCTTTCATAACATTTATAGAATACTATGTCTTCTCCCATTTACCTTCTCCCTTTACATTGACATACTTCTCATCTTCATGTAAGACATGCCTTCTTCCTCTTTTGTCAAAAGAAGACATACCTTTCTCCCCCTTTGTCATTTCAAAAAGTGGGGTTATGAAGAAATAAGAAACATCATTTGTTAAAGAGAAAAGAGATAACAAAAGTTATAAAAGGAGAGTAGAAGAGCACAGCTAGGGGCTTGTCCAAGCATAGAAAGAAAAGCAAGTTAAAGCATATACTTGAATAACCCAAAATGCAAGATAAAGTGCTGCAAAAAAAATAATAAAATATAATTTTGACCCTCAAGATGATGGTATTTGACCAAAAACCATCAAAGCTCATTGCAAAGCAATGAGTCTTGCTCAAAAGGTCGTTTCTGCATAACAAACACTAATCTTTCTGCAAAAACTGAATCTGGAGCAAAAGCTGTATAAAAATCCACAAATAATCCAATTCTACATATCATGTAGATATAT
The DNA here is from genome assembly GCA_963693085.1 of Alisma plantago-aquatica. Classification (NCBI taxonomy): domain Eukaryota; kingdom Viridiplantae; phylum Streptophyta; class Magnoliopsida; order Alismatales; family Alismataceae; genus Alisma; species Alisma plantago-aquatica. The sequence continues at coordinate 66,133,372 of OY856411.1, read as the reverse complement.
GTACCCTGCATCACAATGTTATGCAAGCAACTCAAGATAGTAGATATGCAATTCAAGGAACAAGCTTGAGCATGTATATGAGACAAGATACAAGCATATCATATAGATGAGCAAAGATTCCAATTATGAACCGGGTTAGAACTACATGTATATGAACTACTAGTAGATGTTATCACAAGTTAGGACTACTAGTAGGATCTAGATCATTGGAAGAGACACCAAAAGATACACAAGATAGATCAATCTATGAGTACATGTAGAGATATATCCAAACAAAGAGATAAGTAGATTTAGAAGCATGAAAGGATATAACTCACTACATATGCATCCTTACCATAATATGATTACCCCTAAGAACCTCAAGGATGTATCAAAACAAGATATACACCTAGATAGGTGTAGCAAGTTAGAGCACAATGAAAGCAATTTTAGACACAACCAAGAGATCCAAAGAGATCATCATCAAAACCTGCAAAACAACTCAAAGCAAGTAATTGCAAGATATAGATATAGCAAATTTAGAGCAATTAGAGAGATAGAGTTGTAAGAAAGATAGGCAATAGAACATGGCCATATGCATATATAAAGATACCAAAGGAGTGCCAAAGAATAAGGCTATTGGTTGGGAAAATCTAGTTGAGAGGGAGATTCTCATTCAATAAGCTAAATGTATATTCTGTGCACAGTGTTATCGGTCGAATTCTGTGTATTGACAACTCGACCGAATGACAGCTGCTGGAAACACCCATTGGTGCCTATTGGTCGAGTTTTAGACAGGGCAAACTCGACCGACAGAGTTGCTGTCAAAAGGTACATATATATCATAAAAACACATTTAAAGGCATGCTAAAAGTACAAACCATATCCAAACATGTCTAAGCAAGTTAGTAATGCACTATAGAAGCATTAGATATAGTTTTTGAGCAAGAGTGTGCAGAGAAACACAAAATACCACTTTTGACTCAAAAACCATATGTATACTGCACACTATCTTGACAAAAACAAGTTAGGATTGGTTATAAGCAAGAAGAACATTACCTTTGTGCTTACCATTGCTTTTCCACTTGTTTTCACCCTCTACACATCTCACCTTTCTTCTTTCATTTGGATTGAGAAGTCAATTCACAATTTAATAGCTCAAGTCAATCCATTTGCATGTGACCTACAAGAAGAAAGATGAAATGGTCCCCAATAATGTTTTTGGGTCCGAAGGGGTTAGCTTAGCAACCCAAGTCCTATTCCTCTTAGGTGCTTTCCTAAAAGGACAATAAGTAGAATAATGACCAAAATCATTGCAATAGTTGCATGTGCCCATAGTCTTGGAACTAGAGGATTCTCCATGGAAGATTGGAGGTCCTTTATCTTTGTTGTTCCTTTGACTACTATCATACCCTAGACCATGTCTACCAATTTGTTTAGTAGTATGGTGTAGGATGTAATTAAGGCTCTTCTTACCAACTAAGAATCTTTGCAAAGAAGATCTCAAATTACCATTATCATGCATAAGAGAAGTAATAGTAGAAGACAAATGATTTAAATTATCTCTAGCATGCAGAAGATCATTTTCTAAGCAAAGAGCTTTAGTTAAATAAGAATCTCTATCAATATGAAGAGCAGCAACATCATTATCTCTACTAATAAACTAGAACAAGATTCATGCACATTGATTTTAGCAAGCAAGGAGGCATTTTCTGTTTCTAATTCTCACAAAATAAAATCTTTGTCCTTGTTCTCAGATTTAAGAACATCAATATCATGCATGAGAGAATCAATAATTAAAGTATACTCTTCATTAGAACTGGGCATAAGAGGTTGAGCTTCTAGAAATCTAATATTATCAAGCAAACTAGCATTTTCAAGTTTAAGAGAGTCTACTTGACTAAGACAAATATTTTTATCATCAAGCAAGCAAGAATTAGCATGTTCAAGATCATCTAGTTCTACATGCATATTATCAACAATTCTAGCAAGATTTTTCTTTTTCCTTTTAGAAGACTTAAGAGTGACACAAGTATCATGAATAATAGTAATCAAAGATTCTTTATCTAAAGAGTTTATATTTACCTCACTTGAGTCCTCACTTGTTGATACTATAAGTACAAAATGGCATTCTCCTTCATCACTAGAGCTTGAGCTACCATTTGACTCTTCACTTTATTCTTCACTTGAGCTTGAGTTGGAGGAGCCACTTGAGCTTGAATGCCATTTCTCCTTCTTCTTGTGAAGATGTATCTCTTTGCCTTGTGGGCAATCTTCCTTGTAGTGACCCTTCTTTTCACATGTGAAGCACCGGATGGAGGAGGACTTGCCTTTGTAGAATCTACCCTTGGAGTACATGGCATCTTCTTTAACTTGAGAGGATGGAGAGACTTGTTCCATGATAGCTTCAATTTGAGCCTTCATTTCAGTCTTCTTCATTCTCTTTAGCTCTTTCTTCTCTTGTCTTTCTACTTCCTCCCTCTTGTTAAGTGTGGCTTTATGTGCTTATAGATTTCCAATGAGCTCTTCAATAGGGATATCCTTAAGTGACCTTGCTTCTTCAATGGAAGTCACCTTGGGTTCCCACCTCTTGGGAAGAGTTCTAAGGATCTTAGAGTTGATCTCTCCACTAGACATAGGATGACCTAGAACAGCAAGACCATTCACAATGGTGTTGAGCCTTGAGTACATGTTGGCTATACTATCCTCCTTTCCCATCTTGAAGTTCTCAAGTAGCCCTTTGAGCATGTAGACTTTGCTTTCCTTTACTTGATATGTCCCTTCATAAGTGATGCAAAGCTTCCTCCATACCTCATCGGCTGTTTCACATGAGGAAATCCGATTGAACTCGATGGGGGTCATGGAGGCATAAAGGATGTGCATGGCTCTAGCATTCAAGGTTGCTTTCTTCAAGGTAGCATCATCCCATTCTTCAATCTTTGTCTTTGGCAGCATGTATGGGCTGTTCACCATTTGCCACATCTCAAGACTTGATCCTTGGATGTAGAATTGAAGCATTCTTTACCAATAGAAGAAATTGCTCCCATCAAAGATTGGTAGGCTGATCAAGTATCTTCCTCCTTGGTAGTCACCCATCTTCTCCTACTTGTTGAAGTATGTTTGGAGAAGCCTGCTCTGATACCAATTGTTGGATCCAAGATGGATGATTAGATGCTCAAGAGGGGGGGGGAATAGAGCTGAATGCACTTAAACAAAATTCATTAGACCTTCAAGATATATGACAAGATAAGGTTGCTAAATAGGTAATTTGTGTGTAACTAAAACATGCATAGCAAGGATGAGAGAGATTAAAATACACCAATAGACAAGCTATTTAGAGTGGTTCCATACTTCAAACTAGAAGTGTGTCAGTCCACTTACCTAGAGAGGTCAACCTCTAGGATTTCCTAACCATTGTATTCTTATATTCATTCATATGACTTACAATACATGACCAAATAAATGACTTACCTATCCAATACAAAGAGTCTTCAACCTTACCAAGGACTTACCCACTTTGCAATGAGTCTTCGGCCTTCACCAAGGACTTACCCACTCTTGCACAAGTCTTCAGCCTTGTAGGGATTACCCACTCTTCTTGGATCTTCCGCCTTTGACTTCACCTTCACTCGGAGAAGCTTCCACCAAGGACTTACCCACTTGAGCAAGGAGTTTTCTGCCCTCACCAAAGGCTTTCCCACTCTTGCTCCAAGTCTTCAGCCTTGATCTTCACCAAGGGACGCCTTCCCTTGTTCTTCTTCACCTCTCTTAGCCAAGAGAGAGAACCTTCATCTTCATGCTTGAAATGAGAGAAAGGGAGGTGGTGGAAGTGAGAGCCTCACAAGATATACATGATAGATGTAGCAAGTGATTAAGCTTAGAGAGAGAGAGAGGAGGCTGTAGGAAGCACTCAACTATAGAATAGGAACATCACATAGAGTTTTGCAATGAATGCTCAACCTTGGAATGAAGTCCAAGGGGTCCTATTTATAGCTGGAGATGCCTCTTAGCCTTTGGGAACACTTGAGAACGAAAACTAGCCATTTTGTGGCTTGCAACGGATCTATTTTCACTTGTTGTAACTCCACAATGGCTAGAAGCACCTTTCTGCACTTTTTCATACAGTGCAATCAGTCGAGTTTATATAAAGGTAACTCAACCGATAGAGTAAAAGACAAAGCCGATATTCATACCATCGGTCGAGTTTGTCCAGGGAAAACTCGACCGACCAATAAAAATCGATTTGGTCAGTTACTCCATCGGTCGAGTTCTGTGAAACCACAACTCCACCGATCAAAAGTCATTTTTAAGACCCAATTAGGATCGGTCGAGTTTGCACTTCACAGAACTCGACCGATGAACAGCCTGATGTGAATTTTGGAAAATGGCTTTTGAGTGTTTAAACATTCGATCTAAGTGCTCTTAATTTTTTCTAAGCATAATTACAAGTCATACAATCATTACAAGTGATTTACAACATGATTCTAATGGATTTACATCATATTACAAAAACGTGCACTTGTATTGACTTTGACTTGTCTTTTCTCCAATTTGATATGCGCAAGTTAGGGCATTTGGAGTGTGTTTATACCTAATCTGAAATCACTCAAGTAGAGACATTAGACACCAATATGTGGAATAGTTAGTCATCATCAAAACACGGGTTTAGTCAATTTAGACGTGAGTCAACATTGACATAATTGACCTTGAGTCAACAGAAAATCTTGGAATGCTTTGTCTTGTTGATTAAATGCAATATGCATGTAGCATGGATTGTTCCGTATCATATCTTTCAACTAATCAATAGAATAATGCTAGTGCCAATTTGATAACAACATAATAAATGACATGAATGCTTTTCAAAATCACTTATGTTCAGAAATGAACGGTCTCATAAGCATTTACATACAGTTATGACATTTGCTTGAGAATAATAATGAAAACAAGAGTACAATTGTTCTCTAGTTTTTGGCGTATAAGGGAAAGCAAAAGAAAGGAAACTAAACGCCACGGCTTTTAGACCGCTCTTCTGGATATTTGTGCTTGTCTTAATAGTTGATCCTTTTGAAACAAGGGACAATCCAAACACAAGCATTCATGGCTCGCTCTTTGCAGGACTTCAAATCTCGTGGGTGGAACCTCTTATCGTCGAGTGAGTAGTAGACTAGATTTTCTGAATGAGGCCTCAATACACAGGATGAAGACGACTCAATCTTGGTAAAGTTGTAAGCATGATGGCCGGCCTTAGCTGTGTCTTCCACGAGGCAACCTGCCAGCACATTTGGGCTTCCATGGGTCATTGGAAAGTAGATTTTGTTCCCAATGGTCCGCCCAAGCAAATATGGTGTTTGCAGTCTTTGATCTGGTGGGGGTGGTGCTTTTGACATCAACCCTCCCGTCATATTCATAAACAGTGCGAGATCGTTTTCCAGGCGATGTACTCGTTTCCACTTTACGTGTTCATCGAGTTTATAGACATGAACGGGTCCGCGGTTCAGCCGGTTGGAAAATACAGAATATAAGCTGCCTTGGTATTCGATTAGCATGGCGTGACTTGATCGGTGTTCAGAGTAGTCGCATGCTTCAAAAGTGACGTGACTGTCGTGAACCTCCCAGGTCTTATTGATGGGTTCATAGCATCCAAGTCGGCCGCTGGGATCAAGGATGTAAAGCAGGCCATTGTGAAACACAGGGCTGCTGCTCGCCGTGACAAACTCGGGATTGTTTTCGTAGGTTTGGATGGTCGACCACGACTCCTCTCCTTGACGCCAGCTAAGAATCTGGAACCTGAAACCAACATAACTGCATAGGATGAAGACCATCCAGCCTGGGTTCACCGGCGATGCAGACATGGAGATACTCCTGTATTCACCGCCAAATCCCCGTATTCTTGTAAGGCTCGGCAGGTCGACTTTGTCTCCGGTGAAAGGGTTGAGCACGAAAGCGTAGTCTCTGTCAGCGTTGATCACGAGCAGCCACCCGTCCTTGACATGTTCGATGCTTGACATGTCCATGGTTCGTATACATAACACCGGCCGGCAATGGGGCTGGGCGCATGGAGGAGAAGCGGCAGGGAGCTAGCTAATTGCGCATACGCCGGTGGACCGGAGGCGCTGCGCCACGCAGTACACACGGAGCGGAACGCCTGTGACGCATATGCGTCATCGACGAGATGAGATGAAATCTTCTGGAGAATCTCCACGGGAAGGAATCTGGACATTGTCGCTGGCTTTGGAAAACTACCGCCGTACCTGAAGGCAAAATAGATCGAAACACTCTGCCAAACAAATTGCAAGCATGCACCTTTATAGCCTACACGTTTAATTGGCAAATCCAAACTTCCCTGTGATGTTAGTACTCGTGCTAGGAGTACTCCATTAATTGGCAAATCCCAACCTTCCTAGTGATGTTATAGTAGTCGTGCTAGGAGTACTCCATTAATTGGCAAATCCCAACCTTCCTAGTGATGTTAGGAGTACTTGTGCATATAATTAATTTGTTTATAATCTTAATCATAATCTATTTATAATCCTAATCCTAATCTTAATCTATAAGCAATTCATAAATTCGAATCACTTGATACAATTTAACCCACCATGGGACTCCGATTTGGCAATTTTTCTATAATCGAGCCTAATCTGATTCCAAATTCGTATTTTAATACGTTACAATTTCACCCACCATGGGACCTCCGATTGGGACTCATGATAAGTTCTCAAAACTCCTATATAAGGAAGACAAATTAATCCACTACAGACCATCCTCCAATCTGTCGATCGGCTGTATCTAATATTTGGGGTTTTCTTTCTAATCAAGCCTCCCGCTCTTGATGGGCGCCAGAAGGCGACATGAAAAAGCCCACGACGTCCAGATGACAAGCTCATTACAGAATTTGCGAATGGACGACCGTCTTCCACCAGGGCTTCTTTACCGCCATGGTGATGGCTTTGGTGTTCATAGCTTTATTAGCCAATCCCGCAACGAAAAGGGATCCATTGTCTCGATTACCAAGACCAGCAGAATGACGTCACAAGGATTATCACCGACCCAATGGGAGTTTTGCGGGCCTACTCCAAGTGGTTGGATGTTCGTGATCATGAAGGAGGATGAGGATGACTCAAACTTCTCGCGGCTGTTTCCTGTTAAATCCATTCACCTGGGCCCATATCGATTTGCCTCGTCTCCCTTATTGTTGGGATGGCCTTCCATATTATACAGGGTCGTATATGTGGTTCTGCATTACAACCGCCGCACCCGATGATCAGAGTTGTAAGGTGTTGGTCTCACTCGACTTCTCCACGATATTTTTCTCCTGCAAAATATCTGACAATGTTTGGAGGAAGCACAATCTCCCTGAATCAACGGGGACACACTTTGGTGCAATGACAAGTTTTGGTGGCAAGGTGTATGTTCTTGTGGGCTGTGATCAAGCCAAATCAACTATCTTGTGTGCTGAATTAGAGGAGATGACCAAGACAACGACGACCACCCCGTCATCATCATCGACGTCAGTATTTACCATGCTGATGGAGCCATGTATGATTTCCCACGCCTGGCTGCTAGGGCCAAAGATCAGAAATCTATTAGAGTGCGAAGGGAAGGTATTCCTTGTCGAGCGCAACATTACACGTTGGACCACCACGGTCACTTTTCGAGTGTTTCTGCTCGACTTATCCCATGGTGTATGGATAGAAGTCGGCAACATTGGTGACAATTCTTTCTTTTTAAACAGTGCGGGATGCTCCTTTTCCTCGTCTCATGCCACTGCTAGTGGATTCACTGGAAATTCCATCTACTTTTTAGACTTGAATGAAGAGTTCATGTACTGCTCCTACAACGTGAAGGAAGGAGTTACTCGGTTTAATGATTCTCCCGCAATTGCTTTCGACATCCCTAGATTTGGCTTCAGACCTTTTTGGATCAAACCAGCGGCATGGACTCCTATGTTTACATGCATCAATTCTCTTACAAAGAAACTTAGAATTTCTAGTTAATTTCATTATGTAATTTTTTGCCATTGTTTTGCATCAAAAAAATGACTGAATATATTTCGCATTCAATCTTAATTATCATCCCAAGTTTTTCTTTTTTATTTTGTTCCTGGTTGCTACAGAACTACTTCATTTTATATAATTAAACAAAACAATCATCGGCTAATAACAGATCAATAAATGTGGCAGCGTAATCAGAAGGTGTTTTGAAAAACAAAGGAATTATGTCAGAGAAATATATTGTAACTAATCAAACGATCGAGTTTGTGAGGCTCAGCAATGAACGATGCATGTCTAAACCTCCAAAAATACATATAACATTTAAATGTGTCAACATTCAAGGGCTTTGAGTGAATAAAATCTCATGTCTTTTTATTAGGTTTCTCTAGGAAACGGTGATTGAATTTTTTTATAAAGGAGAGAGGTTTAATTAGTATTCAAATCTGCAATAAGTTATATTACTCATAGATTTGAGAAAGCAAGTAAGTTGATGTATTTTTATAACACCCCAATTTTCAAGATAATTTAAAATCATAGAATTAAATAAACGTGGCAGTGTTATCAGCAGGTGTTTTGAACAAAACCAATCCTCGGCTAGTAACACATAAAATAAACGTGGCAGTGTTACAAGCAGGTGTTTTGAAAAACAAAGGAACTGCGGCAGAGGAATATTTTGTAACTAATCAAACGATCTAGTTTGTGAGGCTTAGCAATCAACCGTGCATCTCTATACCTCCAAAAATACATATAAGAATTAAACATTGCATCAACATTCAAGGGCTTTCATCATCAACTATGTCGGGGTCGGCTAAATATCAAGGACTTTGTGTAAATAAAATCTCATATGTCTTTTTATTGGGTTTCTTTAGGAAATCGTGATCGATTTTTTTATAAAGGAGAGAGATTTAATTAGTATTCAAATCTACAATATGTTATAATTACTCCTAGATTTGAGAAAGCAATTAAGTTGATGTGTTTTCATGTGAATTTCTTTAGTAATTTTGTATTGGGTCATAGTAGTATATAAAGTATACAATTTTATCAGACTGGTTTAATCTCATTTTATCTGGTTTATACATAATTTTATAGATGACACTTTAGCTCATGATAAGTTTTTTTTAGTCTTAGGGAGACCCCGCTCTCCCTCCTCCTCAAACAGGTGCCAGAGCCCGGATGACCCAAGGAGTTGGTAATTAGTGCACTCAGGGGGATTCGAACCCGGGTCCCCCAGGGAGGACAAGTCGGACCGAACCACCTGAGCCACACTGGTCGGGTAGCTCATGATAAGTTTAAAAAATTCCAGAATTGATCACAATTAGGGTTATGAATGTTTAGTTTTACATAAGGTGTTGACCCTATTTGAGACAAAATAAAATTACATACATGTTGATCTTTTTTTTTGGAACACCTGGGGACAGTCTTATTCATCCTGGCCCCTCAGTCCAGGTCCTAGTACATCCATACACGACCTGTGGCTCGATGTAGCTTCCTCCCTCACCAAGTCAGTGAGGAAACTAGGGCACCGACTCCACCTCCTACAATCGACTTCCTGTTTCAGACACCACTTAGCAGCTGTATCAGCCACCTTATTACAGACTCTCTTCCTATACTTAAAGGTAACTACATCGAATTCCTTACATAACTTACTTATGAAATAGTTGCTCGCTTTATACTTAGCTGGAGTGGCAATGCTATTAGTCAGCATCTGCACTGCCGCTTTGCTATCCGATTCCAGTAGAATCTTCCGGAATTGCACACGGCATTCCTGCATACCCAGCTCGATGGCTCTCAATTCAGTTGCGAATATGTCTAGCGTAGCCCCTTTATCGCACATTTTCCTTCGCGAAAGCCATCTTGCAGAGTGTGACCTCTTGTTTTATGCTGCTAAACATACCATCAACATTCACGTTGAGCTCCTGGAACGCTATACTACATCGAAAGCCCCATAACTTCCAAATAGTAATAGCAACCCAAGTACTCCAGTCAGTCCGCTCCTTCCTCTTCCGCAGGTTAGCCCTGAGCCAGTTCTCCATCGTGCTCTCTTGAAACAACCTTAACCCGGTGGTCTGTTGGACACGTCGCCATACTTCCTGGAGCTCCACACAGCTTATAAGCGCATGCATTGCAGACTCGGGCACCCTATGACATCTTGGGCACAACGGATTATCAGTGAAACCTTGCCTGACCCGGGTCTCGTTAGTCATGAGACTTCCATGCATTGTTAGCCACAGAGTCGTTTTGACTCTTTGGGGTACCCTCAGCTGCCATAGACTCATCCACCTTCCCGGTGAGTGCCTGGTATGCTCCATCTGCAAGAAACTGTATGCTCATTTTACAGTGAATCGTCCACGACCGTCCTTCAAATAAACGATTTCATCCGCTTATTTACTAGCAAAAGAAACATACGTAGGATAATCATGGAATTTATTCTGGAGAGAAGAATACTAATTATCATTTCAAGTCATAATTGTCTTTGATGTAGTCGCATGAAATAACAAAGGAATAAAAGAGATGCAATGGTGTAGGTAAACAAAAGTATTTTATATTAGTGTGAGTGTAGTGCATAACTTCATTGAAAGAAAGAGTAATGCATACCATCATTCTAATGAAATCTCACAAAGAGGGGAAGATTAGTTGTTGCTGAATTTTCGGCAACAAATTATGTATGTATAAGTTTACATTTTGTACATATGCAGTGAGTAGAGACTAAATACTCCAAAATTTCAGAAGAAATTATGCAATGGGAATATTTGTAAAAATATTTTCCAATACTTCTACATAATTTTTTTTTCAATTACAAATGATAAAGACATGAAAAGAGGGCGAGTATGCAAGAATATAGAGACTTAAGGCATGCATTGATCCAAAATAGGTCAAACGGATTATGGTCAAGGGAATAATGTATACTCTTCTAAGGTATATATTTGCTTTTATCATTTATCTCCATACAAATTTTAAATAATGAGTGGGGGAGTAAAATTATAAGAAAGGTTCAAGTTGGGTGAATCAAAGGAGATTTTGTTTGTTACATTAGTAGAATATTTATTGCTCAAGTATAGGGAAGGGGCAAATTCTATTTTTGATGTTTATGGTTTAATCACGGCTGCTTTCACCAATATTTAGTCAATTAGAATGTATATTGAATTAGATTCTTGCCTAATTGAAAGATATGGCTAAAACTATATCTCATTATTGTAAAATGGTGGACATACATTCTCATTTTAGATTGTTATAAGCTTAGTAGAACTTGCAGATTGACACTTTCTATTTTATAACATATATAAAAAAATTTGGTTTCCACTTTTAGAAAATGTCCTAATATATTCATGTTAATACTACGTTTCAAAACAATTTTTTGTCAATTATGTATTACATAAACTTGACAAGCTCTTATTTTTCCAATGTATAGATACACTTAATATGCACAGTTAAGTATTGGAAATTATAGTGTTATATCAAAATCTGAAATGGTACATCTTATGGGTGTATATGCTCCTTAAATAATTCAGTAAATAGAAATTCTATTTGAATATTAAGATGATATAAAACCTTCAAGATATGAAGATAATTTCAAATTTTATTTACTTATAAATGATTCAGAATCCATTAAATGATTAAACTTCTGCAATTACAAATTTGCGTTGAATTTTATATTTTTAGGGAACTTTTTTACATGAATTTTGACTTCTACCCCTCCATTGTGGTTCTAACTCTATCAAAGTGAGGCATTCGTTTGACTATTAATTTTTTGTATTTATGATGTAGAATCAAAAAGTTTTTCCTATATTATCTTTTATCAGGAAAATCAACACAAGGAAAATGTATAATTGTAGTATTTGATTCAAACCAACTAAATGAAAAATATCAGAAGGTTTAGGGTTGGCACAGAAAATGAGAACTATGTATTTGGAAAGGTAATAAAGGAAATCAAAAGTAAAGAAAGAATATTCTTATAGGAAATTGCATATTTAAGTGATGAAATACAAGTCAAACAGACTATATTTAACTCCATGAGCACTTAAAAATCGTGAAAAGTTGACTATTTTTTGTATGTTTGTGATTATTCAAAATATACATACTGAAATATTTAGTGTGCATAATCATAACTTCTTGATATCATTTTTGTTAATGATAAATCTGTGAGAAAATATAATAGGAAAAAAAAGCTTAAAACTTGTGAGAAGAGAAATTTTGGGAGACCCTCTATTGGTAACAACAATTGTTCCTATCAAAAATATCAAGCATGAGAAGGATAATAGACTTGAATTTCAATTTTTAAAAATCTTTTCTTGATATTGCTAGGAATATAATAGATCATATTTATCTTTTTTATTAATATTAAATTTATAGTAATTTTAACCAATGTGAGTTTGGTACAAAGAAATATCTCATTCTAGACATGTTATTAGTGAGAAAATTCCTACAGATCATCATTGCTTGCTAAAGGAGGAATATAAGGAGTTACGATATTAATGAATATTATAGTTTTGTGAACATCATATACTTTCATGTGTGGAAAACAACTATGGTTATCTATACTATTGTAAAAAGAGTATTTTTAGTTACAAAAACACCTTTTTTGTTTAAAATGTCTATCCAATAGTAAATCCTTTTCCTTGAAAACAAAAGATATTCTTTTTCCTCATCTCACACCGCTACTAGTCGATTTACTAGAAATTTCATCTACTTTATAGATTCAATAACAAGTTCATTACTACAACTAAAACATAGAGGAAGGAGGTGTTGGTTTTGATGATACACCTACAAACTTCCTTCGACATCCCTGGAATAGATTATGTCAGCTCTTTTTTGGATAAAAATAGTTGCACAGACTCATTTGTTCACATGTATCAATTCCATTACAAAGAAAGTTAAATTTTTTGTTAGTTAGAAGTCAATCTTTTGTATAGAAGAAACCGTTGAATAGTATTAAGTCAATCTTATTTAGCTTAAATATTTGAATCATTATTTACAAAACCTAGTTGATATTGTGTGGTTTAACACAACCAATCCACATATTTTATGATACCTAAAAATGTGGAATGGTATCAATGTTCTATGCATTCAAAAGCCAAGGTGTTGCAGTAGAATGGTGGTTCATAAATCAAAGGTTTATTTTTGAGAGTTTCAACTTAACCAACCACGTCTATCTCCAAAACATAGCACAATAACCTTTTATGTTCAATAATTAAGAACTTTACACGGCTGCAACTAAAATGTCGTATGTATTATATTTGGATTCATGTTTTAAGATGGTATAGATTTTTTCAGTAAATAAATAATTTTATTAATATTTCAATCCCAATCTTTTATGTAAGTTTTAGATGCAAACTAACAAAATTAAGTGAATCCGACTCCATGTAAATTCATTTGTAATTTTAAATTGTATTACACTTGCAAAATTTCTAAATACTTTTTGCTAGACATTCATATTTATTTCATTTGGTTATGGGTTGGTTTACATATATCCTAATGAGTTTTAAAGCATAATAGATAGAACTGAGATATGGAATTCAACTGCAAGTTATATATAAAGTCCTAATGCTACTTGATAAAAAAAAACTATATACAACCACATCGACATATTTACTAGAAAATAGAATAGATTCGAAATGTTGGGATGATCAAGAAGAAAATTTTGGAGTGGAGAAGATAATCAGGTCAAATCATTATTGTCTTTCTTGTTTTGGCATGAAATAATGAGTTATGCAAGGGGTGAAATATTTAATAAAACCAACGCAAATTTTAATATAAGAGTGCTACTCATGAACTTGATAAAAAGATAAAAAATGTAAATCTCATGTTGTAGTTAAATTTATTCATGTATAGAACAAGGAAATCTTGGTCTATTTATACATATTTTTAAGTCCACTGCCTAGTCGAGAATAGATCTTAATTATTCCAAATGTTAAAAAGAAATTATGTTATTATAATTTGAAAAAGGTACTTTATAGTGTTAAGAATGGGAACATTGTATTTTTGTTGTTTATGATGTGAATTGTGGTCTCTTCTATGACATACCAAAACCTAGATTTGCTTATTCCTACTTCCTTTCTTTTCCTTTAAAGATAGGATTGTATGTAGTTCCCCCTTGGTCTATATTAGAAGCTCTTATATGTTATAATGTTAAGCTAGATATAATATAGTGTATAATATATGCCGCTGCCCACATATTTGAATAGATAATTAAATATGGAGACAATTAAATATTTTTAAATAATTAATACTTATTGGGCTACACCTAAAATATTTAGATATATAATAAATAAATAACTCCAAAAATTATATGAACGTATTATTATTTGATGGCTTCCGGGTTGGCGACTCGTAGGGTGATTGTTGGGGAGATAAAGGACAACAATGTGTAGCCAACCACCATCCCATGATTCTAGCCAAATTTGGAGGATAAAGGGTGAAGGTGTTCCACATTGCGATGATAGTGGTCCCCAACCTTTTCTCACTCAAGATCTAGGAAGTTGGATGGAGTTCTGTAAGCTGGAGGATTCATCATTTTTGCTCAAGAAAATGAATATAACAATGGTGAATAGGAAGATCATTAATCCTAATTTTGAAGCTCTGGAAAATGCCAGCAAATGGAACAAGTGTCTTTTTGGTTACTTGAAATTGGACCCCATCTCACGACCTTGGAAAGCTATTCAGTGTGGCTCTAGAATCCACAAGGTTTATTGGATGTTTTAAACAAAGGGGATGGAGTTTTCCTTTTGATGTTCTTAGAACTTCTAGACCTGAACTATGCTCTTTCTAGGAACTAGTATGTTAAGAATCGATCGATGATTCTGGCAAAGTGGAAACATGGTGATAACTTTATCAAATCCAAGTTGAAAGAGGTTCTAGTGTGGGTTCACTTATATAACCTTCCCCTTGAGCTCTGGGATGCTAGAATATTTGAAAGGGTGAGTTCATTTCATGGAGCTACTTTGAAAATGGATGAGCCTACTAAATATAATTCAATGATAGAATATGCTAGAATCCAAATTATTATGTCTGTTGAGGTCGAGTTTCATAATTTTGTTGTGTTATTGAGTGATGATGGTGATGAACATAAAGTGGAACTGGTCTATGATAAAGTATATGTTTTGGCCTATATGGTCATGATGATTGCTACACCTTTGCTAATTGTAAATAAGACAAACAATTGTGGATTCAGACGAATGTGAATACTAATACTTTGGAGCTTTTGTAAGTGTGGAGTCTTGTGATGAGCTGGCTGTATTGGACAAGATTGGGACTCAACATAGTGATTATTTAATTAGAGATATGTTGATTAAAGATAATGTAAATATGCATTATATTCTTTTTATTTTGGCTCCTATGTTTCCTTAAGGTTCTCCTAGAAACAAAAGTTCCCTTAACAAGGATGATGATTTAAGAATTCAAAGAAGACATAAATTTCCCTTGAAATGTAGTGTCAGGGGATGTAAATGTTATAGTTTTTGATCCATAGACTATAATGGTGGATTTTAATTTTGTAAAGAAGGATTGTGAGAAAATTGGTAACAAACCTCTATTTACAAAATTAGTGGATTATTTCAATGACTTTATGCTTAACAATGATATGTTTGAGCTTAATCTGGGAGGTATGTACTTTACATGGGATAATCAACAAGAAGGTGGAGAGTTTGTTACTTCAAATATGGGTAAGATTTTGTATAATAATATTTTTCTATCATACTTTGATATTAACAATGGCAAATGCATCGTAGTATAGTGAGTAATCACTAAAGGATCTATCTCTTTATTGAAAATCCTAGAAAAATCAATACCATGCTTAGATTCATTAATTCATGGACGTCTATTGATAGTTTTTATTCAGTCTTTAAGATTGAATGGAAGATTAATGTTTAAGGCTTTGTGACTTTCAAGCTATACATAAAACTGTAGGATATCAAACAAAAGTTATGGGAATGGATTAAGAAATCGATTGGTGACATTGTTGAAAGAGCTAATTTAGTCAGTGAGGCTACTTTTGAAGCTCAGAGGGATGTTGATTTAAATTCTCTTGATGAGAATGCTAGACATTGTGACTTGGAAGAGTCATTTGTCAAGCAGAAATCAAGAGTACAATCGATGAAGAGTGGTAATTCGAACACTATTTCTTTTTATTTTCTATAAAGACTCGAATTGAAATAGTTTATAAAGTCGGAAGGTTAATGGATCCTTGGTCCATGATGTGGATGATATGAGAAACGTTGTTAAAAGTTTCTACTCTGACCTTTCCTGTAAACAATTTGGGTCCTCCAGTGTTTGGAAAGGTAGCTAGAATGGACCAAGATTATCTTCTTCTCAATGAATTCTTCTTATATCTCCTATTACTAGGAGAGAAGTAGAAGAAGTGGTAAATAATTTAAATGAAGATTAAGCTCATGGGCCCAATGGTTTCAATGGCCATTTCTATAAAAGAGCATGGAAATTGATTGAGTTGATGTGTTTGATGAAGTGAACGAGTTCTTCTACAATAGCGATCTATTGAAAGAGGCTAATAGAACATTTATTACTTTGATTCCTAAAGGAATGGATAGCTCTCTTCCATCTAATTGGATACCAATATCCTTTTCTAATACCTTTTATAAGATTATTCCAAAGATTATAACCAATAGGATCCAACTGGTTCTATCTTCTATTATTGATGTGAACTGATGTGTGTTTGTGAAGGAAGGAGTGTCAAAGATTCTATCCTAGTTAAAAATGAGATCCTCAGTGAATTCAAGAAGGATTCTAGATGTAATGTGTGCATACAAGCTGATATTTCTAAGGTGTACGATTCTACAAACTAAACTTATCTATTTCCTATTCTGCATAACATGGGGTTCCCATCTACTTTGATTCACTAGATTGGTGTTATTTTCAATACTACTTCCTATCAAGTCCTTATGAATGGAGAACCTACGAATCCTATATTGCCTTCTAATGGAGTCAGATAAGGTGACCAAATTTCTCCTTATTTGTTTGTAATTGTCATGTTGGATTTTTCTAAACCGATGAAGAAATATGTTGTGGAGCATTGTATTTATCCAATTCAGGATTGAAAGGAGTTATGATTTTCTCATCTTATATTTGTAGATGACTTAATGTTTCTTCTGTAACATGATGTGTTTAGTGCTTCTCATCTCAAAAATCTCTTTAATAAACTAGGCTCATATTTAGGACGGTGACTGGTCAATGAAAACGTTCAATTCTCATGAGAAGAAAGGTTGATGGAGTTCATATGGAAAACTTTATAGGGATTAAAGTTGGAAACATGGATGATTCAAAATACCTTAGAATCCCTTTGTTTGTAGAGAAAATTTCTAACAAGCTTTGTTTGTCTCTGGTGGATAGAATTAAAAAAAAAAAGGAAAGTTGGAAGGCAAACTTTTAATCTCTTATAAGAAGAGCAGAGATCACTAGGTCCACTTTGTCTTCAATCTATTTTTATTGGGTCCTTTTGCAAGACCCCTGACCTCACTTATGCATTAAACATGCTTTCTTAACTTAATTTGGTGCTTATTTTCTTAATCAACTCTAAGTTATGATTTGATATCATATAACTAAGCTAAGTTTCAAAATTGGTTCAATTTGGACATTGTTTGATTGAGTTTTGTAATGTGTGTGCTTATATGGACTTTTATGCAATTTCCCATATCTAGGGGTTTAATTGTAACTTTTTTGTAAATTTATGATGTGCCTTATAAATGTTCTTAATATATTTGATATAGTTCCACCTTTGAACACCTAGATGCACCATCGGATGTGTGGTGTTTTCTACTTAGGGTTGAGAACCTAGGGTTTCTCTCCTAAATACCTGACTTGATGGTTCTCCTAACTAAGGTAGGTATTTGATGGTTCTGCTTTGGGAGTCAAGGATCCTATGGTTATCCCTTGAAGCTTGGGATTTGATGGTTTTCTCAAGATGAGCAAAAAACTATGATTTTCCCAAGTAGTGAGCACCAATTGATGGTGGATCAAGGTTTTTATAAGTGGCTAAGTATGAGCATGATATGATGTTTCTTATGATGATACAACTCGATGGTTCAACTAGGTTTCCAACTGATGTCTCTCTGGGTTGACAACCAATCCTAGAACTATTTTGTATGGATTGGATTTTCTGACCTGTTTGACACATGGCAAGCATGCTTTCAACCTTCAACCACCTTCCTCTCTCATCCTATCCTTATATACTCCTCTCATCTCACCTAAACAAACTCTTTGCACTCCTTCATCTTCTTCTTGTTGCTTGAGAGGTCTGACCCTCTTGCTTGGTGGAAGAAGAGAGCTCTTGAGGATGAAACTTGGTCAATCTTAGTTGCATGTTGCTCTAGGCTTTGGATCTACCTCTTCTAGATTGTTTGAATCTTCCTAAAGTTTCTTTTCCTAGACAAGTAAGAACATCTTCCTTATCTTCATTTTTCTTGATTCCCTCCTTCTCTCTTCTTCTTTGGACAAATCCATGGTGTTCTTGGTAGAACTTGAGCATGTGGTTGAAGAACTTCCTCTCTCTTCTCTTTTACCTGAGATCTTCCTTGTTCTTGAGGAAAGGGGGCTATCATGGAATGTTTGGAGTGCTAAATGTAGGGTTTCTCTTATCTCCTTCAAGCTAATTTGTTGTTTGGACGTCATCATCCTCCTTGAGGAAATTTATATAACTTTAATCCCATTTCTTACTTACCGTTGACTTTCTAAATGAAGATCTTGCCCTATAAACGTTGTAATGTGTAGATAGATGAAGCTTTTGGTAAGGTTTGAGAATATGTAGTAGTATTTGTGTAGGTAAACTATCCCTTGATCTTTCTCACGTTCTTATTTTATAGTAAGCTTTCTAAAACTTGCAATCTATGATCAATGGTTTCCTTGACTATAGGAGTGATGGCTTCACCTTAAGTATAATGAACTGATTTCTAACTTGAACTAAGAAATAATGATTTGATTCCTCATGAGAAATGATGGGTTATACATAGTCTCTAAATTGAGGGTTTTACTTGTGCCTAGAAATTGATGGTTTCACTAGTGAGTGAAATGATGGTTTTCCATAGCTTTGGAAATGATGGCTACATTTCATTCATGAACATATGTTCATATTTAATACTTAATTTGATGCTTGCATTAACTAGATGAATTGATGGTTTACCTAGAACTTTGAATAATGGTTTGGGTTAGTATAGAACAACTGATTTTGACCTAGTTTTAAGAACCAATGGTGTGACAACTGCTATCCAACTGTTCATGATATCACACCGAACTACGTGAAAACAACCATTAATAGAAAATGACCAAAAATCACTAAAAATTAAAACCATTTTCCATAATGATCCACTGCCAAACTTTTTTTCCAGAAAGCCCAAGGCCATATATACATACATTGTTCCCTCTTATTACAAAGATATGAGATATCAATTTCTTTACCAAAACATATATAAAAGTAATATTATACATTAAGGCACTCTTAGACAAAATCACAGATCGATCATGAAATCAGATATGAAACTATCCCCCATGGACCTGAGAGTACAGGGACATTGAATAGGACTCTATTTCTACTAGACACATAATAACACATTCAACATGAGTGTGGAATTCTCTAGAAAGTGGCACTGATGGCGATAATTTATTAGTATTCAGTTGCACATGGTTTCTAATAGAAAGAATAGCCAAAATAAAGAAATAGAAGAAAGAAAAGAAAGGTATGTGTTTTAATGATTAAAATATGCCTATTAAGAGGAAAACTTGCATGTTAAGAAAATCATATTTTCTTTGTGAGTTTTGGTCTCAAACCTTGCCCATGTTTTTATAAAAATCATTATGAACATTCTTACTAAAGTGGGATTAAATTGATAAAAGGAGAGAAAGATAGGTGTTGTTTAATCAAGAGTTTACATATGGGTCCTTGTAATCCAAAATAGGAATTTGAGGAAATAATCAGGTAGTTTGAGAAAGGTTTGAGTGTCGAGTTGTCGACACCTGCTGCTGCTTTGGAAAATCGAGAGTAATTTTCCACATTTGTGGAGTCTGTTTGAAAGATTGAACATTCTATCAGGGAGAAGAGAGACGTCATGACCAAGAAAAGGCCTGCTCAGTTCCAGAAATAGAGGTTTGGTGGCTCCAAGAAGCTGAGGTTTTCTACACCATCTACTGTGCAAGGTTCTAGTGCACCGTCACAGTGGTCCCCGAGTAAGGGAAGAGGACATGGTTTTTCTCCATCCAGATCCGACAGTATAGGTTCAGTGGCAGTGACAAGAGCATCTAGGCCGCAGACAGAGGCCAGCTCATGTTATCTGTGTGGGTAGACCGGGCATTTGAAGTCAAATTTCCCGAGAAGAGATGTTAAAGTAACACAATATGCAAGAAAGAAGCATAAAAGGTCAGATAGACAGCAGTCTAGTGGTACTAGAGGGTGAGGATGTGGCCAAGAATCACAAACATGATCATCTTCTCAAGGAAGAAGAAGACGTGGACATCAAGAAACGGCTCAATTCTATGCTATGAGTCAGCTGGAGGTGATAGTCAACCCGCTAGTGGTGGCAGGTCAGATGGAATTATTTCATTCTGATTTGTCTTCTTCTTGCTTTATATCTGTTCTGGTTGACCCGGGTGCCAAGCACTCTTTTATTGCACGTAGTATGATTTATAGCCGTCTTTTACCTGTTAGTTGTAAGAAAGATAGCTTGTTGTTAGAAACCCCTCTTGATGGTTCCTCGTTGCTTCAAGAAGTGTGTCCATCTTGTGTTCTATGTTTTTTGGGACACAACATACAAGTAGACCTCCTACCACTTGATATGCATGGATTCGATGTGATCCTTGGGAAGGATACCTTGGAAAGGTATAAGGTTGTGCTGGACTATGGTTCCAAACAGGCAATGTTTGTCGATGATGGTGAGAAGTGGATCTTCCAAGGAGATAGGAAGATTCTTCCGACTTGTTTGGTGTCAGTGATGGTGGCAGGAAAGTTGTTATGACAAGGTTGTAGAGCATTCTTAGCTCATGTTGTTGATACCAAGGCAAAAGGTTCTAGCTTATAAGACATATCTGTCGTCAGAGAGATTGTGGATGTGTTTCCTGAGGAGTTCCCCGATGTTCCCCCACCTCGAGAGATTGACTTTGAGATCAATCTGGTGCTAGGAGAAAAGCCATTTGCTCAGACACCATACAGAATGGCTCCAGCTGAGATGACAAAGTTTAAGAAGCAGTTACAAGAGTTGTTGGATAAAGGTTTCATCATACCGAGCACATCTCCATAGGGTGCTCCAGTTTTCTTCGTAAAGAAGAAGGATGGATCAATGCGTCTGTGCATAGATTACCGGCAGTTGAATAGAGTTACGATCAAGAACAAGTATCCCTTTCCAAGGATAGACAATCTGTTTGATCAATTGCGAGGTGCGAAAGTGTTCTCAAAGATCGATCTGCGGTCTGGATATCATCAATTGCAAATCAAGGATGATGACATACTGAAGTGAGCTCTTAGGACGAGGTATGGACACTACGAGTTTGTGGTCATGTTGTTCAGACTAACCAATGGACCTACTTCTTTCATGGATCTAATGAACAGAGTGTTTCATCCATTCTTAGATCAGTTTGTTTAAATCTTCATAGATGAAATCTTGATCTATAGTCAGGATCGTCAACAACATGAACATCACCTTAGACAAGTGTTGACCCTCCTTTACCAACATCAGTTGTACGCCAAGTTTAGTAAATGTGAGTTCTCGTTAAAGGAAGTGACTTTCTTGGGTCATGTGATATCACAGAAGGAGTCAGAGTGGATCCTAAGAAGGTGGAGTCAATTGTAGAGTGGGAGCAACCAAAGATGCCGACTAAAGTTTGTAGTTTTCTGGGTTTAGCAGGATACTACCGGAGGTTTATAAGGAACTTTAGTGTGATCGTGTTGTCGTTGACAAATTTGACTAGGAAGGATGTACCCTTTGTTTGGGATGATAATTGTCAGCAAGCTTTTCGGAGCTTGAACGAGAAGCTGACTAGTGCTCCAATGTTGGTGTTGCCAGATCCTGGGAAGGGCTATGTTGTTTTCTACGATGCTTTCAAGAAAGGCTTGGGTTGTGTGCTGATGCAGGAAGATCATGTGGTTTCTTTTGCTTCATGATAGATTAAGAAACATGAGGAGAGTTATCCGATACATGATTTGGAGCTGGTAGCGGTGGTCCATGCACTAAAGATTTGGAGACACTATCTTTAAGGGGAAGTGTGTCAGATCTTTACAGATCACAAAAACCTGAAGTATATCTTCTCATAGAGTGGGATGAATATGCGACAGCATTACTGGATGGAGTTGATTAGTGATTATGATTGCACGATCGAGTATCACCCTGGTAAGGCGAATGTGGTAGCTGATACGCTCAGTAGAAAGTCATTATCACCTTCCACAAAGAAAGGACATTTGAGTTCCTTGATATGCCATAAACGGGATATGCTTGTATCTCTGAGACAGATGAACGTAAATCTGGAAGTTTCCTTATTGGCAGGACTGCTAGCATAGATACAAGTGAAGTCTACATTAAGGCAGCAAATCAAAAAAGCACAGTAGGCAAATGCTACAATGAAACAGATCAAATCAGGGTTCGGTAGCGAGAAACATGATGGCTTCCATGAGTCTGAGGATGGACTAGTATGTTATCATAATAGGATGATGGTTCCTGATGCCAACAATTTAAGGAAGTTAGTGCTTGAGGAAGCACTCACATCGATGTATGCTATGCATCCAGGTGTCACCAAGATGTATCATAATTTGAATGATCTGTATTGGTGGCCAGGTTTGAAGAGAGATGTGGTTGAGTACATAGAAAAGTGTGTGGTATGTCAACAAGTTAAAGCAGAACATTAGAAGTCGGTGGGTACATTACAGCCCATGTCGATACCGGAATGGAAATGGGATCATTTAACCATGGATTTCATAGTTGGTCTTCCGAGGACAGCTGGAAATCATGATTCCATTTGGGTGATAGTGGATAGATTGACAAAGTCCGCCCATTTCATACCTATAAAGATGAAATATACGGTGGAGAAGCTTGCTCAGGTATATGTGGATGAGATAGTGCATTTGCATGGAGTGCCAGCAACAATAGTTTCTGACAGAGGTCCCCAATTCATGAGTTGTTTCTGGGAACAGTTGCACAAATCGTTGGGAACGCAGTTAAGGTCCAATACTGCTTTCCACCTATAGACAGATGGACAGTCTGAAAGGACTATTTAGACTTAGGAGGATCTTCTCAGAGCTTGTGTTTTGTAGTTCCTAGGTAGTTGGGACGTTCATCTCAGTTTGATAGAGTTTGCCTACAACAACAATTGCCAACAAAGTATCAGCATCGCACCTGTAATGACCCTGACCTGGGTTACGAGGTAACCCTATTTGTTTTGGATAATAAAGTTGCTTAGAAATTTAATATAATCCTCTAAGGTGTTGGTTATCATGTGACACACTCATGTTCCAAGTTTGGTCCTGATTGAATGTTGTTTGAGCAATGTTCCTTTATTTTGGACCAAAGTGCAATTTACCCAAGTTGAGGGGATATATTAAAAAATGTCACATGTTTAATGTTTCTTAAGTGTTTTAACATCATAATAGAGATAATGATGCTAAGTTATGGCTTATGGAAAGCCTAAATGCCAAGTTTGCACTTGTTTGAATAATGTTGGTACCGTGTGCACCATTTTTGGTACAAATTGTAATTTACCCAAAATTTAGGGTTGATATGCAAATTATCACCTCTATAGTGTTCCTACTTCCTCTATGTATCATTTTGAGGAGATAAAAATAATGATACAGCATGTTTGAAACAATTATGAGTGATGGTAATCTTGGTGATGAAATGACCAAGAAAAGGGTTGAATATGAAACATTAACTTGAGTTGTATCAAGTTGAAAAGCTTATATATGAGTGCCTATAGGACAAGGAGCCATAGGAGGAGTCCCATATCATTTTTTGGACTCCTGGTAAATCCCATGACATTCAAAGTACATCAAGTAGGTGAAGTGTATCGGTTTACAACTTCCTTAGAAAAGTTGTATCGGGTTGTGAATAAAGTGATGATTTTGTTAATATATCTTATTCAAAGGGATAAGTAATGGACGAAAATTCAACTCTATATTATCCTAAAGTGTTTTTTTATTTCAAGATAAATTTTAATTCATGCATGTACACATGCCACCCATGCATGGACACGTGGAACCTAGTAGCTCAAATTGATGACACCTCATTTTCACACTTCTTCATGAACAACAAATATACCCCTTCTTTCACCCCTTAGTGAACTGTTTCGAGTCCTACCACCACCTTGCTCTTAGATATCATGCACGGAGACTTTGTGTCATGCATAGGTGATGTGGTATCATGCATAGGCCTTGGGCATCGGCCATAGAAAGTGATATCGGACATAGCAAGTGATATTGTCCATAACAAGTTGATATCGGCCATAGTGGAGTATTTTTGGCCACAAGTGAGGGGGATATCAGCCACAAGTGATGGCATATCATGCAAGGGTAGTGAGGTATCATGCAAGGTTCTAAGGAGAAATACTGAGCTTAATACTGAACCCTAAGGTGAGGCCATGATCATCTTCAACCTTGTATTGAAGCATGATTTTAGGGTTAAGCTCTTCCTTTCTTTTCTTCTTCACCAATTGCTTATCCATGGTGATTACTTTTATATGAAGGAGTTGTGAACTAGAATTGGACTTTGATAAGTCATCTTCAACCTTAGGAACATGGAGCTTTGGAACTTGGAGCTTTGAAGTTGTTCTTAAGGTGGGTTATATAACCTGAACCCTGTCATGTTATTATTCATCACCTAAATTGCTATACTTAATGAACTACTTTTTATTCTGAAATTTTCTAAAATAATTGATGACATTATGAGTTATAGTAGTTTATTAGACCTATTTTGATGAACGATAATAGTTAGAACAAAGGTCTAGAGCTTGAACAAAATGGTATCACTTTATAAAGTGATATCGGGTTCAAGCACACAAGCAGACACCTCTCTACCCGATATGGTGTGAAGCACACACACAGCTCTCTGCCCGATATGGTGTGAAGCACACACAGATTTCTCTGCCCGACATGGTGTGAATCACACACACACACCTCTCTTCCCATTATGGTGTGAGACACACACACCTCAAAAGTATACACCTCTAGGTGATATGGGTAGCAAGTATACACCTTTAAACTGATATTGGGTTAAGCATACACCTTTTTGGATGATATGGTGTTGAAAACCTATCTCTAAAATGATATGGAAGGTAACCCAATGCACTAGATGACAAGAGTGGCAAGGTGGTTAGTTCCCAAGTACATGTGATGGCCAATACACAAAAGTAGGGTGTGGCCAATATCTTCAAGTGAGGTGAGGATGTTACACCCAGGAAGGGTAAAGTTGATACACCATATGAATGGTAAGGTTGATACCTTAATGGGTAAGAGTATGAGGGATATGATGATGGTTAGATCAGTATAAACTTAACCCAATGCATGTGTTCAACTTGGCATGCATGATTCAACCCTATACACCTTGTAAACGTGAGGGAAAAACACTCTTAGGAGTGATAAGGGTAACACTAAGTAATGGTGTGGCTAATACCTTGATAAGTGAAAAACCTAATGTGATTGATAATGGTCAATCCTATATCAATAATGTCTTAACCTGAGATGAGTCCATATCACTTGATGATAGTTGGATAATTCAAGTGTGTCACTTATGGCCAATGAATTACAAAATAAATGTGACGAGTTAGTGCATAATGTATTAGGATGGGAAATACCCTAATACAAGATAAGTTGATGAACTTAAGCAGTTAAAAGTGATGAGGGAAGTGATACATCAAGGCATGATAAATATCATATCCATCATCTCAAGGTTGATACACCTTGATGCACCTCAAATCCAATATACTTGAATGAGTAACACATGAAGTGTGTTTTATTAATTGTTACATTATGAGGTAATGAGTTTAATGTACTTTGATAAGTGTAGGCTAACATACCTTGATAAAAGATTAATCCAAGATAATAAAGTATGTTGTAATTAATATCCTAGAGAGGATGAGAGAGAAACTCATACTTTGTGTTGATAATCATTTAATGATAAATGATGAGAATAAATAAGTATGATTGAATCCTTATGATATCAATGTATGCTCCTAGATGGGTGGAGCAATGAATTAGGGTTTGGATTAATAATATGAATAAGTTGTTTCCTAGGAAGAGGTGACAAGATGTGTAATGGCCTTGTGAGCCATATGAATAAGTTGTTGCCTAGTGAGAGGTGACAAGATGTGTGGCATACAAATCATAAAAACATAATTAACAAATGCGGAAGCGTTCATCAAGCAGCAAATTAGCGAAAATCATTAAAATTAAAACTTTTTGCAAGGAGATCCATTCACAGGAAAACTATTTCATTCAGAACCAAAGTAAAACTTTACATCTTGGTTCATATATATACATCTCATGTACTTTTGCTTCTCGACGAATACAAACATTAAATATTCTATCTTAACTGTACTCAGGTAGTATAAAACCCTCGAGGCACTGAACCAAAATCTCAAAATCACTAACTACTACTCCGAGGACCTGAGAGTACAGAGACGACACATAGGACTCTATATACATCTAAACATGACGTGACAGTCAATGTCTCCACCTGAGACTTCACTACTGTCCCTGCTGCTGCTGCTGTCCTTCACCTACTGAAGGATTCATGTCTCCTCGTCCGCGTCCACCTAAAAATGTGGTTCCCACGGGGGTGAGACAATTATAAAAAATGCCTCAGTGAGAGATATAACTCTCCGCCAGTAACATTGTTATTGCAACTTAAAAAGATAAATATGAACAGAGAATCATATTTATTTTGACAGCAGATATTTTAATGTCTAACAGATTAGATCATTATCCAATATCAGAAGCATTTTAGCTATAACTTGATAGAATCAACATGTCACTTATCCTTTAATGAATATGAAGAACGTGTATAACATCTATTCAAACTAAATAATCATTACCACTGCATTAACTCTCTTCAGGCTTAGATGATATATCTAAATCCTGGCATTATCATTGTGGAGTCATGGCCCGTAGCCATACTCTTTTCACAAGGTGTTGGGATCTTAATCCCTCATTTCAACACTAGGAATTCTCATCCCTTCACAATTCCAATACCATAACCATGAAATCCTGGGTATTCAAATCCTTAGCTCGTCACCTGAGCATTGTTACCTCTTTTCTTAAGTAACTAACACCTTTAGGTCATCTGACCAAGATAAACATGATACTTGTTACACAAGCATCCATCATGACACTTGAGGCCCATTAACTCTCTTGCTACCTCTTACCAGGCACAAGGTATATTATGGCACACAAGGTTCAATAAACAAATTCAAACTAATAACACATCATATCTCATACCTGGCTATGCTCATCATCTCATGATGCCTGCATGGTTAGAACATATGATAGTAGTACATCAATTATCTTTCAACACCATGCAAAATAGATAAATTATTATTTCAAGAGTATCACCCTTATTCCTTTACCAGGATTAGGGTTTTCCATCACATATCTCATGTTACATTCATCCAATTATATTGGATTTTATAACACAACAAGGTATACCAGTATTGGGGTGTTGGATATGATATCTATCATATCTTGACGTATTACTTCCCTCAACACCATTAACTTTCTTGAGTCCATATACTTAGCTAGTATTAGGGTATTACCCATTCTAATACTTTATGCACCAGTTCATCACATTCATCATGTAAAGTAGTGATCATTAGTCACTCACTTGGAATATACAACTAATGCCAATACTATGGATTCACCCATAAGTCAGGAATTAACAAAAAGACCATCATAGGTTCTCTTCAAAACAAATTCTAAGTCAAGCATACAGTACCACGGCCGTGTAACCAAGAACGGTCGTGCAAAGAAAGTCACCACGGCCGTGCTACCTTGCACGGTCGTGCAAAGTGAATCCACCACGGCCGTGCTACCTTGCACGGTCGTGCAAAGGAGAGATACCACGGCCGTGCAACCTTACACAGTCGTGCTACAAGAATTCACCTCATAAATCATATTCAAGTATGAATTCTATTCCTTCATTAGGGATTAGGGTTTCACATACCATCTCCCTTCTTTAGAATAGGGATTACATATAGAATCACCCTTCATTAGGGTTTCGTATCACATTGTCCATAATTAGGGTTTACTAATCATTCCCAATTAGGGTTTCTCATGAAATCACTCTCAATTAGGGTTTCACATGGATGCACCCTTAGTTGGGGTTTCACATGGATGCACCCTTAGTTGGGGTTTCACATGGATACTCCCTCAATTAGGGTTTCACATACCATCTCCCTTCTTTAGAATAGGGATTACATATAGCATCACCCTTCATTAGGGTTTCATATCACATTGCCCATAATTAGGGTTTACTAATCATTCCCAATTAGGGTTTCTCATGAAATCACTCTCATTTAGGGTTTCACGTGGATGCACCCTTAGCTGGGGTTTCACATGGATGCACCCTTAGTTGGGGTTTCACATGGATACTCCCTCTATTAGGGTTTCACATGGATGCACCCTCAACTATGGTTTAACATAGATATATCCTCAACTAGGGTTTATTATTCATCCTAATTAGTGATTTCACATGTAGATAACCTCTTATTAGGGTTATACATGGAATCAACCTCAATTAGGGTTTTCATCATGTATTGGATCCATGCATTTGTTATGCATTATTAATTAGTACCATTATGGTATCTCTCACCTAATTACATTAGGTTTCCAAAAAGGTTTGATCCATTGGACCTTCAATAACATGAGGTATCCAAATAGATTGATCTATGGAACCTTCAATTGCACCAGGTATCCATTTGGATTAGTCACTTGAGCCTTTAATTTCATTGGGTACTCAATTGGATCAACCCATTGATCCTTCAAATACATTAGGTACTCAATTGGATTAACCAAATTGAACCACAAACGGTTTGAAACCATTTAAGCAAAAAGCTTTGAAACCGCATGAACTTGAAACCGCATGGGTCTCAAACGGTTTGAGACCGTTTGGTCTCAAACGGTCTTGAGACCGTTTGGTCCCAAATGGTCTTGAGACCATTTGGACCCAAATGGTCTTGAGACCGTTTGGTCCAAACCTCTCAAAACCGCATGAACCAAATAGTCAATCAAGACTTCAACAACACTTAATTCCAATCAATGGAACTTCAACCAATAGGATCATCATTTTAATCATCAATTGAATCATGAACTCACCCCTCAAATGGAACTTTAATTAGGGTCTTATCTCAATGGGATTAGGGTTTATAATCACCAATTAGAGCTTTGAAGTTGATCATCAGTCAAGCTACTAATTGAGTTTCAATTGATTGCATTGTATCTTCAACCATTGAGTTCGTGGAACCAATCATCAATTGGACCTATGCTTATACTTCAATTGAGTTTAATAGGTCAACCTTCAAATGATTTTACCCTCAATTGTCCCTCAATTGGTCATCCATTAGGGTTTGACTCAATTGATTTAGGGTTTGGAATCGATGATCCTTCAATACTAATCAATGTAAGACTAGTTACTTTGAAACCATTGAACCATCTTCCAAATTGGGTATGAACTGACTCCAAACGGTCTTGAGGTCGTTTGGATGACCTCCAAACAGTCTTGAGACCGTTTGCCCATCATATCACTCAAATCTAAGTCAACCAATTAGAGTTTGGTTCATTGGATTGATCACCAAATCAGCATTGCATTGTATAACAGCTTGGTACTTTTAGACCATCAAGCACCTACCTATACTCAACTCTAGACCTCCAAACGGTCTTGGGTGACCACCAAACGGTCTTGAAACCGTTTAGGTAATCCCCAAATGGTTTTGAAACCGTTTGGGTCAATTAACCCAAAACATCAACTTGTTCAATTACAAAATCAGCACTTAGCCGATTAGGGTTCATACCCCATCTTTGGATCTTCAAACACTTAACCATAGTCACCCCTAGACCTCCAAACAGTCTTGGGTGACCCCCAAACGGCTTGAAACCGTTTGGGTAATCCCCAAATGGTTTTGAAACCGTTTGGGTCATTTTACCCAAAATTTCAAAATAACTCATTGGAATTTCAGCACTGTTTTCAATTAAGGTTTGCCCAATTGATTAGCCTTCAACTCACGATTCTTTGGGAGTTAACCCCTCCAATTTAGTGAGTCATTAGCAAACATAATTTGTATCAGTAATACCAAACGGTAAATGCTTGGTCAACGCACTCAAACGGTTTTGAAACCGTTTGCCCAACAAATTCAATTAAATCAGATTGAAAATCAGCACTTAATCCAATTAGCTTTCCCAAATTGATTAGGCTCCAACTCACGACTCCTTTAGAGTTAATCCCTCAAATTTTGAGGGTTATTAACCAACATAATTATGAACAGGAATACCAAACGGTCAATGCTTGATCAACCATCTCAAATGGTTTTGAAACCATTTTCCCAAACAGGTCAAGTTATTCAGGTTGAAAATTAGCACTTAATTCAATTCGATTTGCCTAATTGATTGGTCTTCAACTCTCGATTCCTTGGGAGTTAATCCATAAAATTTGGAGGGTTATCAGCCTACATAATTAGGAACAAAATTCAAAAATGGTCAATGCTTGGTCAACCATATCAAATGGTTTTAAAACCGTTTTCTCCCAAACGGTTTCAAACCATTTGCCCTTAAATGGTTTGCTGAAACCGCATAACCAATCTAATTAAAACAATTTGGAGTAGCTATCAAAACCGTTTGGCTTGGTACTTTTCTTTGGATAAGAATATAGTATGATGTCATCATCCCCTTCCTTCGAACAACCAAGAACAGCAACCGTTCTTGATGGAAATTGCAGCAATGAATCAAAAGAGTATCAAATTGAAGAAAACGATCAACAAAGCATAGATAATTGATGCAATAGCAATGTTTAAGGGTTTAAGTTATAAAACCTGCCTCCAATTGAGCTCCAAAGCTCCAATCTCACGCCATTAATGGTGGATGAAGCTCTTTCAACTCCCCCTAGGCTCGTCCTCAAGCTTTTGATTGCAAAAGTTGGCTAGGGTTGAAGAGGAGATCGAAATAAGAAGGAATCCATAATTTATTTTCAATTTCCACCATGAAATCAAGGAGAATGAAGGTCAAGGGCTTACCAACAGGTTGGGAGTCATCCTCCTGCTCCGCCCTAGATCCTTTATTGGTCTTGCAAGCAAGGGAAAGAACAAAATCCGAAAAAGGCCTTGGTTTGGGCTTGGAAATGGCACTTTTATAAAGAAATTGAAGAGAGAGAAAATGCCTTATTAAAATCCAATTAATCCCAAAATATGGCCACCTCTTCCCCCTCAACTCCTTGGATATGAGGCATATTCCTTTGCCTTTAATTCTCCTTCATTATCCTCAATTTAAAGAAAAGCAAATTAAGCACCTTAATGCTTATAATATAATATCCCATATGTGAGTGGAAATTACTTTTCTTTATAATAAGGTGAGTGGAATTTCACCTACTTAAGATATTTTGGTTCCTTATCTTGGAAAAGGAACGTCCATCCTTTTTCAAAATCAACCAATAACATTTTGGTTGAAGGCCCTTTAATTAATACATTCATTTTTGCCCTAAATTGAATTAGGGTTTCACTTATGATTAAATCTTGATTATTTTAATATCAAGATTCTCTCTCCTCCAACTTAATTCAAATGAGATGCCCCTATCATTTTCTTTGCTCTACATGATGCCAAGAAAAATTAAGGACCTTATTGAAGTTGTAATTTTACATATTGAACCGTAGGTTTTGGGTAAATTGCACTTTTCACCAAAACTAGTTTTTAATGCACAACATTGCTTTACAAGCTTAATCTTGGTGCCCAAGCTTGTGAAAACAATACCACTATATCATATTCATTCTTATGATGTTGCAACATCAGAGGAACATCTTATCATGCAACGTTTGCAAGTTGACCCCTCAACTTGGGTAATTTGCATTTAGTCCAAAATAAGCAATCATTGCTTCAATATTGTTCAAACAGGACCAAAATTGAAACATAAGTTTCTTATGAGGCCTAATTACTTTTCCCAAGATAAGATTAAGAATCTACTAAACCTTATTAGGCAAAACATCTAGGGTTAATTCATAACCCAGGTCAGGGATGTTACAAATTATAAACCCCTAACAAGAATTTCGTCCTCGAAATCCCAGGAAAAGGAGGAACAGATTGTTCATTAATCATGTCCTCAAGTCTCCACATCTCATCTTAATGTTATGGAGATACTATGGATCTGTAGTTCATACAAAGTTCCTTTCACTAATTCAACCTTATCACTGTTTATGCAGAGCATAAACCCCTAACATATGATGTTCATATTATTGAAAAGAAGATGCATAAAAGAACATATTTCTATCACCACTCAAGAATATCTACCAAAAGAGAAACATACATATCTAACATAGATAATTCATTCAATAATCCTTTATTTGTTTTGGGAAAATATTCACTAAGCAAATTCACTGAGTAGGTTCACTGAGTATATTCACTAAGTATGTTGTTTGAAAGTATTCACTGAGGAAGTTCACTGAGTATGTTCACTAAGTATGTTTTTGAAAATATTCACTAAGGAAGTTCACTGAGTATGTTCACTAAGTATGCTTTTTTAAAATATTCACTAAGGAAGTTCACTGAGTATGTTCACTAAGTATGTTTTTGAAAATATTCACTAAGGAAGTTCACTGAGTATGTTCACTAAGTATGTTTTTTGAAAATATTCACTAAGGAAGTTCACTGAGTATGTTCACTAAGTATGTTTTTGAAAATATTCACTAAGGATTCACTGAGTATGTTCACTAAGTATGTTTTTGAAAATATTCACGAAGGAAGCTCACTGAGTATGTTCACTAAGTATGTTGTTTGGGAAAATTCACCTTGCTCTTCCTATTTAATTTCATTATATTCTCTAGATTGTTTCAGAATGATTACTTGATCAGAGTAATCAAAAAGATAACAATCTAAGAGTTTCATACTTGCCTTATCTACAATAATCATATACCTGGCCAGGGTATACAAGTATTGTGAGATCAGGTAGTATGTACCTTCTTTACTATCACATTCCTCACTTTTCATATCATTATACATACATGATTTTCCATTCCTAGATTTCCTCCAGGCATCATTTTCAAAATCTCATCTTTTGACATACAGATAAGGAAGATTATAAAACATTTTAAGGAACATTGAGTAGGATATAAGTTCTCATCTCCCTTGTGTCCTTATAGGACTAGTCAAAAGAATTCAAAAACAACTATAACACATAGAATTATGAAATGAAGTATCAAAATGAAACTATTTCATCTAACCTGTCTGGGATGTCTGTTCACGTCCTCTATTGTTACTAGAAAATTGCCTCCTTTGTGAGCCATATGGACTTTGCCTCTGATGTTGAGTCATCCTCAAATTCCTGTCTGGACAATCCTTTGCCAGATGTCCTGGTTGTCTACATAAGTAACAGATTTTGGGCGCAAAATGCCAACGAGACCCAGTCACCGATGTTGATGCTATGTCAGAGGCCCTATTTCGAACATTAATATGATCCCTATCCCTACTTGACATCCATTGTGTCTGAGTATGGAATCTCGATGATGTTGCCGATGCAGAAAATCTCAGTTTCTTAAAACTTCCAGACCTTTGTTCTTGAGACTGGGTGTACACCTTCTTACCACTAGTCTGTCGTCTCTCAATTTCAGACCTCTCTATCCTCCTTACCGACTCCACAAAGGTGGCAAACCTCTCCCTATTCTCTAAAGCAGACACAGGAGTGGTTAGTTTAGTGTTTAACCCCTTCTCAAAACATCAAATTCCTTCCTCATCACTAGCTGCCATTTGCGGACAAAACCGCAACAACTCCATGAACTTAGCTTCATACTCACTAACGTTCATCTTTCCTTGTTTGATCTTCTCAAATTGAGAAATCTTCTCATCTAGATACGTCTTAGGGAAGTATCTACTGACAAACTCTCTTCGGAATACCTCCCATCCAATTTCTTCACCTGGTCTCTTATCTTCCTCTATCATCCACCAATGATCAGCACTTCCTTTTAATAGGTACACAACATGTCTTACCTTTTCAGCTTCAGGAATATCAAGAATCCTAAAAGCCTTTTCCAACTCTGTCAGCCACAGATCAACATCTACTGGATCAGATGTACCAGCATAATCTATGGCTCCAACCCGGCAAAGTCTCTCAAAAGTCTTGCCAGCTCCATAACCCTCATAATGGGCTGGTATCCTAGGTGCAGGTGGTGGCATCCTGTCTGCCATATGTGTCATGGCTGTCAGAAATTTCTCAAATAGAGCATGGAGAGCTGGATTTTCTATCACAGTTGGGTCAATCTGGGGCTATTCAAGTACAGGCCCTTCCCTATCCTGGTTTCTTGCACCTCCTCCTGGTGCAGCAGTGCTGCCCTCAGCAGCATATTCTTCATGTTGTCCAAACATCTTCAAGTTCTTCTTCTCCTATGTGAGCAGAAGATACTATCAGATAAACAAGAAGACACTTAGAATAGACTCTACAACCTTAGTCCTATGTCTCTGTAGACTCAGCGAACCTAGAGTTCTGATACCACTAAATTGTGGCATACAACTCATAAAAACATAATTAACAAATGCGGAAGCGTTCATCAAGCAGCGGATTAGCGAAAATCACTAAAAATTAAAACTTTTTGCAAGGAGATCCATTCACAGGAAAAATCTTTCATTCAGAATCAAAGTAAAACTTTACATCCTGGTTCATATATATACATCTCATGTACTTTTGCTTCTCGAGGAATACAAACATTAACTACTCTATCTTAACTGTACACAGGTAGTATAAAACCCTCGAGGTATTGAGCCAAAATCTCGAAATCACTAACTACTACTCTGAGGACCTGAGAGTACAGAGACGAAACATAGGACTCTATATACATCTAAACATGATGTGACAGTCAATGTCTCCACCCGAGACTTCACTGTTGTCCCTGCTGCTACTGCTGTCCTTCACCTACTGAAGGATTCCTATCTCCTCGTCTGCGTCCACCTAAAAATATGGTTCCCACGGGGGTGAGACAATTATAAAAATTGCCCCAGCGAGAGATATAACTCTCTGCCAGTAACATTGTTATTGCAACTTAAAAAGATAAATATGAACAGAGAATCATATTTGTTTTGACAGCAGATATTTTAATATCTAACAGATTAGATCATTATCCTATATCAGAAGCATTTCAGCTATAACTTGATAGAATCAACATGTCACATATCCTTTAATGAATATGAAGAACGTGTATAACATCTATTCAAACTACAGAATCATTACCACTGCATTAACTCTCTTCAGGCTTAGATCATATATCTAAAGCCTAGCATTATCTTTGTGGAGTCATGGCTTGTAGCCATACTCTTTTCACAAGGTGTTGGGATCTTAATCCCTCATTTCAACACTGGGAATTCTCATCCCTTCACAATTCCAATACCATAACCATGAAATCCTGGGTATTCAAATTCTTAGCTCATCACCTGAGCATTGTTACCTCTTTTCTCAAGTAACTAACACCTTTAGGTCATCTGACCAAGATAAACATGATACTTGTTACACAAGCATCCATCATGACACTTGAGGCCCATTAACTCTCTTGCTACCTCTTACCAGGCACAAGGTATATTATGGCACACAAGGTTCAATAAACAAATTCAAACTAATAACACATCATAGCTCATACCTGGCTATGCTCATCATCTCATGATACCTGCATGGTTAGCACATATGATAGCATTACATCAATTATCTTTCAACACCATGCAAAACAGATAAATTATTATTTCAAGAGTATACCCTTATTCCTTTACCAGGATTAGGGTTTGCCATCACATATCTCATGTTTCATTCGTCCAATTATATTGGATTTATAACACAACAAGGTATACTAGTATTGGGGTGTTGGATATGATATCTATCATATCTTGATGTATTACTTCCCTCAACACCATTAACTTTCTTGAGTCCATATACTTAGATAGTATTAGGGTATTACCCATCCTAATACTTTATGCACCAGTTCATCACATTCATCATGTAAAGTAGTGATCATTAGTCACTCACTTGGAATATACAACTAATGCCAATCCTATGGATTCACCCATAAGTCAAAAATTAACAAATAGACCATCATAAGTTCTCTTCAAAACAAATTCTAAGTCAAGCATAGAGTACCACGACCGTGTAACCAAGAACGGCCGTGCAAAGAAAGTCACCACGGCCGTGCTACCTTGCACGGTCGTGCAAAGGAAAGATACCACGGTCGTGCTACAGGAATTCACCTCATAAATCATATTCAAGTATGAATTCTATTCTTTCATTAGGGATTAGGGTTTCACATACCATCTCCCTTCTTTAGAATAGGGATTACATATAGCATCACCCTTCATTAGGGTTTCATATCACATTGCCCATAATTAGGGTTTACTAATCATTCCCAATTAGGGTTTCTCATGAAATCACTCTTAATTAGGGTTTCACATGTATGCACCCTTAGCTGGGGTTTCACATGGATGCACCCTTAGTTGGGGTTTCACATGGATACTCCCTCAATTAGGGTTTCACATACCATCTCCCTTCTTCAGAATAGGGATTACATATAGCATTACCCTTCATTAGGGTTTCATATCACATTGCCCATAATTAGGGTTTACTAATAATTCCCAATCAGGGTTTCTCATGAAATCACTCTCAATTAGGGTTTCACATGGATGCACCCTTAGCTGGGGTTTCACATGGATGCACCCTTAGTTGGGGTTTCACATGGATACTCCCTCAATTAGGGTTTCACATGAATGCACCCTCAACTATGGTTTAACATAGATATATCCTCAACTAGGGTTTACTATTCATCCTAATTAGTGATTTCACATGTAGATAACCTCTTATTAGGGTTATGCATGGAATCAGCCTTAAATAGGGTTTTCATCATGTATTGGATCCATGCATTTTTTATGCATTATTAATTAGTACCATTAAGGTATCTCTCACCTAATTACATTAGGTTTCCAAAAAGGTTTGATCCATTGGACCTTCAATAACATGAGGTATCCAAATAGATTGATCTATGGAACCTTCAATTTCACTAGGTATCCATTTGGATTAGTCACTTGAGCCTTTAATTTCATTGGGTACTCAATTGGATCAACCCATTGATCCTTCAAATACATTAGGTACTCAATTGGATTAACCAAATTGAACCACAAACGGTTTGAAACCGTTTAAGCAAAAAGCTTTGAAACCGCATGAACTTGAAATCACATGGGTCTCAAACGGTTTGAGACCATTTGTTCTCAAATGGTCTTGAGACCGTTTGGTCCCAAACGGTCTTGAGACCGTTTGGTCCAAACCTCTCAAAACCGCATGAACCAAATAGTCAATCAAGACTTCAACAACACTTAATTCCAATCAATGGAATTTCAACCAATTGGATCACCATTTTAGTCATCAATTGAATCATGAACTCACCCCTCAAATGGAACTTCAATTAGGGTCTGATCTCAATGGGATTAGGGTTTATAATCACCAATTAGAGCTTTGAAGTTGATCATCAGTCAAGCTACTAATTGAGTTTCAATAGATTGCATTGTATCTTCAACCATTGAGTTCATGGAACCAATGATCAATTGCACCTATGCTCATACTTCAATTGAGTTTAATAGGTCAACCTTCAACTGATTTGACCCTCAATTGACCCTCAATTGGTCATCAATTAGGGTTTGACTCAATTGATTTAGGGTTTGGAATCGATGATCCTTCAATACTAATCAATGTAAGACTAGTTACTTTGAAACCATTGAACCATCTTCCAAATTGGGTATGACCTGAACCTAAATGGTCTTGAGGTCGTTTGGATGACCTCCAAACAGTCTTGAGACTGTTTTCCCATCATATCACTCAAATCTAAGTCAACCAATTAGAGTTTGGTTCATTGGATTGATCACCAAATTAGCATTGCATTGTATAACAGCTTGGTACCTTTAGACCTTAAAATACCTAACCATACTCAAACCTAGACCTCCAAACGGTCTTGGGTGACCACCAAACGGTATTGAAACCGTTTGGGTAATCCCCAAACAGTTTTGAAACCATTTGGGTCAATTAACCCAAAACATCAACTTGTTCAATTACAAAATCAGCACTTAGCCGATTAGGGTTCATACCCCATCTTTGGATCTTCAAACACTCAACCATAGTCACCCCTAGACCTCCAAACGGTATTGGGTGACCCCCAAACGGTCTTGAAACCGTTTGGGTAATCTCCAAACGGTTTTGAAACCGTTTGGGTCATTTTACCCAAAATTTCAAAATAACTCATTGGAATTTCAGCACTGTTTTCAATTAAGGTTTGCCCAATTGATTAGCCTTCAACTCACGATTCTTTGGGAGTTAACCCCTCAAATTTGGTGAGTCATTAGAAAACATAATTTGTATCAGTAATCCCAAACGGTCAACGCTTGGTCAACGCACTCAAACGGTTTTGAAACCGTTTTCCCAAAAAGTTCAATTAAATCAGATTGAAAATCAGCACTTAATCCAATTAGGTTTCCCTAATTGATTAGGCTCCAACTCACGATTCATTTGGAGTTAATCCCTCAAATTTGGAGGGTTATTAACCAAAATAATTATTAACATGAATCCCAAACGGTAAACGCTTGGTCAACCATCTCAAATGGTTTTGAGACCGTTGTCCCAAACAGGTCAAGTTAATCAGGTTGAAAATCAGCACTTAATTCAATTCGATTTGCCTAATTGATTGGTCTTCAAATCTCGATTCCTTGGGAGTTAATCCCTCAAATTTGGAGGGTTATCAGCCTACATAATTAGGAACAAAATTTTCAAACGGTCAATGCTTGGTCAACCATATCAAATGGTTTTGAAACCATGTTCTCCCAAACGGTTTCAAACCGTTTTCCCTTAAACGGTTTGCTGAAACCGCATAACCAATCAAATTAAAACGATTTGGAGTAGCTATCAAACCCGTTTGGCTTAGTACTTTTATTTTGATAATCATATAGGATGATGTCATCATCCCCTTCCTTAGAAAAACCAAGAAAAGCAACCGTTCTTGATGGAAATTGCAACAATGAATCAAAAGAGTATCAAATTGAAGAAAACGATCAACAAAGCATAGATAATTGATGCAATAGCAATGTTTAAGGGTTTAAGTTATAAAACCCACCTCCAATTGAGCTCCAAAGCTCCAAGATCACGCCATTAATGGTGGATGAAGCTCTTGCAACTCCCCCTAGGCTCGTCCTCAAGCTTTTAATTGCAAAAGTTGGCTAGGGTTGAAGAGGAGATCAAAATAAGAAGGAATCCATAATTTATTTTCAATTTCCACCATGAAATCAAGGAGAACGAAGGTCAAGAGCTTACCAACAGGTTGGGAGTCGTCCTACTGCTCCTCCCTAGCTCCTTGGTCAGTTTTTCAAGCAAGGGAAAGAAGAAAATCTGAAAAAGGCCTTGGTTTGGGCTTGGAAATGGCACTTTTATAAAGAAATTGAAGAGAGAGAAAATGCCTTATTAAAATCCAATTAATACCAAAAATATGGCTGCCTCTTCCCCCTCAACTCCTTGGATACGAGGCATCTTCCATTGCCTTTAATTCTCCTTCATTATCCTCAATTTAAAGAAAAGCAAATTAAGCACCTTAATGCTTATAATATAATATCCCATATGTGAGTGGATATTACTTTTCTTTATAATAAGGTGAGTGGAATTTCACCTACTTAAGATATTTTCGTTCCTTATCTTGGAAAAGGAACATCTATCCTTTTTCAAAATCAACCAATAACAGTTTGGTTGAAGGCCCTTTAATTAATACATTCATTTTTTCCCTAAATTGAATTAGGGTTTCACTTATGATTAAATCTTGATTATTTTAATATCAAGATTCTCTCTCCTCCAACTTAATTCAAATGTGATTCCCCTCTCATTTTCTTTGCTCTACATGATTCCAAGAAACATTAAGGACCTTATTGAAGTGGCAATTTTGCATATTGAACCCTAGGTTTTGGGTAAATTGCACTTTTCACCAAATATTGGTTTTAATGCACAACATTGCTTTACAAGCTTAATCTTGGTGCCCAAGCTAGTGAAAACCATACCACTACATCATATTCATTCTTATGATGTCTCAACATCAGAGGAACATCTTATCATGCAACCTTTTCAAGTTGACCCCTCAACTTGGGTAATTTGCACTTTAGTCCAAAATAAGCAATCATTGCTTCAACATTGTTCAAACAGGACCAAAATTGAAACGTAAGTTTCTTATGAGGCCTAATTACTCTTCCCAAGATAAGATTAAGAATCTACTCAACCTTATTAGGCAAAACATCTAGGGTTAATTCATAACCCAGGTCAGGGATGTTACAAGATGTGTAATGACCTTGTGATCCATATGAATAAGTTTTTGCCTAGTGAGAGGTGACAAGATGTGTAATGGCCTTGTGAGCCATATGGACAAGTTGTTGCCAGGTGAGAAGTGACAAGATGTGTAATGGCCTTGTGAGCCATATGAACAAGTTGTTGCCTAGTGAGAGGTGACAAGATGTGCACTGGCTTTGTGAGCCATATGAATAAGTTGTTGCCTAGTGAGAGGTAACAAGATGTGTAATGGCCTTGTGATCTATATGGAATACTTGTGTAACAAGTAAAATGAATACCTTGGTCTGAGGACCTAGAGATAATGATTATCTGTTATAGAAATAATAATGTTATGTGATGATCTAAGGGTTTGAATACCCAGATCTAGTAACCATGATAATGAGAAGGGATGAGAACTCCCAGTAATGAGAAAAGGGATTGAAAACCTAAATGTTATATGTGTTCTAAAGATCTGAAAAGTACTCGATAGATGTCTTACACATTTTTTTGCAGAAATTGTTTATAATTGATGCTTATAACTTGTTTGATGCAAAAAGAATATTGTAATGCACCTAATTACCCAAGTGGAATCTCATGATGTAGTACCCTGACCATAGATCCATCAGCGTCAACATATGTTGAATGGTGAAATGGGTTTCTCTGCGGCATAACTCAGAGGGCATATTTTTATATATACGGGGGTGATGGGTGCGAATATCCTTATGCCCTAATGTGGGATTGATGTGAGAT
Source organism: Alisma plantago-aquatica (assembly GCA_963693085.1). Lineage (NCBI taxonomy): Eukaryota > Viridiplantae > Streptophyta > Magnoliopsida > Alismatales > Alismataceae > Alisma > Alisma plantago-aquatica. Next base: position 66,092,181 of record OY856411.1, on the reverse strand, counting down.
AAACATGAATTCTCTCAATCCTTCATTATATATGTCTGGATGGATGTATCACGAATCTCCCGATGATGATGAATGCCTGATCGATGTGAGATAAACACGATATCTCTCGATGCCAAAGAGAGTGCAGCCGCCACTATAGCTCTATAGAGAAGTTGCCAATATACCTTAGAAAGCTATTTAATAGTGACACGAGATGTCCTGCATGTGGTCTCATACTGACCGAGACAAGGGAGGTCATGGCAGCCAGCTCTTCCATTGACCTTGTATGGTACTGATTGTGACTTCACAGTGGTCAGTTGGAGATGAGAGGTATACCTCATCTCCTCAGGGTATAAGTGTCATTGAAAAATGTAATCATTCGGTAGCATATCTATTTAAGGATCGAATATGGAAAACATTGATTGATACGCAATTCAGTTATACATCTTAGTTGATAGATGTTATTTATGTTTATTTACATTCCTTGCAAAGAAGATAGCTAATTTATGACTCTACCATGGGTAGAAGTAATGTTCTCCTTAAGAAAGAAGATTATCTCATTCTGTCCATACATTGATTTATCATGTCTGTTAATATAAAAAGAACCTCTACTCAGTTTATAAATTCTTAATTATAACAATTTGTTTGTTGGTTTGATAACGGTCGTTTCAACACCTAATGATGCTTTATATGGCAGAAAGTGAAGATCTCTTTTATGTTGGTATGAGTCTAATGAATATCAGCTTTTCGGTCCACAGTTAGTGCAGCAGACGACAGAGAAGATCAAAGCGATACGACAATAGTTGAAAGAAGCACAGGACAGACAGAAGTCGTACACAGATAATCGTCGACGACCTCTGGAGTTCCATGAGGAAGACAAGGTGTATCTCAAGTTCTCTTTGTGGAAAGGTGGGCTGAGGTTTGGTCGAAAAGGCAAGTTGGCTCCTAGGTATATGGGACCATATCTGGTGATAGCACGTGTTGGCAAAGTGGCTTACAAGTTAGAACTACCACCAAAGTTTCATAGGTTGCATCCAGTGTTCCATGTCAGTATGTTGAAGAAAAGTCACCCAGGAACAAAGACATTAATACAGCTAGTTAAAGTTGAGCTTGATGAAGATGTGACCTATGAGGAAGGTCCAGTGATGATCCTTAACAGAAGACTGAAGAAGTTGAAGTGGAAGGACCTAGTCCTTGTGAAGGTTCTTTGGCATCATCGTAGCATCGAGGAAGCTAGGTGGGAGCTTGAGGTAGAGATGAGTAGGACATATCCCTCAGTTTTCTCTTCGGATTTTGGGGACAAAATCCTTTTGTAGAGGTTTATGGCTTGTAAGGACCCTGAACCTCATTTTGGGATTACCCTATTTGTTTTGGCTAAACATGATGTTTAGATGCTTGCTAATCACCTAAAGTTGTGATTAGGGTTTTCTTGTGCTTTGTTGAGAGGTTGAGGTGCAACTTGCAAATTACCCAAGTTCTAGGGTTGATGTGCAAGTTTATCATCTTGAGAGATGTCTTTCTCTCTCCTTGCATCCTCTAGGGTTGAAAGGATGGGTTGGGCTCTTTTCTTGACTAGCCTTGGGCTTTGTTGAGCCTTGTTGAGTTGTGTTGAGCCTTGTTGAGACTTGTTGGAGCTTGATATCGGGCTGGACCCTGGTGTATCGTCCAATAGGAGTGCTTGGTTGTATCAGGCAAGATGTGTATCGGCCATGGTGTGTCGCTTTGACATGTTGGGCGACACACACCCTCCACCTAGCCTCGTTTGTGTCACCATCTTTGGACAAGTGGCAGTTGCTTTGCTAAGTGGGTGGCAATTCGTGGACATGTGTTTTTGGGGGTGTTAGCATGTGGCATGACCTGAGGGCAAGTGTGCTAGGGTCGGGTGCCACCTTATCTTGCTATCTCCCTTCACCCCTTAGTATATAAGCAACCCTCCTTTCTTGCTAGGCCTCTTTAGTACCCTTATTTTCTCTCTTTCCTTTGGTTGTCGAGCTAGGAATGTAGAAGAGGAAGTGGTGGTCGATACAGCTGGTACCTTGGCCGATACCCCTTGCTACCTTGCTCCTTTTCTTCTCCTAAGTTGAGTATCCTTCTCTCTTTCCCTGGCACCTCCTCCTTCTTGCTTATTTTTTGACCATGGTGTTTATGAGTTGTTCTTCTCTTCTTGAGGTGGCCGAAGGTGGTGCCTTGGAGCTTGGAGCTTGGATCTTGGTTCTTGGAGCTTTGGAGCTTGAGGAGTGTGCTTGAAGCGGGTTACATAACTCCTAACCCTAACTATACTACCTACTTTTTATGTAGATTTGTTATATGTTATCTTGATCGGCCATGCATATCTTGTTAGTGATGTTTTTCCTCTAGTATGTTCCCTAGACCTTGTTGGTTATGATATGGTGATGATCCATCTTGTTGCCTGATATATGATAGAGGTTGTGCAAAACCCCTCTCAATTAGTTGTTGAGAGGTGAGCCAACTCTCTTGATCTTTAAGGGTTTCATGGTGGTAGTCTTGAGGTTTAAGATGACCAACCCAATATGGCCTTTTGGACTCTTGCCCGATATCCCTCTTCTTGGGTTGAGTATGGACGATATGCTGATGAGTGTCTTGTTGACCCCTTTGACCGATATGAGATTCTACCCAAGATGTTGTTGGGCGATATGTTCTTGGCCGATATGGTGTTTGCCCAATATGGTCTTTTGATACATTGGGCGACATGGACAGGTCAGGCCTTGATGATTAAGTGCTGAGCAAAACCCCTCCTTCCTTGAGTTGTGAGGTGAGATCTAGAACTTGGTCAATATGAGGATGGACAGTTTGGTTGGCCGGCAGGGATGTTCCTTGGGCGATTGGGAGCCTAACCCTAGTTGGGGCGATCTAGTTTCTTGGGTGATATGGTGTGCATCCCATGATGTTGTTTGTTGGTCGACAGGTTGATGCTTTGACCGATAGGAGAAACCCTAACCTTGGTTGCCTGACATGATGCTTTGGCCGACATGGATGTACCTTGGGTGATAGAGTTGGTGATTGACCGATATGAGGTTGGGTGACATGGAAACCCTAACTCTAGTCTTGGCCACCATGGTGTGTGTTATCCGATATCAACCTGACCTTTGTTACCTGATACGATGGATGTCTGATATGGTTGGTGACCGATAGGAGACTTGGCGCCCTAGAGTTTTGTAGTGTCCTACACCCTTATATGAGGATAATTCCCTACCTGATATCCTTTTAGTGAGGGTTGTGTTGTACCCGTTATCCCCTTTGGTGAGGGTAGACGACACCTCTAGTGTGGGTTGTGCCCTAACCTGATAACACTGATAACGTTTTCTTATTATCTTGAGCCCATTCCTTGACTATGATGGAATATGATAAGATAGGTTGTAACCAGTGGTATGATGGTTACCTAAGGATGATGGTAGGTGAACCTTTGATAAGTTTGATGGTTGATCATGGTTGTATGATCTATAGGGTATGGTGGATACCCATAGCATGGTAACATAATATAACATGAGTTGTTTACCAGCTACAATTTTATGCTCCATGTGTTATAATAATGGATGTTGTTCCAATCCTATGCACCTTAAATCTTAATGACATGATAGTCATGATATGTTCTCTAAAGTATGACTTTTGGTGATCAAGTTATCTCTTCTACTATGCATTCTAACCATATAGGTATCACCAATTGAATTCATAGCCATGTAACAACTATGATGTATATATGTGCTTTGTGTGACACTTAATGATGATGTTCCTTGATGATGAGATAACATGTATCATAGTATGATGAGAAAGGTCTAGTGACCTGATAAAGACTTTTTGAGGTGTTATCCTCTGGTAATGAGATGAGGGATTGATATCCCATGATGATGCATGATGATAAAGCCTTGAGAGGAAGTGGCTTTATGTGGTAAAATGAGGGATTGAGATCCCATGGAAATACGATGATGTTAATGGCAATGTGATGAGAATAGTAACAATATAACACAATGTTGCTTATGTTTTATAACCTGATTGCCACAACAATCCACTTAAAACATACTAATTAATTAGAGATGAATATTTCATGTAGTTTGCCCTGGCCATAGATCCATCATCGTCAGTAGCTAGTGATGGTGAAATAGGTTCTCCTGCGGGTTAACCCCGAGCACATATTGTTGAGTATGTGGGGTTTCTCCTAGCCGAAAATAGGAGGGATAGAGTACAACTATGGTTGTAGACTCAAATATATGTAAGACCATGGTGAACATTCCCATGGCTCAGTATGATAGAGCATGAATGCGTTCATGGCTTAGGAGCACGGTGAACATGCCCGTGGCTCAAGATATTCTAGCACCGTGACCTGTACCAAGGTGGGCTAGAGATAAGCGTAGCTTGCGGGGCTGACCCTGTGGTTGAGGCCACTTAAGCATGAGACTGCAGTCCTACTTTGGATATCATGCACTCACCATGAAGAGGTGAGGTCATAGAGTCCAGATTTTCCATTTACTTGGTATGACACCAGTTTTGGGCTTTGTAGTCAAAGGTTGGATTGAAGTGGTATGGCTCACTTCCTCAGGGCATAATAAATCGTAATCTAGTCATATAGTATACCTGCTTATGGAAAACATAGAACTTTGGCTGAGGCCTTATTTGTATAATTTTTCTAGATTTATCTTGTAGCTAATTACATGTTTCTCAGATATGATGATAAGTTCTTGTAAGACTTGTCTTATCAATCATATTCCATGTATTATCTGGTAATATGCCTCTCATATGTTCTGGTTGGATGTTATAAAGTTAGCTCTGCTCATTATGATGCATATATGATCAACGTATATCAGTTACGTGCTTTATCTGTATTAGCTCTCCTAAGGTTTTATAGTTTGGCTGGGAGTTATGTTTCTCACTGGGACTGTGTGTCTCACCCCGTTGGTTTACAACCTTTTTAGGTGATCGAGCTAGACGTGGTGGTGATCGTAAGGTTGTGGCTGAGCAGCAAGTAGATAAGTAGAAGCTAAGGTTGGATTTGATGTTTCTATGGTTGTTGTAGTAGTGTCCAAGAGTCTCCCTGTACACTCGGGTCCTTGAAGATGTTTTGACGAGGTTTTACAATGTATGATCTCAGTATGCTTTTGTATCATGATGTTGGCCTGGTTAGGCCTGATTTGTACATAAACAGGTGATGCATCCTCTATTGATATGGAACAGATGGATCATATGTAACAATGGACATATTTCATGCTCTTGTAAATATAACTTTTTTCCTTGCAGGATGATGACCCAGCTGTAATAGTTTCTCTCATATGATGTTTTCCGCTAACGGTTTCAATTAACCTGTGTTTTTGGTAAATGTGTGGTTTATGGTAGTTCCACACATTTTCACATGGCATTACGTTTTCTGAGTGATGACGGGATGTCACACCTCCAGTATATCCTATAATGACTTCTGCTTGTGTAGAAGAAAGGGTGAAGTTTAAAAATGACTGGAGAACACCATGAACATGTTGCTAAGAGCAATGTTGTTATACCTCGAGAGGGTGCAAGGGATCATGCAAGAGAAGAATGAGTGCTTGAGAATTACCATCTGGATTCAATCAAGATACAGAATCTTGCTTTTTATGCTCTTGTTGGATATGGTAGGACAACAGTGATGAATATAATGGACTAGACACTAGCATTACAACCTAGGTTACCAGCCCTCAATGTAGAAACTTTGAGTTCTAAAAGGGTTCTTGATTGACATATTCATGCTGAACGGTGATAAATATGAGAAGGATTAACATATGGAAAGAAAATAGACTCTTCCATAAGCATAGAAAGATAGTGCATCTGTGATGGCAATGCCCAAGGAGGGGCAATAAGCTGAGAATTAAGGAGAGGTCTTTATAATTCTAGAGACATTTGCCTAGTTGTTCCAAAAAGCCAATGTTTTTGGTACCACCAGTGCAATAAATGCCTAGTACACAAGGATAGTCGTCATTAATTACAGGAAAAAATCCTAACTTTCCACCTATAAGAACTCCTGACCTAGCTCCTACATCGGTAATAAGACCAAAAAGATGGTGGTACGAGGACAAGAAATGGACATGTTAAGTATAATAAATCGTTTTATTCAAAAATAAGGGAGTAAATGACCCAACAACCGAGGAAAACTCGATAGGTCTTATGACAGTTACAACCTAATAGTCTAAAAAGGCAAAAGAAACAGCATGAAATAACTAAAATCTATGTTTGAGTCAACCTAAAGTGGTAGATGACTGTGAGGGGTGATAGTCAGATAGAGCTTTTTCATTATGATATGTCTTCTCTTGATTTTATCTGATAATCATAAGAAGGTAGTTGTTGTTGAACTTCCTTTAATTATTCATGTGAGGACATAAGGAAGAGATAAGAAGGATGAGAACCCATATTTAGATTAATATTCTCTCATATGTTTGAAATTTCTATCTTCATGTAGAAAAGGAAGAGGTGTAAAAGAAACACCCAGAGAAAATTTGAGATACTAAGAAGAAATATTTAAAGAGATGAAACATAATATAAAACAAATGCATACTATCTAATTTCAGTTATTGAATACCCTGGCCAGGTATTCATCTATTGAAAGCAAGGTAAGTATGGAACTCTTAGATTGCTATCTTTCTGATTACTCTGATCAAGTAGTCATTTTGAGACAATCTAAAGAGCCTAACGAAGTAGGAGATGTGGCACGAATATTTTTACCACATCCTAATTGAAATAGGAAGGGATCTGAGTTAATCATAAATCAATTTATAAACAAAAGAAGATGTTTAGTATAATGTATACCTTGGTCTGAGGACCTAGAGGTGAAATTTACATGATGAGAGGTAACAATGTTCAGTGATGGACTGAGGGTCTGAATACCCAGATCTAGTAATCATGATGATGATGTGATGTATTTTTGGCACATATAATGGATACCAAGGTAAAGAATCCTAGTATCCAAGAACTTTCAATGATATGAGAAAATGGGAACATGGCTCCTGATAAGAAGTAATGTTTGGTTACCTAGAAGGGCCAACTTCGAAATTATTCTAGTTACATACTATAGTATGGATACCATATGTTAGGGGTTTATGCCCTGCATAAACATCACATCAGCAAACATGTATGAGTTGAAGGAACAATTGTAGAATTGTTTTGGAAAAGTTGATTAAGCTAAAGATAATTTCCTAGAATACCGCTATCCAGATTTGTTGAGATAGCTTATACATAACATCTAGAGATACCTTTGAGATAGTTCTTATTTAATAAGTAACCTCTCCTTATGAAAAGAAAAATAAATATCTAAAGGGATAATTGATACAAGTCATAAGAAAGTTTAGTGTTGTGTCAATAGATTTGAGTGGCACAACAGATGCATGATAAGACTTGTACTACCCAAGTGGGTGACAGAACGTAACTCCAGTCTTTCCTTGAAAGAGAAATGACAAACTAAGTGAGGGGTATAGAAAACTTCCAAGATCAAGGATCTTATTACATAAAGATGTAAGTTGAAAAGGTGACAAATCAACGAGGTTTGACACCTGAGTTAAATAAGGTATGCATAATGATTCTCTAACTAAGAAAACTGTTACTTGACTCAGAGTTGACTCTACAGTCTATATTGAAAAGGACAGTGGAGTATGTGTCCTATATGACAGATTCCATGATAATCATGTGTGAAAGAACTTTGTGTTGATCAAAGTTCTATGGCATCTCCATGACATTAAGATGTTATGTGGAGACTTGATGTGAATCGACCGTCATCAAACCGACAAACAAGTCATTACAATTAAGCGGAATTAAACATAAACAGCGGATTAACAAAAATCACTAAAAATTAAAACCATTTGCAGGGATATCCATTTCCAGGAAACTCTAAAGAAGACAACCAAAGTACTACATACATCATGGTTCACATTGTGCATACCATGTACCATTTCATCTCGGGAATAACATATAACAGTTGCTTCTCCAAACTATACATAAGCAACATAAAACCTCTAGGCATACAAGTCAAAATCTCAGATCGTTCATAAAACCATTACGTACAGATTCTAAGGACCTGAGAGTACAGAGACGACACATAGGACTTATATCTACAAGACACGACAAACAACACACTCATCCTGAGATGCTATTGTTGCCCCTATTTCTATTGTCCTCCCTCTATTGTATGGTCTCCACTGCCTCATGCACGTCCACCTAAAAAAATTGTGGATCCCATAGGGTGCGACAATTGTCTCATGAAGAGATATAACTCTCCGTCGATCATATTATTATGGCTGATTAAGCATTTATAAACTGAGTAGAGGTTATTTTTATATTAACAGACAAAATAAATCATTGTATGAACATAATGAGATAATATCATTTCTTAAGGAGAACATTGCTTCTACCCATGGTAGAGTCATAAATCAGCTATTCGTTTTGCAAGGAATGTAAAAAAACATAAATAACATCTATCAACTAAGATGTATAACTGAATTGCGCATCAATCAATGATTTCCATATTTGATCCTTAAAATAGATATGCTACACAGTTGAATACATTTTTCAATCACACTTATGCCCTGAGGAGATGAGCTATAACACTCATCTCCAACCAACCACTGTGAAGTCACAATTGGTACCATACAAGGTCAATGGAAAAGTCAGCTACCATGACCTCCCTTGTCTCAGTTAGTATGATACCACAGGCAGAAAATCTTGTATCACTGCTAAATAGCTTTTCAAGGCATACTGGAAACTTCACTATAGAGCTACAGTGGAGGTTTCACTATCTCCGGCATCAAGAGGTCCCATGTTTATCTCACATCGATCCAAAATTTATCATCATCGAGAGATTCATGATACATCCATCCCGAAATATATAATGAAGGATTGAGAGATTTCACGTTTATCTCACATGAAACCCACATTAGGACATAAGGATATTCGTGCCCATCTCCCCCACATATTCAAAAATATGCCCTCTGGGTTATGCCGTAGAGCAACCCGTTTCACCATTCAACAAATCTCGACGTTGATGGATCTATGGTCAGGGCACTACATGATGAGATTCCACTTGGTTAATTAGGTGCTATACAATATTCTATTAGCATAAAACAAGTTATAAGCATCAATTATACACAATTTCTACAAATAAATGTGTAAGACATCTATCAAGTACTTTTTAGATCTTTAGAACATATATGACATTTAGGTTTTCAATCCCTTTTCTCATTACTGGGAGTTCTCATCCCTTCTCATTATCATGGTTACTGGATCTGGGTATACAAACCCTTAGATCATCACATATCATTATTATTTCTATAACATATAATCATTAGCTCTAGGTCCTCAGACCAAGGTATTCATTTTACTTGTTATACAACTATTCCTTATATCTCACAAGGCCATTACACATCTTGTGACCTCTCACTAGGCAACAACTTATTCATATGGATCATAAGGCCAATTCACATCTTGTCACCTCTCACTAGGAAACAACTTGTTCATATGGCTCACAAGGCCATTACACATCTTGTCACCTCTCACCAGGTTACAACTTATTCATATGGCTCATAAGGCCATTACACATCTTGTCACCTCTCACTAGGCAACAACTTATTCATATGGCTCACAAGGCCATTACACATCTTGTCACCTCTCCCTAGGCAACAACTTATTCATATGGATCACAAGGCCATTACACATCTTGTCACCTCTCCCTAGGCAATAACTTATTCATATTATTAATCCAAACCTTAATTCATTGATCCACCCTTCTAGGAGCATGCATACATTGATATCATAAGTATTCAATCATACTTATTTATTCTCATCATTTATCATTAAATCATTATCAACAAAAAGTATGAGTTTCTCTCTCATCCTCTCTAGGATATTAATTTCATCATACTTTATAATCTTGGCTTAACCCTTTCTCAAGGTATGTTAGCCTACACTTATCAAAGTACATTAAATTCATTACCTCTCAATGTAACAATTAACATAACACACTTCATGTGTTACTCATCCAAGTATATTGGATTTGAGGTGCATCAAGGTGTATCAATCTTGAGATGCTGGACATGATATTTATCATTCCTTGATGTATCACTTCCCTCATCACTTTTAACTTACTTAAGTTCATCAACTTATCTTGTATTAGGGTATTTCTCATCCTAATACTTTATGCACTAACTCATCACATTTATTTTGCAATTCGTTGGCCATAAATCACACACTTGTCAAACTATCATCAAGAAATATGGACTCATCTCAGGTTAAAACATTGTTGATATAGGATTGACCATTATCAATCACTTTAGGGGTTTCACCTATCAAGTTATTAGCCACACCATTAATTGGTGTCACCCTTATCACTCCTAAGAGTGTTTTTCCCTCACCTTTACAAGGTGTATAGGGTTGAATCATGTATTTCAAGTTGAACACATGCATTGGGTAATTAGTTTTATATTGATCTAGGAATCATTATATCCCTCATACCCTTACCCATTAAGGTATCAACCTTACCATTCATATGGTGTATCAACTTAACCCTTCCTAGGTGTAACATCCTCACCTCACTTGAAGATATTGGCCACACCCTACTTTAGTTTATTGGCCATCACATGTACTATGTCACTAACCACCTTGCCACTCTTGTCATATAGTGTATTGGGTTACCTTCCATCTCATTTTAGAGATAGGTTTTCCACACCATATCGTCCAAAAAGGTGTATGCTTAACCCAATATCAGTTTAAAGGTGTATACTTGCTACCCATATCACCTAGAGGTGTATGTGTGCTTCCATATCACTTTTGAGGTGTGTGTGACTCACACAATAATGGGCAGAGAGGTGTGTGTGTGCTTCACACCATATCGGGCAGAGAGGTGTGTGTGCTTCACACCATATCAGGCTGAGAGGTGCCTACGTGTGTGCTTGAACCTGATATCACTTTATCAAGTGATAACATCTTATTTAATCTCTACACCTTCATTATAACTGTTATAGTTCATGGAAACAGGTCTAAGAAACTATTAGAAATCATAATGTCATCAATTATTTTAGAAATTTTTAGAATAAAAAGTAGTTCATTAAGTATAGCAATTTAGGTGATGAATAATAACGTGACATGGTTCAAGTTATATAACCCGCCTTAAGAACAACTTCAAAGCTCCAAGATCCAAATATCCATGTTCCTAAGGTTTAAGATGACTTATCAAAGTCCAAGTCTCGTTCACAACTCCTTCATATACAAGGAATCACTATAGATAAGCAATTGGTGAAGAAGAAAAGAAAGGAAGATCATAACCCTAAAATCATGCTTCAATTCAAGGTTGAAGATGATCATGGCCTCACCTTAGGGTTAAGTATTGAGCTCCTTATTTCCCCTTTACACATTGAATGATACCTCATTACCATTTCATGATATTCCATCACTCGTGGCCAATATCCCCCTAACTTGTGGCCAACAATACTCCACTATGGCCGATATCAACTTGCTATGGCCAATATCACTTGCTTTGGTCGATATCACATGATACAGCCGATATCCAAGACTTATGCACGATACCACATCACCTATGCACAACACAAAGGCTCCATGCATGATATCTAAGAGAAAGGTGGTGGTAGGGCTCGAAAAAGTTCACTAAGGGGTGAAAGAAGGGGTATATATACTTGTTGTACATGAAGAAGTGTGAAAATGAGGTGTCATCGATTTGAGCTACTAGGTGCCATGTCTCCATGCATGGGGGACACATGTACATGCATGAATTAACATTTATATTGATATTAAAAACACTAGAGGATAATATAGAGATGAATTTTCATCCATTACTTATCCCTTTGAATAAGATATATCAACAAAATCACCACTTTATTCACAACTCGATACAACTTTTCTAAGGAAGTTGTAAACCAATGCACTTCACCTCCTTGAGGTGCTTTGTACGTCATCGACTTTTCCAAGAGTCCAAAAAATGATATGGGAGTCCTCCTTTGTCTCCTTGTCCGATAGGCACTCATATATAAGCTTTTCAACTTGATACAACTTAAGTAAAGGTTTCATATTCAACCCTTTTCTTGGTCATTTCATCAACAAGATTACCATCACTCATAATTGATTCAAACATGGTGTCTCCTTATTTTATCTCCTATAAATTATACATAGAGGAAGTAGGAACACTCTATATGTGATAATTTGCATATCAACCCTACATTTTGGGTAAATTACAATTTGTACTAAAATTAGTGCACAAGGTGCCAACATTATTCAAGCAAGTTCCAACTTGGCATTTAGGTTTTCCACAAGACACCAATTAGCATAATTCTCTCTATTATGATGCTAAAACACTTTAGGAAAGGTCAACATGTGACATTTTTCAATATAGCCCCTCGTCTTAGGTAAATTACACTTTGGTCCAAAATAAAGGAACATTGCTCAAACATCATTCAATCAGGACCAAACTTGGAACATAAGTGTGTAAGATGATAAAAAAACACCTTAGAGGATTATATTAAAGTTCTAAGCAACTTTATTTGCCAAAACAAATAGGGTTACCTCATAACCCAGGTCAGGGTCATTACAAGTTATAAATCCCTAACAAATATTTTGTCCCTGAAATCCTAAATAAAGGGAGACAAATATTATTCATTCATCATATCATAAAGTCTCCACATAACATCTTAATGTCATGGAGATTCCATAGATCTTCCATTTACGGTCATCATAGAATCTATCACATAGGATACATACTCCACTGTCCTTTCCATTACTAACTATAGAGTCAACTCTGCATCAGGTAACACTTTCTATATTAGAGAAGTACTATTCATATTTCAAATAATTTTGGTGTCAATCCTCATTGACTCAAATCTTTTATGTGATAAGATTCTTGATTCTAGAAAGTCTTCCATACTCCTTACTCATTTTAGCATTTTTCTTTCAAGGATAGATCAGAATTATGTTTTGTCACCCACTTGGGATTTACAAGTCTTATCATACATATTTAGTTCCACTCCAATGTATTATCTCTACACTAAACTTCCTTATGACTTTGTATCTACTATATTCCTAATCATTCTATTATCATAAGAGAAAGTTAAAAACTTATCTTAGAGTTACCTCTAGATTGTTGGTATGTATGCCCTGAGAGCCAATCATGGGATGATTGGTGGGATACGTTAAGATTGATGTGATAAACATCAAAGGCAAGCTTCCAATTCTTTCTGGTTCAATCATATGAGATAGTGATAGAACAGATTGAATGTCTAGAGAATGACAGTACTCAATGACGTATGCTTTCAGGTTGAGGACCTGAACGATGAGATCATACAGATGCTAAGAGTTTGTACTTTCTTGCTATGTCCCTAGTCGGATGTCATTGTGGAAGGTAGATAGACAGCAATGATACACAAGACTAGATTGTGGTGTTGGTTGATGACAGAATCTCATTAGTCATGATATAGAGATATCAAACCAAACACATAGGTACTTGTTAGAGAACAAGTGTACCGGATAGACCCACCGTGAGTTTGACACATGGAACCATGACATGGTAGTCACAGTCAGTACTCACAATGATGGTGGTGAATGTGATCCTTTGACCTAAAATCACTACACTCAACACATGTCGTTGGGTACACTTTGACATCATCAAACGCAGTCTTGAAACATGGGTGGTGATGATTGGGTGGCTTTGACACGTGGGGCTTTTGAGGCGTGAGTGATAGATATGGGATTTGTCCCTCCTGAGGGAGTTTGATATCCATGGCCACTTGATGAGTAGGATTGAGAAAGGCGTGCACGCATGTGTTAATCAGTATGTGATACTGATGTCATAACATATCTCTTCCAATTTGCTCTGAGATCAAGAAAGTGAATGAACGTTGACAGGATGACTGTTCCATGCCTCGAGTTCATTCGGGATATCAGTGACAAAGGAATTATACATCCTCTGTAACACCATACACGGATTGTAGGATTGAAAGTTGTTCTCCAACTTTCTATTTCACTTGGGTAGCACTGATGTGTGACTAGGCACTGCTCTTTGCTTGTGAAGTCATAAGTGTTATGGACTTTCACTGCCAATGTGATAAGGACCTGCAGGGTCACACACATAGGATTTAACCTGGAAAAGGAGTTTTGTCCACAAACATTGTTTAGAATGATTACTAAAGGAGTTTAGCAGTTCAATTAAACACTCAATTAATTGATAGCTCAAAATCATAGTATTCAAGGTGTTGGATCGATTGATTAGAGTATCAGATTGATTGAAACTGCAATTGACTATTTCTGCACAATCTACACTCCCAACTGATTGGCTCATGTGATGAACCGATCGGCTGAGCTGGGTTAGTCGATCGGCTCATGCACAGGATGAAACGATCGGTTCAAGTGTTGAAATGATCGGATCAACTAGTGCAACTGAGCAAGTTGGGAAAATAGGATTGGTGAGAAATTTCTTTTAGTTTCACTTGCCCAATTTGATTGGAACAAGGATTAGTATTTGATACCGATTCGAAACAAAAGAAGGAAAGTCAATCGGGAACTGATCAGGATCATGAACCGACCGATTCAGAAATGAATCGATTGGTTGAGGTGTCCCAAACGATCGGTTGAGGTGTCAACCGATTGGCTCAGGTCCCCAACCGACCATTTCAGTGATGAAACGATCGGTTCTGGTCACGCAGTTGGTTGTTTTTGTGGAAAATCTCGAACTCTTCTACTCCTGCTTTAGTCCCGCATTGCCCGGCATAGAGAACCCTATCCCATGACCCTCTTATATATAGGGGTATTGGGGGCTTCTCAATGAACAACTCAGTGCAACCAGTTGCTCTGTAAAGTTGTCGTTCTCTCTGTTTTTGGTAACCAAGAGAGCCCGAGCAAGTGCTACTCGATAAGGGAGGCACAACAAGAGAAAGACAACTATAGAAAGTGACTGGTAGTAGGAGAGTGTGTTGGCGACTAGTACGCTGACAGCAGGGTGCGACTCCTTCCAATTCCTTGTGGGACAAGGAGATTGGAGTTCCAGGTGGTCCGTGTGGACTACTTGAGAGGTGGGAGATTTCTGCCGCTCGGAGGACAGCTGTCAATCCCGACAGTCCCGGTGAGACCAGGAGTCGTCAGTCCCGGTGCAACCAGGAGCTGCACAGACACCGTCCAAGATCGGAGGTGAAGACCGCGCAAGGCGCGAGGTATTGTCGCCGAGCAAGCCTCGGGACAAGGTATGATTCCACAAACCATCCCTTCCTATTGTATAGACGTTGACGTGTTTCCTTGTTCTGGGTTGGGGGAGGAGAAAATTTTTGTTTCCGCTTCCTTCTCTACCTCTCTTAAAACCCAACAGTGGTATCAGAGCCACGTCAACTGCTCTATACTTTAGGATTATCGATATGATCGATTTTGGTTTGTCGCATTTATTTATTGCATACGATGCGAATAATTTTGGCTTTATGCATGTCCAATCTTAAATCCACAAATCCCTAACTACATATATGATATGTAATATTAATGCACTCGATACGCGTCGCCCTTAAATGAGTTTTGTGATGGATGTATAGTGTGGTTATGGCCAATAAACCCTATCTGTGTATTGTTGTATGTGGTTGCTTGCATATCGGTATGCGCACTGATTCCCTTTCTCCTATTCCTGATGTAACTCAAAATAATTTGAGATTTCTTTCCTACCTTTGCTCCCCTCGAATGTAACTCGAGCTTTCTCTTTTTTTACAATGTAAAATAGGATAGATTTTATTTCCTGTTATGTCAAAGAACGGCGGACATCCAGACGACAACTGAGAAACCAATCGGTTCAAGGAGTGAACCGATCGGTTCAAGGATTGAGCTGATCAGTTGATGCTCGGTTCGAGGAGCGAGACGAGCGGGTGGTAGCCAGAACGAGATGTACGACGATCGGGCGAACCGATCGGTTGGAGGAGCCAACCGATCGGCTGGTGGCACGCAGACGACCGACCAGAGTGAGCAGGTCACTCATGTGATGAGTTGATCAACTAGGATGGCTATAGCACAGAGTTCATCTTGTACAGGTTGCATGTGATGTAGACCTAGATGACCGTGATTCCTCTTGGCTCAAGGAATCACATTAGGATGGCCATAATCATCGCTTTTATCGTTTCACATGTTTTTTGTGTGGGATATAGCATGTATATGATACGTACTATGTATTTTGGTGATTGGATATGTATATTTATATAAAACCAAATCCCTCATTAAATATTAAGTTTTAGATGCCTTCCAAATGCAACACACGTGAAAAGCTTGATCGACCAAGTGTGGGCATGCCCTAGTGTGGTGCACCGTCTATCTTGTGGAAGCGTGAAGGATGAATGTGTGGGTCTGCCCTAGCAGGGTGCATATTCATCGTGTTTTCTTTGGGTTGGACTTAACAAGGTGACCTAGATAGGATCTAGCGCCTTGAGGCATGGAGATGCTCATGGCAAGGAGTTGCATATGACATCTTATCAAGAGTTGCATATGATGCAATTGGAAAGTGTTGCCTACCTGAAAGATCTAAGTTGTGGGTGACATCCCTAGTTGGTCAATGACTTAGAGGATTTTAGGATCTTGCCCACTAGAAGGTTGTACGCTGCAATCTTCCGAATTGATGGTGAGGGCTGTCAATTTGAAGTAAAATTGTGGGAGCGATAATTAATTAAAGGCATAATTATATCGTCAACTTTTCAAATCAATCAAATAACTCAAAAATAGTTTTGGACTAAAATTGCATATTTTCCTTTTTGTAGTACAAATGGCAACAAACAACAATCACTTTTCTTTGCGATCGGTCCTTGAAAAGGAAAAGCTGAATGGGACAAACTTCCACGACTGGTATAGGAAATTGAGAATTGTTCTCACTCAAGAGCGAAAGCTCTATGTCCTGGATACTCCAATTCCAGAGGAACCTACTCCTAATGCACCAAAGGCAGAAAGGGATGCTTACAAGAAGCATTCTGATGATGCCATTGATGCAAAGTGCTTGATGTTGTGCTCTATGAACCACGAGTTGCAGAGACAACATGAGAACATGGGTTTCATTGAGATGGTTCAGCATCTCAGGAACATGTATGAAGATCAAGCACGGCAAGAGAGATATGATGTCTCAAGGGCACTGTTCAAGTGTGTCATGACAGAAAGAGATCCAGTTGGTCCTCACACACTCAAGATGATTGGGTATGTGGAGAACTTGCAAAGAGTGGGATTTCCACTGAGCCAAGAGTTGGCTACTGACGTGATACTACAATTGTTGCCAGAATCTTACTGTCAGTTTTTGATGAACTACAACATGAACAACTTTGATAGGCCACTGTCGGTGTTGTTGGGCATGTTGAGGACAGCTGAGACACAGATGAAGAAGGACAAGCCTAAGTCTGTGATGGTGATCATGGGAAAGAAAGGCAAGTCCAAGCGCAAGGGCAAGGGCAAAGCTAAGAAAGGTTCTGATGCTAGCCAGGAGTCCAAGTCGTCTTCAGCTCTCAAGGCCAAGGGAGGAGTGACCAAGAAAGGAAATTGCCACCATTATCAAAAGCCAAGACATTGGAAAAGGAATTGTCCTCTCTATCTGGGAGAACAAAAGAAGAAGGAGGATATTGTCGTCTCCACATAAAGGTGTCATGGAAATAAACTTGTAACACTTTTGAGGTATATGATACCAAGATATAAAGTGTAAAGCACTCAATAAATGGGGCAAGTGTTGCCACCATAGATAGGAGTACTTTAGTTTATTTTTCAGCCTTAAAGGCATGTAATAGAGTTATGAACTGCTATTTCATATTTTCCAATAGATAGAAACACTTTATTTTTGCATATTGTATGACAATGATGGAAATTAATAAAGTTGATGTTTCATTCTTTAAAAGATATGATCTTTGTGGCAATGCCTTATTTATCTTGTGGTATTTGATACGCATAAGATAAAATGATACCTAAAAGTTATTGATAACTCAAACAATCTAATTAGCATCAATCATGAGAAATTCATTTCTAGTTTCCATGTGATGGATAAATCTAGACTCTTTTGGTTAAAGAACCAGTAAGAGACATGAATATCTTGGACATGATTAATCAATCTTCACTAGTGGTAGTGGGAGAATGATTATCCTATTAGGTATAATACATGTGATGTATTTACATACCTATTGGAGCAAATGCTAATACTTCAAATGGTGAAATACCAATATGAATATCTTGAAGTGTTCAAGATTATCATAGATGAAGTACAAATTTGGTAAAGTGTAAATTCTTGATGAGATCAATGAATGAAATACTTGGACTAAATGTTTAAGATCCTTGGGAATGATTATGATAGTGTATCATAATGATCTCATGATTAAGGCATGGTGATGTCTAAATCAAAAGGAATCATACTCTAAGGAGTTAGAGAATGATTATCAAATAACTGAATTCTTCTTAATAAAAGAATACCCCACACAAATAAAGGAAATTAAGAATCACAAAGTGTTGTGAGTTCTTATATCCTTGACAGATACACCTCAATTATCTATGTGATGAGTTGGTCACATGATGGATCAACTATCTAGATGAATATGAGGAACTGGATTTTGAGTTTTGGTCTATGACCATTACATCCTAAATGACTTCCATGTGAACCATAAGGTATGACCTTGATGGTAGCACCCATTGGATGGAAATACATAAGTGCAAATAAGTCTTAAGCGTTAAGACACATGGATGACATTTTGAGAAGGATGATGCTTGTTGATTGCAACTTAATGACTAAGTCATTTGGCATATGGATACTAAAACCGCATTCCTATGAGGAATAAAATAAGGATGTGTACGTGACACAACCTATAAGGTTTATGAATCCACTAATGCAAATGAAGTCTATAAGTTACAATGGACTAATCAATGTGATTGATTGAGTAGAAGCAACTCAGAATTGGATCTTTACTGTGATGATATAGTCAAAGGGTTTGACTGATATGTCAAAGATAAAGATGGGATTTGTGATTTAGTGGGAGCGTATTCACATTCCACATGTTGATGTGAAATGGAAATGTTCTAGAGTGGAAATCTAAAAGTGGAAATTATCTTTAAGGAAGATAGAGATGTTTCCTATGTGATAGGAATAGAGATCTATAGAGATAGTTCTCAAAAACCTGTTGACATGGAAAAGAGAGAGCATACATTGGTAATCTGTACTGAAGGGTTCAGTATGCATAGATTCAGTGGGAGAAAACTTGTCCATGTTACATGGAGTTAGTATCCCAAGGCCAAGTGTCCAATTCTTATGAAGAATGGGAACACTAAGAATAGATATGGATCTATCATGTATGTAATCATCCCATTATCTTGCATGTATGGACATGGCAAGAACAAAATGCATTTATCATATTGTATGTAGGACATGACAATATGATGTGCTCATCCTGATAACTCGTATGTGGGACATGACGAGTGGATGTCTGTCTACTTCCAGTAAGGGTTACTGGAAACCATAAGAACTTGATAAGTACTTGGGAAGTACTAGTTCTATGGAGATAAGGAAGAATTTGATGTAAAGAGTTACATTGATGCGAACTTCCGAAAAGGACAGAAAAATAATCACAAAATATATGTAGGATATGTAAAAGTGAAAGTTTGTTGATAATTGGAAATGTTCCAGTAAATACGTTTAAAAGGAAGTGTCAAGTATCCGTGTGATAAAGAACAACAGTGGATGCTATATAGATCTGGAAGTTCATAGAGATGAACTTATAGATATTTCGGTCATTGATGACAAATATGGAATCCTTGATCATGCAATGTGGCTAAAGGTTAGCAAAGGAATACTAGATCCCATATTACGACAACTCCATCTCATATGTGTGACGTACAACAAAGAGAAGCGAGACATGCAATTAATACTGACTTTGGCAAGGTGTTGCCATTACTCACTGTGTAAACATTGGAGCATAGTAACATGTGGGACATGTTTGAAGATCACTATGAATATGATTCAAGGGTGATTGGCTCGCACTGCAAGTGGGAGTCTGTTGGTATGTATGCCCTGAGAGCCAATCATGGGATGATTGGTGGGATACATTAAGATTGATTTGATAAACATCAAAGGCAAGCTTCCAATTCTTTTTGGTTCAGTCATATGAGATAGTGATAGAACAGATTGAATGTCTAGAGAATGACAGTACTCAATGACGTATGCTTTCAGGTTCAGGACCTGAACGATGAGATCATACGGATGCTAAGAGTTTGTACATTCTTGCTATGTCCCTAGTCGGATGTCATTGTGGAAGGTAGATAGACAACAATGACACACAAGACTAGATTGTGGTGTTGGTTGATGACAGAATCTCATTAGTCATGATATTGAGATATCAAACCAAATGCATAGGTACTTGTTAGAGAACAAGTGTACCGAACAGACCCACCGTGAGTTTGAAATATGGAACCATGACATGGTAGTCACAGTCAATACTCGCAGTGATGGTGGTGAATATGATTCTTTGACATGAAATCACTACACTCAACACATGTCATTGGGTACACTTTGACATCATCAAACACATTCCTGAAACATGGGTTGTTATAAAGGTGATGATTGGGTGGCTTTGACGCATGGGGATTTTGAGGGGTGAGTGATAGATATGGGATTTGTCCCTCCTGTGGGAGTTTGATATCCATGGCCACTTGATGAGTAGGATTAAGAAAGGCATGCATGTATGTGTGAATCAGTATGTGATACTGATGTCATAACATATCTCTTCCAATATGCTCTGAGATCAAGAAAGTGAATGAACGTTGATAGGATGATTGTTCCATGCCTCGAGTTCATTCGGGATATCAGTGACAAAGGAATTATACATTCGATGTAACCATACATGGATTGTAGGATTGAAAGTTGTTCTCCAACTTTCTATTTCACTTGGGTAGCACTGATGTGTGACTAGGCACCGCTCTTTGCTTGTGAAGTCATAAGTGTTATGGACTTTCACTGCCAACGTGAAAAGGACCTGCCAGGTCACACACATAGGATTTAACGTGGAAAAGGGGTTTTGCCCACAAACATTGTTTAGATTGATTACTAAAGGAGTTTAGTAGTTCAATTAAACACTCAATTAATTGATAGCTCAAAATCATAGTATTTAATGTGTTGGATCGATTGATTAGAGTATCGGATTGATTGAAACTGCAATTGATTATTTCTACACAATCTGCACTCCCAACCGATCGGCTCATGTGATGAACCGATCGGCTGAGCTGGGTGAGTCGATCGGCTCATGCACAGGATGAAATGATCGGTTCAAGTGTTGAAATGATCGGTTCAACTGGTGAAACCGAGCAAGTTGGGAAAATAGGATTGATCAGATATTTCTTTTTGTTTCACTTGCCCAATTTGATTGAAACAAGGATTAGTATTTGATACCGATTCGAAACAAAAGAAGGAAAGTCAATCGGGAACTGATCAGGACCGTGAACCGACCGGTTCAGAAATGAACCGATCGGTTGTGGTGTCCCAAATGATCGGTTGAGGTGTCAACCGATCGGATCAGGTCCCCAACCGACCATTTCAGTGATGAAACGATCGGTTCTGGTCACGCAGTTGGTTGTTTTTGTGGAAAATCTCGAACCCTTCTACTCCTGCTTTAGTCCCGCATTGCCCATGATAGAGAACCCTGTCCCATGACCCTCCTATATATATAGAGGTATTAGGGGCTTCTCAAAGTACAACTCAGTGCAACCAGTTGCTCTGTAAAGTTGTCGTTCTCTCTGGTTTTGGTAATCGAGAGAGCCCGAGCAAGTGCTACCTGATAAGGGAGGCACAGCAAGGGAAAGACAACTGCTGAAAGCGACCGGTAGCAGGAGAGTGTGTTGGCGAGTAGTATGCTGACAGGAGGGTGCGACTCCTTCCAATTCCTTGTGGGACAAGGAGATTGGAGTTCCAGGTGGTCCGTGTGGACTACTTCAGAGGCGGGAGATTTCTACCCCTCGGAGGACAGCTATCAATCCCGATAGTCTCGGTGAGACCAGGAGTCGTTAGTCCCGGTGTGACAAGGAGCTGCATAGACACCGTCTAAGACCGGAGGTGTAGACCGCACAAGGCGCGAGGTATTGTCACCGAGCAAGCCTCGGGACAAGGTATGATTCCACAAACCATCCCTTCCTATTGTATAGACGTTGACGTGTTTCCTTGTTCTGGGTTCGGGGAGGAGAAAATTTTTGTTTGCACTTCCTTATCTGCCTCCCTTAAAACCCAACATAGCTGTTATGAATAGATTGCCTCAATAGATCTAGACAAGAATAAATTAAGGAATTATCCTCAACTTTGATAAGTTTCTCCTCAAAATGATTCTTCAATTATTCCTTCAATTAACACATCTTTATCAAGGTTATGTTTATACAGAGCATAAACCCCTAACATATGATTTCCCTACTAGAGTTATCACATGGTTGGCCCTCTTAGGTAACCAATCTTTATTCATCTTATCAGGAGTCATATTCTCACTCTCCTATACCTTCTGGCACATGTTGGATACCAGAACTTCCTCATTGGTATCCTTCACATGTGTTTAAAACATATCATATCCTCATCATATCCATATCTCAGAGTCAAACATGCAAAAGGATCTTCCTTATATCTCAAAACATAGTATGTTACCCATATATTTTATCTTGGAACCCAAGAAAAACTGATACTTTTCTAAGTATCCATCAACAGATTACTTCTAACTTATGCACACCAAGTGTCCTCAGACTCTCTTGATTGCTATGTTCCAAGAAGGGAAGAACACAAAGAAACATATTCCCTTCATAACCCCATCATTGCCCAGGGTTATTCATTAAAGGAGGAGACATCGTCATCTCCTAATATTATTACTTGAACTTTCATTGTTTATGAGTCAATTACACTTGTTTTATCTCAAGTTCCTTGCCATTAACATAGGAATTATATGAATGATTACATATCATCATCCCTTTATTTGTTATTTTTAATCATATTCATGAATATTTCATGATTTTATCACATTTTCCATTTCCATGTCATGGAAAAGATCTTTACTATACACACATACTTTATTAAACTGGGATCACCTCCCTTGTTCTCATTCTCACCTTATGAGGATTATACTCTTTATTTCCTCATACCCACATACTGATCTGAGATCATCTCAGATTTCTCTTTTTTGCATTTAGGATGTGATACAAATATCCATACCATATTTCCAGTTTCATTATACTCACTAGATTGTCTTAGAATGACTACTTGATGAGAGTAATCAGAAAGATAACAATCTAAGAGTTATATACTCACCTTATCTTCAATAGTTGAATACCTGGCCAGGGTATACAAGTACTGAGATTAGGTAGTATGCACTTTGTATACTATCATATTCCTTACTTTTTGTATTATCACAAACACAAGATTTATCATGACTGGAATTTCTTCAGGCATCACGTCTATATCTCATCCTCTTTTGCATAGATAAGAGCAATTATAAAGCATCTAAAAGATTACTGAACAAAATGTAAGTCCTCATCTTCCTTGTGTCCTCATAGGACTAATCAAAGGAAGCTCAACAACAACTATTTTCTCATTTTAACTCATGAAATCATAAAATGACATATCAGTATGATATTATTTCATCTCGCATGTCTTGACTCGTGGATTGTTCACTACCTTAGGATGATTCTTTTCATAGAATTTGTCATTACCTGATTCCAATGTCGTGCTCTATTGCTTATTGCAGATGGACCTGCTGGGGACGTCTGTCTTCATCCTCGAATGCCACTACTAGACCACTACCTTTGAGATTCATGTTGGCTCTACCTTGGCAGTTGAGTCATTCCCTCCTTCCTATATGGACAAGATGATATAATATGCCCAAACTGCTTACACTTATAACACATCTTATAGGCATTCCTTGGTCTTATCGGTCTTATAACCGATGTAGAGGCCAAACTAAGATTTCTAACTAATGGAACATCAGGTCCTTTACACTTTTTGTGTAGCCATTGCCCTGGTGCACTAGACACTGGTTGTATTGGTGGTACCAAAAACTTCCCATTTTTGGGACTACTAGGCCTCTGTTCCCAAGTTTGGATAGGATTTCTTAATTCTTACCTCATTATCCTTTTCTGGACAGTCTTTTATGATATGTCCAGGCTGCCTACACCCGTAGCAAAGCCTAATTTTAGGTTGTAACATATTCCTTTCATCATTATTCATTGTTCCAACATGTTGATGTTGATCAAGAATCCTGTTGGAGTCCAAAAATTCATCATTGGAGGCTGGTAATCTGGGTTGTGTTGCTAATACCCAATCCATTATACGCATCATTTTTGTCCTAACTTGCCCCACATTGATATCAAATGAAGAATTCCTTATCATAGTTGGATCATCTTGGGGATTCTCAGGCAGTCGTTCTTTCCTCACCTGGTCCCATGCACCTTCTGTTGGTGCAGCAACATGGCTTTCAGTAGTGTACTCTTTGGGTTCTCCAGACATTTTTAAGCTTTACTCTATCTTCTACATAAGCAGAAGTCACTATAAGATATACTAGAGGACACTAGAACAGACTCAACACCTTAGCCCTATGTCTCTGTAGACTTAGTGAACCTTAAGCTCTGATACCAAACTTGAAACGACCATCATCAAACTGACAAACAAATAGTTATAATTAAGCGGAATAAAACATAAATAGCGGATTAACAAAAATCACTAAAAATTAAAACCATTTGCAAGGATATCCATTTCCAAGAAACTCTAAAGAAAAGAACCAAAGTACTACATACATCATGGTTCACATTGTACATACCATGTACCATTTCATCTAGAGGATAACATATAACAGTTTCTTTGCCAAACTATACATAAGCAACATAAAACCTCGAGGCATACAAGCCAAAATCTGAGATCGTTCATAAAACCGTTACGTACTGATTGCAAGGACCTCAGAGTACACAGACGACACATAGGACTTATATCTACAGGACACGACAAACATCACACTCAACCTGAGATGCTACTGCTGCCCCTGATGTTGTTGTCCTCCCTCTATTGTATGGTCTCCACTGCCTCGTGTACGCCCACCTAAAAAAATTGTGGATCCCATGGGGTGAGACAATTGTACCAGAAAAAGATATAACTCTCCGCCGATCATATTATTATCACAGATTAAGCATTTATAAACTGAGTAGATGCTCTTTTTATATTAACAAACAAGATAAATCACTGTGTGAATAGAATGAGATAATCTCCGTTCTAAAGGAGAACATTGATTCTACCCATGGTAGAGTCATAAATTAGCTATCTGTTTTGCAAGGAATGTAAAGAAACATAAATAACATCTATCAACTAAGATGTATAAGTGAATTGTGCATCAATCAATGTTTTCCATATTCGATCCTTAAACAGATATGCTACATGACTGATTACATTTTTCAATCACACTTATGCCCTGAGGAGATGAGTTATACCGCTCATCTCCAACTGACCACTGTGAAGTCGCAATCGGTACCATACAAGGTCAATGGAAGAGTCGACTGCCATGACCTCCCTTGTCTCGGTCAATACGAGACCACAGGTAGGACATCTCGTGTCACTCTAAATAGCTTCACAGGGTATATTAGAAACTATACTATAGATCTACAGTGACGACTACACTCTCTTCGGCGTCGAGAGATCTCATGTTTATCTCACATAGATTCAAAATTCATCATCATCGAGAGATTCATGATACATCCATCCCGACATATATAATGAAGGATTAAGAGATTTCATATTTATCTAACATCAAACCCACATCAGGGCATAAGGATATTCGTGCCCATCACCTATGCATATTCAAAAATATGCCCTCCGAGTTATGCTGTGGAGCAACCCATTTCACCATTCAACAAATCCTGACGTTGATGGATAAATGGTCAGGGCACTACATGATGACTTTCCACTTGGTTAATTAGGTGCATTACAATATTCTTTTAGCATCAAACAAGTTATAAGCATCAATTATAAACAATTTCTATAAACAAATATGTAATACATCTATTGAGTACTTTTCAGATCTTTAGAACACATGAAATTTAGGTTTTCAATCCATTTTCTCATTACTGGGATTTCTCATCCCTTCTCATTATCATGGTTACTGGATCTAGGTATTCAAACCCTTAGATCATCACATATCACTATTATTTCTATAACAAATAATCATTACATCTAGGTCCTCAGACCAAGGTATTCATTTTACTTGTTATACAAGTACTCCATATAGCTCACAAGGCCATTATACATCTTCTCACCTCTCACTAGGAAACAACTTATTCATATAGCTTACAAGGCCATTAAACATCTTGTCACCTCTCACAAGACATCAACTTATTCATATGGCTCACAAGGCCATTACACATCTTGTCACCTCCAACTAGGAAACAACTTATTCATGTCTCACAAGGCCATTACACATCTTGTCACCTCTCACTAGGCAACAACTTATTCATATGGCTCACAAGGCCATTACACATCTTGCCACCTCTCCCTAGGAAACAATTTATTCATATGGCTCACAAGGCCATTACTCATCTTATCACCTCTCCTTTGGCAACAACTTATTCATATTGTTAATCCAAACCCTAATTCATTGCTCCACCCATCTAGGATCATACATTAATATCATAAGTATTCAATCATACTTATTTATTCTCATCATTTATCATTAAATGATTATCAACACTAAGTATGAGTTTCTCTCTCATCCTCTCTAGGATATTAATTACATCATGCTTTATTATCTTAGCTTAACCCTTTCTCAAGGTATGTTAGCCTACACTTATCAAAGTACATTAAACTCATTACCTCTCCATGTAACAATTAACATAACACACTTCATGTGTTACTCATCCAAGTATATTGGATTTGAGGTGCATCAAAGTGTATCAACCTTGAGATGTTGGATATGATATATATCATGCCTTGATGTATCACTTCCCTCATCACTTTTAACTTACTAAAGTTCATCAACTTATCTTGCATTAGGGTATTTCCCATCCTAATACTTTATGCACTAACTCATCACATTTATTTTGTAATTCATTGGCCATAAGTCACACACTTGAATTATCCAACTATCATCAAGTGATATGGACTCATCTCAGGTTAAGACATTGTTGATATAGGATTGACCTTTATCAATAACTTTAGGTGTTTCACCTATCAAGGTATTAGCCACACCATTACTTAGTGTTACCCTTATCACTCCTAAGAGTGTCTTGCCCTCACCTTTACAAGGTGTATAGGGTTGAATCATGTATGTCAAGTTGAACACATGCATTAAGTTAGGTTTATATTGATCTAGGCATCATCATATCCCTCATACTCTTACCCATTAAGGTATCAACCTTACCATTCATATGGTGCATCAACTTAACCCTTCCTGGGTGTAACATCCTATCCTTGAAGATATTGGCCACACCCTAATTTAGTGTATTGGGCATCACATGTACTAGTGCACTAACCACCTTGCACTCTTGTCATGTAGTGTATTGGGTTACCTTCCATATCATTTTAGAGATATGTTTTCCACACCATATCGTCCAAAAAGGTGTATGCTTAACCCAATATCAGCTTAAAGGTGTATACTTGCTACCCATATCACCTAGAGGTGTATGTGTGCTTCCATATCACTTTTGAGGTGTGTGTGTCTCACACCATAACAGGCAGAGAGGTGTGTGTGCTTCACACCATATTGGGTAGAGAGGTGTGTGTGCTTCACACCATATCGGGCAAAGAGGTGTGTGTCCTTCGCACCATATCGGGTAGAGAGGTGTGTGTGTTTGCTTCACAACATATCGGGTAGAGAGATACCTGCTTGTGTGCTTGAACCTAATATGACTTTATAATGTGATACCATCTTTTTCAAGCTCTAGACCTTCGTTCAAACTATTATAGTTCATGGAAACAGGTCTAAGCAACTACTAGCACTCATAATGTCATCAATTATTTTAGAAAATTCACTACAAAAAATTGGGCTATTATTCAAGAACATTTATGAAGAACCAAGAACCGTGAATAATAAAGTCTATTTGTGAGGACTTGTCCCTCAAATATGAGATTGAATCCCTCAAGCATGTTTTTAATGTAAGTAGACCTTTTTGAGGGACACTAATCCCTCACAATTTCATTATTCACTCCCCCATTCCGTGAAAAATTGTTTCCCACCATACGGGTCATAGTTTCCCTCCACAACTTTCCCAAAACCCCAGTAAAAAACATGTCGGCGCCCTGTTTGGCTGCGCTCGCTGCCTCCCTCCCGATCCTATTTGGCTGTGCTCTCTGTGCTCTCGGCGTCGCCACAAGGAATCGGTTTCCGCCGCAAAGGATCATCTATGCGGCGCTAGGGTTGTTCCTGCTCTACTTCTGGCCACCGTCGAGGATTGATCCGCCGAGACCGATTGATCCTGCTCCGCCGCCGCCGAGGATTGATCCGTCTTCTTTGCTTGGATGGCCATCGTCTTGGCTTGGACAGGCTGTACGACTGCTGCGATCACAGCTGAATAAGGTAGGTTCCATTTCATAGTCCATACTTTTGGTATTTGTACCTGACTCACAGGAGGTCCTTGTTTTGTCCATCTCTGTCAGTAAAGATTCAACATCTTCATCTATGTTCTCTTGAACTTCTAGGGCTTTAAATTTATTACAAGGACGTGAGTGACTTCCAAGGGTCTCTGTAATTAGGTGACTGGTGGTTTCTGGGATGGCCTTCTAGAGTGGATATTTTTCCCATAGGAAACTTTCCATTTGTCATCATCCTCATTCCAAACAACATGTGCTTCTTTGTTGTAGCTTCTGGGTGTACAGGTTCTTGGTCTTGGGGTTTATAAGGACATTCTATGAATGCATGTCCCATTATGCCACATTGAGAACAAATAGGAGGAATTGATTTATACTCAACCTTATAGATCATACCATTGATGATAACATCATGTTTCATTGGTTCATTAGTATAACATTCAATGTCTAGACAAGTAAACTTACATTTTGTACAATTAGCAGTATGATCATTTACTTTTGTTAATTTTCCCAGGGCCTAATCTATCTTCTCGAATATGACTGAGTTATAAAGATGTAAAGATAAATCAATAATCCTATTTCATGTAATCACCATTGGAGGAAAATTGTTAGTAGAAATGAAATCATCCATCCACCTTGTCACACAAAGAGGGAACATGAAAATTGCCCATGGTCCTCCAGTCAACGTAGATAAGGAATCTTCATTACATGATAATGGAACCACATAATAATCCATACTCAATTGGTACACTCGCCATCTTGAAATTGACACCAAAGCATTTTGATCTTGCCACAAAGAGTAAGATAGCTTATGGTTTTACCAAGAAGTTTAACTATAACTATCATTTGTAATGGTTTATGAAAAATGGAATAGGCTTCATGTGCAATATAAACTTTAGTGAAATCATGATCACTAACGAGGAAAACATCTTCAAGATTAGCTTCTTCCAATCTGAAATCGTCCAAGAAAGAATTTTGATCTTGGCTAGATCTAGAGCCAGTTGCATCTCTAAATGTCTTCAAGAATCAAATAGCTACCAGTGTCATTTCAAATGATGAGGCTAATTGATAATGGACTGTGCAAAATTATGCATCATTGGTTTGAGCTGATAAATTATCATCTTCATAATTCTCTGAAGCCAAAGAAGGGGTATGTTGGCCCCTTATTCCTTCATAATCGAATTGGATTCTAACTTTAAGTAGCGGAGAAAATGTAATGACTTCAACTGGGGTCTCTGCCAAGGTACTCTCAATAGTAGGAGGAATACCATTGGTATTCTCAATTGTAGCATCCATGGTGTTGTGTTCCAAGTCAATAGGAATTTTGTCTTTGGTGTATCAGTATGAAAATTGTATTTTGTGGAAGGGCATCTCCTTCCTTACATCCATGGCCTCGTCGGCCATGGCGGCCAAGCGTAACCCAGTTGTAACCACTGAGGCCACCCCTTCATGTCGCCTAGAGTTGTAGAGAAGAGTCTTGAGGAGACTCCATGCAATCAACCTTTTGTTTTTTAGGAGGCCTATATGACGTCTAAAAGTTAATAAATAATACAACCTAGAAGACAAAATTAACACATTAGACTAATCTAATTAAAAAATAAATCTTTGTTTCTTTTCTACTTTTGGTTGCTTGAATGAAGTGATCTAGCTATCACATGACTTTCTTTGTAGATTGGTAATTTGTTTGTTTGAATTTAGGTAAATCTAGTTTATCTCAAAATTCTGCACATTTTAGATACATAATATGCCTTTCAGTATTTTCTTTATGAATATGGCTGCATCTACTCTTGTTTATATTGTTGGTATTACCATGTGACATGTGCTTAAGTTCGAATTATATATAGGAAATATTTGTTTTAGGTTCTCAAATTACAACACATAAGATAACGTATCACAAATTATTTGACTTCAAAACTAACAAAGCATATTTCTTCCCATCAAAACTTGACTAGCTTTTAGCGTTCTAGTAGATTCTAGTGATTAGTGTTGGTTTGAGACAAGGCCAATCCTAACCAAATAAAAAAGTTGCAGTCTTGTTTGGTCTTATCTAGCGTCACCAACAATCTAGTATGGTATGAAAAAAAATGAATATTTGTGGTTTGATTTGTGATTTAGGCCTAGACCATATTAGACAAGATCATTCCCACTCCTATTTACATTTATAGAAACTTTTTAAAGCTATGAACGTTATGTGATTTTATTCTCATGTTGAGACAAATTAAGTATGTTTGTATAACACATATTAAAAATATACTGATTTCACCACACATGAGAGTTTCATACTTCTGGTCACATAAAATAGCCATATTAATTAAATCTCAAACCTTATAGCCTTCATTCGGAACTCACATTGTGATGGTTGATAAATGGGTAATATTGTTGGTATGTATGCCCTGAGAGCCAATCATGGGATGATTGGTGGGATACATTAAGATTGATTTGATAAACATCAAAGGCAAGCTTCCAATTCTTTCTGGTTCAGTCATATGAGATAGTGATAGAACAGATTGAATGTCTAGAGAATGACAGTACTCAATGACGTATGCCTTCAGGTTCAGGACCTGAACGATGAGATCATACAGATGCTAAGAGTTTGTACATTCTTGTTATGTCCCTAGTCGGATGTCATTGTGGAAGGTAGATAGATAGCAATGACACACAAGACTAGATTGTGGTGTTGGTTGATGACAGAATCTCATTAGTCATGATATAGAGATATCAAACCAAACACATAGGTACTTGTTAGAGAACAAGTGTACCGGACAGACCCACCGTGAGTTTGACACATGGAACCACGAGATGGTAGTCACAGTCAGTACTCACAGTGATGGTGGTGAGTGTGATTCTTAGACCTGAAATCACTGCACTCAACACATGTCGTTGGGCACACTTTGACATCATCAAACGCAGTCCTGAAACATGGGTTGTTATAAAGGTGATGATTGGGTGGCTTTGACACATGGGGCTTTTGAGGGGTGAGTGATAGATATGGGATTTGTCCCTCCTGAGGGAGTTTGATATCCATGGCCACTTGATGAGTAGGATTGAGAAAGGCGTGCACGCATGTGTGAATCAGTATATGATACTGATGTCATACATATCTCTTCCAGTCTACTCTGAGATCAAGGAAGTGAATGAACGTTGACAGGATGACTGTTCCATGCCTCGAGTTCATTCGGGATATCAGTGACAAAGGAATTATACATTCGCTGTAACACCATTCACAGATTGTTACTTTCTACTTTCACTTGGGTAGCACTGATGTGTGACTAGGCACCGCTCTTTGCTTGTGAAGTCATAAGTGTTATGGACTTTCACTGCCAACGTGAAATGGACCTGCAGGGTCACACACATAGGATTTAACCTGGAAGAGGAGTTTTGTCAACTAAGCTATGTTTAGATTGATTACTAAAGGAGTTTAGTAGTTCAATTAAACACTCAATCAGTCGATAGCTCAATATCGTATGGTTCAAGGTGTTGGACGCATTGATTGGAGTATCGAATTGATTGAAATCACATTTGACTGATTTTGCCCAACCTGTGCTCTCAACCGATCGGCTCATGTGATGAACCGGTCGGCTGAGGTTGCTGAACCGGTCGGCTGGAGTGTCCAGGCCGATCGGCTCATGCTCAGGTTGAAACGATCGATTCAAGGGTTGAACCGATCGGCTCAACTGGTGCAACCGACCAGTTGGGAAAGTCATGTCGGCAAGAATTTTCCTTTGGTTTCAAATTGCCCAATTCGATTGGGAATAATATTGGTATTCGATACCAATTGGGAAAGAAACAAGGAAAGTCTTTTTGAGCCGGATTAGGACCATGAACCGATCGGTTCAGGGCACCAACCAATCGGTTGGAGTGCCCCAAACGATCGGCTCAGGTCCAACCGATCGGCTCAATTGCCGAACCGATCGGTTCAGTTGTGAACCGATCATTTCAAGTTGCGAACCGGTTGCTTTTTGTGGAAAATTCTCGAACCCTTCTACTCCTGCTTTAGTCCCACATTGCCCGGGATAGAGAACCCTGTGCCATGACTCTCCTATATATATAGGGGTATTGGGGGCTTCTCAAAGTACAGCTCAGTGCAACCAGTTGCTCTGCAAGTTGTCGTTCTCTCTGGTTTTGGTAACCGTGAGAGAGCCCGAGCAAGTGCTTCCCACAAAAGGGAGGTGCAGCAAAGGAAGGACAACTGTAGTTGCAACAGGAGGCAGGAGAGCGTGTTGGCGAGTAGTACGTCAATAGGAGGGTGCGACTCCTTCCACTTCCTTGTGAGACAAGGAGAGTGGAGTTCCAGGTGGTCCGTGTGGACTACTACAGAGGCGGGAGGACACTGCCGCTTAGGAGGACAACTGTCATCCGACAGTCTGGTTCGAGTAGGAGTTGTCAGTCCCGGTGCGACCAGGAGCTGCACAGACACCGTCGAAGTCCGGAGTTGAAGACCGCGCATTGCGCGAGGTATTGTCGCCGAGCAAGCCTCGGGACAAGGTATGATTCTGCAAACCATCCTTTCCTATTATATAGACGTTGACGCGTTTCCTCGGTTTGGGTTTGGGGAGAATTTTTTTTTTGTTTCCGCTGCCTTCTCTGTCTCCCCTAAAACCCAACAGTGGTATCAGAGCCACTTCAACTGCTCTATGTTTTAGGAATATCGATATGATCGATTTTGGTTTGTCGCCTTTATTTATTGCATGCGATGCGAATAATATCGGCTTTATGCATGTCCAATCCTAAATCCACAAATCCCTAATTACATATATGATATGTATTATTAATGCACTCGATACGTGTCGCCCTTAAACGAGTTTTGTGGTGGATGTGTGTAGCGTGATTATGGCCTATAAACCCCTATCTGTGTGTGGTTGTTTGTGGTTGCTTACATCTCGGTCTGCGCACCGATCTTCCCTCTTTTATTCCTGATGTAACTCGAAATAATTCGAGATTCTTTCCTACCTTTGCTCCCCCCGAATGTAACTCAGGGTTTCCCTTTTAAAGTAATGTAATAAATAGGACAGATTTTATTTCCTGTTATGTCAAAGACCGGCGGACATCAAGACGACTGCTCAGACGATCGGTTCAAGGAGTGAACCGATCGGTTGACCTTCCAGACGGTCGGTTCAAGGAGTGAACCGATCGGTTGATGACCGGTTCGAGGAGCAAGACGAGCGGGTGGCGGACATGACGAGATGCACGACGACCAGGCGAACCGATCGGTTGGAGGAGCCAACCGATTGGCTGGTGGCACCCAGACGACTGGCTGGAGAGTACAGATCATTCATGTGATGAGTTGATCAACTCAGATGGCAAGGCACAGATGTTCATCTTGTACAGGTTGCATGTGATGTAGACCTAGATGATCGTGATTCCTCTTGGCTCGAGGAATCACATTAGGATGGCCATAATCATCACTTTTTATCGTTTGTGCATGTTTTCTATGGGATATAGCATGTATATGATACGTACTATGTATTGTGGTGGTTGGATATGTATATGTATATAAAACCAAATCCCTCATTAAATATTATGTTTTAGATGCCTTCCAAATGCGACACACGTGAAAAGCTTGATCGACCAAGTGTGGGCACGCCCAAGCGTGGTGCACCGTCTATCTCGTGGAAGCGTGAAGGATGAATGTGTGGGTCTGCCCAAGCAGGGTGCATATTCATCGTGTTTGCTTTGGGTTGGATTTAACAAGGTGACCTAGATAGGATCTAGTGCCTTGATGCATGGAGATGATCATTGCAAGGAGTTGCATATGACATCTTATCAAGAGTTGCATATGATGCAATTGGAAAAAGTTGCCTACCTGAGAGATCTATTTTGTGGGTGACAGCCCAAGCTGGTCCATGACTTAGAGGATTTCAGGATCTTGCCCACTAGAAGGTTGTACGCTGCAATCTTCCGAATTGATGGTGAGGGCTATCAATTTGAACTAAAATAGTGGGAGCGATAATTAATTAAAGGCCTAATTATATCGTCAAACTTTCAAATCAATCAAATAAGTCAAAAATGAGTTTTGGACTAAAATTGCATATTTTCCTTTTGTAGTTCAAATGGCAACAAACAACAACAACTTTTCTTTGCGATCGGTCCTTGACAAGGACAAGCTAAATGGGACAAACTTCCACGACTGGTATCGGACATTGAGAATTGTTCTCACTCAAGAGCGTAAGCTCTATGTCCTGGATACTCCAATTCCAGAGGAACCCGCTCCTAATGCACCAAGGACAGAAAGGGATGCTTACAAGAAGCATTCTGATGATGCCATTGATGCAAAGTGCTTGATGCTATGTTCAATGAACCATGAGTTGCAGAGGAAACATGAGAACATGGGTGTCATAGAGATGATTCTGCATCTCAGGAACATGTATGAAGATCAGGCACGGCAAGAGAGGTACAATGTTTCTAGGGCGCTGTTCAAGTGCGTCATGACAGAAGGAGATCCAGTTGGTCCTCACACACTCAAGATGATTGGGTATGTGGAGAACCTGCAGAGACTGGGATTTCCACTGAGCCAAGAGTTGGCTACTGACGTGATACTGCAATCGTTGCCAGAATCTTACAGTCAGTTTGTGATGAACTACAACATGAACAACTTTGATAGGCCACTGTCAGAGTTGTTGGGCATGTTGAGGACAGCCGAGTTACAGATGAAGAAGGACAAGCCTAAGTCCGTGATGGTGATCACGAGCAAGAAAGGCAAGTCCAAGCGCAAGGGCAAGGGCAAAGCTAAGAAAGGTTCTGAAGCTAGCCAGGAGTCCAAGCCATCTTCAGCTCTCAAGGCCAAGGGAGGCGCGACCAAGAAAGGAAATTGCCACCATTGTCAAAAGCCAGGACATTGGAAAAGGAATTGTCCTATCTACCTGGAAGAACAAAAGAAGAAGGAGGCGACTGAAGCCTCTACTTGAAGGTGTCATGTAAATAAACTTGTAACACTTTTTGAGATATATGATATCAAGATGTAAAGTGTAAAGCATTCTTACTTGGGGCAAGTGCTGCCTTTATAGATAGGAATACTTTAGTTTATTTTCAAACAATAAGGCATGTAATACAGTTATGAACTGTTATTTCATACTTGCCAATAGATAGAAACACTTTATTTTGCATATTGTATGACAATGATGGCAATTAATAAAGAGATGTTTCAATTTATAAAGATGTGATCTTTGTGGCAATGCCTTATTTATCTTGTGATATTTGATATGCATAAGATAAGATGATACCTAAAAGTCATAGATAACTCAAACAATTTAATTAGCATTAATCATGAGAAATTCATTTCTAGTTTCCATGTGATGGATAAATCTAGACTCTTTTGGTTATAGAACCAGTAAGAGACATGAATATCTTGGACATAATTAATCAATCTTCACTAATGTAGTGGGAGAGTGATTATCCTATTAGGTATAGTACATGTGATGTATTTACATACCTATTGGAATAAATTCTAATACTTCAAATGGTGTTTAGAGAAATACCAATATGAATATCTTGAAGTGTTCAAGATTATCATAAATGAAGTACAAATTTGGTAAAGTATTAATTCTTGATGAGATCAAGGAATGAAATACTTGGACCAAATGTTTGAGATCCTTATGAGTGATTATGATAGTGTATCATAGTGAACTCATGATTAAGGCATGGTGATGTCTGAATCAAGAAGGAATCATACTCTAAGGAGTTAGAGAATGATTATCAAATAACTGAATTCTTCTTAATAAAAGAATACCCCACACTAATAAAAGAAATTAAGAATCACAAGGGTTGTGAGTTCTTATATCTTTAACAGATACACCTCAATTATCTATATGATGAGTTGTTCATGTGATGAGTCAACTATCAAGATGAATATGAGGAACCGAATCTTGAGATATGGTTTAAAACCATTACATCCTAAATGACTTCCATGTGAACCATAAGGTATGACCTTGATGGTAGCACTCATTGGATTATATCCATAAGTGCAAATAAGTCTTAAGTGTTAAGACACATGGATAACATTTTGACAAGGATGATGCTTCTTGATTGCAACTTAATGACTAAGACATTTGGCATATGGATACTAAAACCGCATTCCTATGAGGAATAAAAACAGGATGTGTACGTGACACAACATATAAGGTTTATGAATCCACTAATGCAAATGAATTCTATAAGTTACAATGGACTAATCAATGTGATTGATTGAGTACAAGCAACTCAAAATTGGATCTTTACTTTTATGATATAGTCAAAGGGTTTGACTGATATGTCAAAGATAAAGAAGGGATCTGTGATTTAGTGGGAGCGTGTTCACATTCCACATATTGATGTGTAATGGAAATGTTCTGGATTGGAAATCCGAATGTGGAAATTATCTTTAAGGAAGATAGAGATGTTTCCTATGTGATAGGAATAGAGATCTATAGAGATAGTTCTCGAAAATCTCTTGACCTGGAAAGAGAGAGCATACATTGGCAATCTGTACTGAAGTGTTCAGTATGCAGAGATTCAGTGGGAGAAAACTTGTCCATATTACATGGAGTTAGTATCCCAAGGCCAAGTGTCCAATTCTTATGAAGAATGGAACACTAAGAATAGATATGGATCTATCATGTATGTAATCATCCCATTATCTTGCATGTATGACATGGCAAGAATAAAATGCATTCATCATCTTGTATGTAGGACATGGCAATATGATGTGCTCATCCTGATAACTCGTATGTGTGACATGACGAGTGGATGTTTGTCTATTTCCAGTAAGAGTTACTGGAATACCATGAGAACTTGATAAGTGCTTGTGAAGTACTAGTTCTATGGAGATAAGGAAGAGTTCGATGTAAAGAGTTACATTGATGCGAACTTCCGAAAGGACAGAAAATTAATCGCAAAATATACATAAGATGTATAAAAGTGAAAGTTTGTTGATAATTGGAAGTGTTCCAATAAAGCCATTTAAAAGGGAAATGCCGAGTATCTAGGTGTTAGTGAACAACAGTGGATACTATATGGATCTGAAAGTTCATGAGATGAACTTATATTCCACTCATTGATGACAAGTCTGGAATCCTTGATCATGCAATGTGGCTAAAGGTTAGCAAAGGAATACTAGATCGCATATTACGGCAACTCCATCTCATACGTATGACGTACAGCGAAGAGATGCGAGACATGCAATTTGTACAGACTTTGGCAAGGTGTTGTCATTACTCACTATGTTGGCACTAGAGCACAGTAACATGTGGGACATGTCTGAAGAGCACTATGAATATGATTCATGGGTGATTGGCTCGCAGTGCAAGTGGGAGTCTGTTGGTATGTATTCCCTGAGAGCCAATCATGGGATGATTGATGGGATATATTAAGATTGATTTGATAAACATCAAAGGAAAGCTTCCAATTCTTTCTGGTTCAGTCATATGAGATAGTGATAGAACAGATTGAATGTCTAGAGAATGACAGTACTCAATGACGTATGCCTTCAGGTTCAGGACCTGAACGATGAGATCATACGGATGCTAAGAGTTTGTACATTCTTGTTATGTCCCTAGTCGGATGTCATTGTGGAAGGTAGATAGACAGCAATGACACACAAGACTAGATTGTGGTGTTGGTTGATGACATAATCTCATTAGTCATGATATAGAGATATCAAACCAAACACATAGGTACTTGTTAGAGAACAAGTGTACCGGACAGACCCACCGTGAGTTTGACACATGGAACCATGAGATGGTAGTCACAGTCAGTACTCACAGTGATGGTAGTGAGTGTGATTCTTAGACTTGAAATCACTGCACTCAACACATGTCGTTGGGCACACTTTGACATCATCAAACGCAGACCTGAAACATGGGTTGTTATAAAGGTGATGATTGGGTGGCTTTGACACATGGGGCTTTTGAGGGGTGAGTGATAGATATGGGATTTGTCCCTCCTGAGGGAGTTTGATATCCATGGCCACTTGATGAGTAGGATTGAGAAAGGCGTGCACGCATGTGTGAATCAGTATATGATACTGATGTCATGCATATCTCTTCCAGTCTACTCTGAGATCAAGGAAGTGAATGAATGTTGACAGGATGACTGTTCCATGCCTCGAGTTCATTCGGGATATCAGTGACAAAGGAATTATACATTCGTTGTAACACCATTCACGGATTGTAGGATGAAAGTTGTTCTCCAACTTTCTACTTTCACTTGGGTAGCACTGATGTGTGACTAGGCACCGCTCTTTGCTTGTGAAGTCATAAGTGTTATGGACTTTCACTGCCAACGTGAAATGGACCTGCAGGGTCACACACATAGGATTTAACCTGGAAGAGGAGTTTTGTCCACTAAGCAATGTTTAGATTGATTACTAAAGGAGTTTAGTAGTTCAATTAAACACTCAATCAGTCGATAGCTCAATATCATATGGTTCAAGGTGTTGGACGCATTGATTGGAGTATCGGATTGATTGAAATCACATTTGACTGATTTTGCCCAACCTGTGCTCTCAACCGATCGGCTCATGTGATGAACCGGTCGGCTGAGGTTGCTGAACCGGTCAGCTGGAGTGTCCAGGCCGATCGGCTCATGCTCAGGTTGAAATGATTGGTTCAAGGGTTGAACCGATCGGCTCAACTGGTGCAACCGACCAGTTGGGAAAGTCATGTCGGCAAGAATTTTCCTTTGGTTTCAAATTGCCCAATTCGATTGGGAATAATATTGGTATTCGATACCAATTGGGAAAGAAACAAGGAAAGTCTTTTTGAGCCGGATTAGGACCATGAACCGATCGGTTCAGGGCACCAATCGATCGGTTGGAGTGCCCCAAACGATCGGCTCAGGTCCAACCGATCGGCTCAATGGCCGAACCGATCGGTTCAGTTGTGAACCGATCATTTCAAGTTGCGAACCGGTTGCTTTTTGTGGAAAATTCTCGAACCCTTCTACTCCTGCTTTAGTCCCGCATTGTCCGGGATAGAGAACCCTGTCCCATGACTCTCCTATATATATAGGGGTATTGGGGGCTTCTCAAAGTACAGCTCAGTGCAACCAGTTGCTCTGCAAGTTGTCGTTCTCTCTGGTTTTGGTAACCGTGAGAGAGCCCGAGCAAGTGCTTCCCGCAAAAGGGAGGTGCAGTAAGGGAAGGACAACTGCAGTTGCAACAGGAGGCAGGAGAGCGTATTGGCGACTAGTACGTCAGCAGGAGGGTGCGACTCCTTCCACTTCCTTGTGAGACAAGGAGAGTGGAGTTCCAGGTGGTCCGTGTGGACTACTACAGAGGTGGGAGGACACTGCCGCTTAGGAGGACAACTGTCATCCGACAGTCCGGTTCGAGTAGGAGTTGTCAGTCCCGGTGCGACCAGGAGCTGCACAGACACCGTCGAAGTCCGGAGTTGAAGACCGCGCATTGCGCGAGGTATTGTCGCCGAGCAAGCCTCGGGACAAGGTATGATTCCGCAAACCATCCTTTCCTATTATATAGACGTTGACGCGTTTCCTCGGTTTGGGTTTGGGGAGAATTTTTTTTTTGTTTCCGCTGCCTTCTCTGTCTCTCCTAAAACCCAACAAATATTACTGTGGACTGAGAATGGGTTAATGTTTACAAGTAGACCTGTAGTAAGCTAAGTGTAATGATTTATCAAAATTATATGGGTCAAATGGAATATGTAAGAGTATAGTCACCGCTTAATTGATATATAGAAAATTTGATCATATATAATCTTAATAATATGGTGCTTCTCTCTCTCACGTTCCCTTGAGAACTTTTAGATGTACAATATGTTGCTCAATTAAAAATGTATAAGCCTATGGTAAATAAGATTTATTGATGCTTAAATTGATATATCCTTAACTCATTCATAGTGATGGTAGAGTTCTGGTGTTGGTATGTGTTTGGTGGTTTGAGAGTTTGCTGATGTCTCGATGAGTATATTTCCTTTGCCCTCTTCTGTTGATATGAGTTGTAATGAAGACAGAGGTAGTCCCTGCTTTCAGAGATAGTTTCTGGTTGCCAAAGTCTATTTATATCAGTCTTGTGGTGATATGTGGTTGATGGATTAGGCTCGTCAGTTCTTTTTATCATATTGGGTTGTTAACTGTGAGCTCTGCTCTCTTGGTTTAGGCATCTGATCAGATTTTTAAAGAAGTCTTTCTTTCTACTTGGACTTTTATTGGTTTCTATTTACTTCTTTTTTCTGTTGGATTAGTTTGAGATGATAGTTCATATGCTCCCCTCTCACTTTATAGTGATGGTTGAGTTCTGGTGTTGGTATGTGTTTGGTGGTCTGAGAGTTTGTTGTTGTCTTGATGAGTATGTTTCCTTTTCCCTCTTCTGTCGATATGAACTGTGATGAAGACATAAGTAATCCCTACTTTCAGAGATAGTTTTTGGTTGTTGAAGTCTATTTTTATCTGTCTTGTGGAGAGATGTGGTTGATGGGTTAAGATCTGTTGAAACCAAGGTACTCTACAATTTATGTCCAAAAAGTATGGTTAAGATAAATGCCTTAGCAAGTATGGTTTTTACAATCACTAGTGAGTTATGAACAAAATATACATCAATAGGAACATAAATCCAATTATGATTTCTTATTACATTCATAACCAAACCGTTGCCAACTTTTTAGATGATCATCTGATCATTTCTATTTTTCTAAAAGGATCCATTGGGGAAGGGAGCTGGATATGGGAGTATAAAAGAATGTCTATATTTAGGAATTAGGGAAATGTAACGAGTCAATGGTGAGCCAAGGTGTATGGTTAATAATTCAAGACTACTAAAAACTCACAAACTGGTTGTATATATTCTCTACACACTCAATAGTACCATCTATTCTAAGATACATGTTCATAACAATCAGTATCTCTTTCAGAATAAAGTGTGGCCAAGGAAAATAATTTTTGTAGTGTCTTCAATGAGGACTCACATTATATATTCATATATTTTGAATAACCAAAATTGTAATTTGCCTTTTCCTTATATCGTGTGATATGGAAATGTACATGTAGTTGCAAGATGGTGCATGTATTGGAATTAGGCATTTCCTATTAGAACTGCCTAATCATAGCCGACAACTTGTATGTATGTCCAACAAGAGAACCTTGTTTTCGTG
Organism: Alisma plantago-aquatica; assembly: GCA_963693085.1. Classification (NCBI taxonomy): domain Eukaryota; kingdom Viridiplantae; phylum Streptophyta; class Magnoliopsida; order Alismatales; family Alismataceae; genus Alisma; species Alisma plantago-aquatica. The sequence continues at coordinate 66,050,601 of OY856411.1, read as the reverse complement.
TAAACACATAGGATGTAACCTTTCTGCTTGAATGGAGTCTGTTCTAGAAGTATTTTGCAAGATTGGTAATGATTTTGGTTTTCTGATGCAACACAATATGATTGTAGAGCTAAAAAGTAACTTGAGCAGTTTTGTAATTGATCCATATCTTGCCCATCAACCATTATATCAACACACCTAGTTTTTGTAAAGGACAATTATATTGAAACCTACATACTCATAGCTAGTTAACAAAGACACTCTCCTCTTACCCCTTTTCTTCACTAACATAGTGGCCAGAGTCCTGACTCCACACTATCTATTTTGGCAATTAGAAATTTATGGGAAAAACTTAGAAATGATTTAAACTCATCTTATTAGATTAGATCATTCTATGAATTATATGTTCTCCATCAATGGATGACCTAGTTTTCTCAGTCAATGGCAAACATCTTTTCGAAAATCCTGATTTTTTTTGCATTTTGCCCCTCTTATCTAAATTTTTCGTATTGGCATGGGCTATGAATTACAAGAAAAATCAAATAGGTATCCTGATCATGCAAGTCTTTATCTTACAATTTGTAAGAGTATGTTGCCATATTATAAGTGTAATGCTATCTCTCAAAGTTTCCATCAATAATCGTCTCGAAGAAAAATATATTTGCAGTCAGAACAATAAACCCATATTTATATATCTATTGCTACATTCGTTGTTATCACCTTTTCCCATACTACAAATAATGTTTTGGTCTAACATTATAGCTTCCTTTTTAATTAATATATACTCTGTAGTTTTATCAAGTAATTCAAGTACCAGTCATTTTCAAAATAATGAAATGTTTGGCTTCTCAAGGAAGGAATATGTTGAGTAACCCAAAGCTGATTACGAACGATATTGTAGATATATTTATTCTTAACCGGTGCTCTTGTAAGGTATTTCTTAAATTTCCATCCACCTTCCTTATTTTACCATTTTTACTGACTTTATTGCCACTATTTTTATGTTTGCTTATATCTTTTTGGACATTTCCCTACTGTAGAACTTCTTGAACTTATTGAAGCCTTAAGAAAAGCTAATCATGTTTGTTTGAGGACAAATGTATAAAATGCATTATGTCCTCACTGAGTTAGACTAAAAACTAGTCAATTGGTAGAAAATAGAGGTGTATGATGAATTGTTCTAATGTCTTGATTTAGGCCCAAGAGAAATTTGTTATCTTCAAAAATCAAATTTTAATGTATAGGTAATGACTTACAAATGATGTCTCATGTTTTTGGAAGCATGTTGTTCGTGTTAATATACTATGAACAATGTTTATTCATTTACGTTGAAGTTGAGATATCCTACCATGAAAAAGCAGTCACTACCTTAGATCAGCTCTATAGTCAGGTCTAGATTTTGTTTTTCCTGAGTATTTGTTGTTGACTTTGCATAGAATATTAGATAAATATAATTTTAATGTATTGTTCCTTCCTAACTTGATAGCTTCTGTAGTATATATTGCCTAGTGTCAGACCTCTTGGCTAGGTGTTGCTGCTTGAATGAGTAGCTATGCTAAGAGATTTTAGAAACTATTTGAGTGGAAGGATGTATGCACATAGATAAGAATTTAATAGACAAGAAGATCTTACAATTACGGGAGCATAGAAGGGTAGAACATATGGTTTATTGTGATAAATATGTTTTTCCTCATATATATTGTTAAGAGATGGTGTCCTTTCTGGGCTTCAAGTACAGGTAGCATACTTATGTGGTGCTTGCGGATAAGTTTGGGAGGTTGAATATCTGCTTTGGGACTTTGGCCTTATGGTTGTGTTCTCTATGAGCTCAAAGGTGTCGTGTAAGTCTTGACTTGCATCAGTTCTTTGTCTGAGTTTCATCCTCTGGGGATGTTGGATGTGAGATCTGCTCTCTTGGTCTAGCATACCAGTTTGTTTTGCTTTTTCCTGGTGACGGTTGAGTCTAATGCTCCCCTCTCACTAGCTATTTTTAAGCTCGGATCTGGTATTCAAGTTTCTGGTTGCCTCCTTTTCTTTGAGGAATCACCAAATCTAGCTAAGAAATGGCTACCTAGAATATTAGAAAGAGTTTTACCTCCTGAACACCAAGGATCAATCCAAATCATAGTGTTACAACCTTCACCAACGCTAATTTCAAAATTATCAATATGCCTATCCCGTATAGACAGCGGATTCCTCCAAATCCAAGAATAGATTGACTTTGGTTTACTGCTCCAGACCTATATCAGGTTACTCGATTATTTATATATATATAATCGAGGAATATAAATACCTAGATAGACTGAAAGGAATATAATCAATATACTATTTGAATTGCATATATATATATATATATATATTTCTTGTAATGTGTGCTTAACTTTTTATATATTGTCCTTCATGTAGATGGATTTTCTAATAGATCGGAGTTGTATGTATATTGGGAACAGAGTGCGAAGTGATGTATTCAAGGCAGGGTTACGAAAGTTCATTGAGTTTTCTCTTATCCATTAGAGACCAACTAGATAGGGGAAATTAATATGTCCTTGCAAGGTATGTTCGAACAGATACCTTAAAACAGAGGAGGAGGTATTCTCACATGTATTACTAAAAGGATTTGTGCATAGCTATGATGTTTGGACGTTTCATGGGGAGGTGATTGGTAGGAGCAATCCTGTTGTGGCACCAAACATGCCTAGCACCGACAATATGCATCAGATGCTGGAGGATTTGTTTGGTATGGGTGACACAACAAATGACCACTCTACTGAAGCTATATAGGAACCTGCAAATGTAGATGCACAAAGATTTTACAAGCTACTAAAAGAGGCAGATCAACCACTCTATAGAGGTTGCACAAGTCATTCTAAGCTATCATATTTGGTTGTCTTGCTATTTCTAAAGGAGTAATCTGGATGGTCCAACGATTCTTTCACAAAGTTGTTACAGTTGATTATTTCATGATTTCCAGAAGAAAATTGTCTATTCCCGGAGACGTACTATGAAGCAAATGCGATCGTGAAGGATTTACGACTTGGTCATTCTACTATAGATGTATGTACAAATAATTGCATGCTTTTTCGCAAAGATGCAGCTTCAAAAGAAAATTGTGATACTTGTGGTGCTTCAAGATGGAATGAAAAGCAATACGAAACAAAGGGAAAGAAGGTAGATGCTAAGTTCATGTATCACTTCCCTTTGATACCTCGGTTAGAGAGGCTCTATATGTCTTCATCTATTGCTAAAGATATGATTTGGCCATCTGAAGGAAAAGGCAAGGATGGTCATATTCATCATCCTTTAGACACACTAGAATGGTTGTCTATTGATGCCAGGTATCCAGACTTTGTTGCTGAACCACGCAATATTAGATTGGCATTAGCAACAGATGGATTTAATGCATTTGGCAATATGAGTGCATCACATAGCATCTGGCCTGTGTTGGTGACACCTCTCAATTTTCCACCTTGGCTTCTTATGAAAGAACAATTTATTATGATGTCCCTATTAATACCAGGTCCACATATGGTTGGCAATGACCTTGATGTATACTTGGAGCCATTAATTGAGGAGCTGCAACTACTTTGGGAGCTTGGAGTCAAAGTTTATGATGCATATAGCAAAAGGAACTTCACTATGTGGGCAATGATTTTATGGACCATTAACGATTTTCCAGCATATGGTGACTTATCTGGTTGGAGCACTAAAGGTAAGAAATATTTGGGATGTCCTTGTTGTAATGTGGAGACTGTATCAAAATGGTTACAGTTTGGGAAAAAGCAATGCTATGGTTTCCATCGACATTTTCTTCCAATGAATCATTCATATAGACGTGATAGGAAAAATTTTGATGGTGAAAAAGATTTTTGACTTCCACCTAAGCCACTATCTGGAGAAGATATACTGAGGCAATTTGATGGATATGAAAATATCACATTTGGAAAAATGAATAAGCGCAAGAGACTTGGAGATCAAATTCAACCATTACCTCCTGGTTGGAATAAGATAAGCATCTTTTTTCAGCTACCTTATTGGAAGTATTTATCTGTTAGACACAATCTGGATGTGATGCACATAGAAAAGAATGTGTGCGAGAATATTTATACACATTATTGGGTGATTCTAAGAAAAGTAAAGACAACTTACAAGCTCGTCAAGATATGAAGAAAATGCGCATTCGAAGAGATTTATGGCCAGTAGATGCAGGTGACCACTATTACTTGCCTCCAACATCTTACACCATGACTAATGCGCAGAAAGATAAGTTCCTATCTGTGTTAGAAAAGTTGAAAGTTCCTGATGGCTATTCTTCTAACATATCTAGGTGTGTTACCAAATCTGATAGAAAACATGTTGGGCTGAAAAGTCATGATTGCCATGTTCTTATGCATCAACTTCAACCTGTTGCCTTGAGACATTCCATAAGCTTAGATGTGTACAAGCCTATTGCTAATTTGTGCTCATTTTTCAACAAGCTTTGCTCTAACATTATTGATGTGGAGGAATTCAAAGAATTGGAACAAGAAATCGCTGTCACTCTTTGCTAGTTGGAGAGAATCTTCCCTCCTTCTTTCTTCACCATCATGATGCATTTGCCCATTCATTTAGCTTATGAAGCCAGGCAAGTCGGATCTGTCCGAACTAGGTGGATGTACCCAATAGAGAGATACTTGAAGAAATTGAAGAAGTATGTAAGAAACAAAGCTAAACCGGATGGTTGTATTGCTAGTGGCTATTTAGCTGAAGAAAGTTTGACATTTTGTGCTAGGTACTTGCATAAGTTTGAGACAAAACTCAACCTCACTCCTCATAATGTTGATGGATCTCCAATTAGAGTTGGAGTTTCAAGAAATTTTGACATCCACACTTTGGAACAAGCCCATCATTATGTCCTTTTCAATAAAGAGGAATTGGATGTTTACAGAAGGTAAGATTTAATTACGTCCTGAAATTCTTGTTGATATTTGTATATTTGTTGTACATTAATTTAGACACTTCTTATAAAGCAGTGAACACATGTGTATTCTTCAAGATATGGAACCCAACATTGCCCCACGGACCCTAGAAACAAAACATGCAAAGGAGTTTTCTAAATGGTTGAAAGAGCATGTAAGTGTCAAACATAAATATTGTTGTCACTCTTAATGTTCAAGTTAGTGTAGATTACATTAATGTTTTACTTTTTTATGAAGGTAATGCAAATGCGAGAGATTAGGCCGAACAATATTAGAAATGATTTGAGATGGTTATCCCAAGGCCCTTGTGCTGAGGGAATGTCTTATGAAGGATTTTCGGTCAATGGATATCGTTTCCATTCAAAGCACATTGAAAGTACATGTACTACACAAAATAGTGGAGTGTATTTGTGTGCTGACACTTCAAGTTATTCAAGTGGTAGAGATCGAAATCCTATAAATGCTGAAGTCACGTACTATGGCTACTTAGAGGAGGTTATTGAGCTAACTTATGGTCCAGGAATCAAAGTTCCGTTGTTCAGATGTTCTTGGTATGATGAAAACACTTCTAACGGGTTGCAAATTGATGAATATGGGTTCACACAAATCAACACTTCAAGAATAAAAAAAAGGAGGAACCCTTAATCCTGGCTTCTCAAGCATTGCAATTCTTTTATGTGAAGGATCCTAATGCTGATGATTGGTGCACCGTGCTAAAGCATCCTCCTAAAGATTATTCTGAAGTACCTCTTATTGAGAATTGCTTGACTGGTTTACAATCTGAAGCTATTGATGGTGGTCTAACTAGTGATGTGTCTTGGACGAGGAGTGACACCGAGGGATCTTTTGTTGATAGAACTAAAAAAAAGAATGATGGGGCTAATCTTTAGTTCATTAATCTGTCTGTTTTCATCAAATTATTTTGTTTGCAAGTCTAGAATAATTTATTTGGGGAATATGTTCTATTGCATTTTTTTGGCAAACTGTTACTATATGGCATATTCTTTGCAATTTATTTAGTCTTGTTTCATATACCAGCAAGTAGGACATCATTATTCTTTTTTGGGATATGAAACCAAGGTACTCTACAATTTATATGTTTTTCAAATGTTGAATATTCATATGTTGGTGTCTCATATTCTCCGCAATTTATTTGTTTTTCAAATGTAGCTACTACTTTTGTTACTGACATTTCTGTACAAATAATCTAATTTTTTTTCTTGCCAGTTGAAGGATGGCAGGAAGAAGAATCACTAGATCTAGTTGTAACAACACACCCAGTCAACCTATTGCTGTCCCTCCATCCACAATTGTAGAAAATTGTGAGGATGAACCTACTCTACTGTCCAACAATATTGAAAATGATGTAACAGTTGAAGAACATGTTGAGGATGAACAGGAGAATAGGAAGTATGGACGTGGGCCTGCAAGTGAGCAAAGCCTACTTCCTAAGCAAGGGGAGCCACGTCACAAGGTCCAATGGTGCCAAATTGAATGGTGCCAAATTGAATTTTTGGGGAGATGCTATTGGGGAGAATGGTGCCAAATTGAATCGTTATTGTCATATGCTAGCAAGGAAACCACACATATGGCATCTAGACATAAAGTGGAACGAACAACCACAACAAGTTTTTGCAGATAGAAAATCATTTATTGAGGTAATCTTTTTTATAAAAAGACCAACAAATTGTATGATTGTTATATCTAAAGTAATATTTTCTATGTTTTTGTAGAAATACTTCGATTTAGGCAGTCACCCTAATGCATGGAATCACATTGATGAACACATTAGCAAAGGGATATCAGTGTGGAGGGCACATGTAAAGAAAGATTACTATGAAAAGTACAAGATTGAACCAGAATTGATGATGAAGAAAGTTGAGAAAAATTCTTCCATAGATATGGACCAATTTAAAAATCTTGTTAAAGAATGGGGAACCGAGAAGTCTAAGGTACAATGGTTTAATATAACTTGCATGTATACCTATCTACGTTTTCTAATTATTTGTTTCTTATGGTTTAGAAAATTTCTGAGATCAACAAGGCAAACAGAGCAAAAAAAGTGATGGATCATACCACAGGATCAAAGCCATGGAGTTGTTATCGGACAAAAATGGTATTAATAATGGACACTTGTCTTTCTTAGTAGGAGTTGAACATATAACATGGACAATTATTATGTTATCTATCATGTGTAGGTCAGTGAAGATCAACCTGTTGTGCCTCTTAAAATTTTTTTGGAAAACGTTTACGACAAAAGCCCACAAGTGGTTAGAAAATGGATATTTGCTTTCCTATGATGTCACAAAGCTACATATGCTTAGATATCTCAATTTAAGCTTTCCTTTTATGATGCTTTCTAATTACAGCTTGAAATCTCTGATATTGTGGAAAACCAAGTAGCAAACCAAGAAGAAATAGATCCTAGAAGTGTTGATAATCTGACACGTGATGCTTATTTGCAAGTTTTAAATCCTCCCCAAAAGGCTAGGATCCGAGGTGTTGGAATTGGGCACAAAGAGATAGGACATAGGGGAAAAGCTGCCCGTATAAGATATGAAATGCTTCTTGAGGAAAGCAATGCAAAGGATGTATGTTGGATTATAACTAAACTTGAACTATTAGTTACAACTAGTCTATTAGATCGATGTTTGTAATTTTTTTTCTATTTCAGGATAAACTTAAGGAACTTGAAGAAACAGTAAATGGATTGAAGAACTCTATCTCCCAAATAATGACTTGGTATAATCAATCACAGGTAACTTAGATTCAGTTGCTATGTCAATGTAATATATAATTTTTTTTGACATTGTTGATCTATTTGTTATAGGATGGCGGAACTAATGTTGATTTTGCAGCTGAATACCCCAATCAAAACACTACAAGTGTCTTACACATGCAAAGTGGCACAAATAGGTCGGGTGTGGGTTCTTTTCACATACAAGACAATACAAGTAGTGGTGCAGATGTAGGCATGTTTCCCAAGCAAAATAATTCAAGCGGGGATGGCTTAGGAAGACTTTCTAGACAAAGCAATTCAAGGGAGACTGGAGTAGGCATGCTTTCCATACAAGGCAATTCAAGGGAGAATGGAGTAGGCAGGCTTTCCATACAAGGCAATGGACATCCACTAATCTTTCAGCCACAGGTAGCTCATAATAGCTATAGATTATTTTCAATATTCATACACATAAGAATATTAACATGTACACTTTATTAAAGGTTGTAGTTGAAAGTTGGTGCCCTACTTCTGGTAATAATCGACAAAGTCATTCTCAAATGCAGAGCACACCAAGCACATCTTCATCAGTGCCTTTCACACCAAGAACTCAGCGTTTAAATTAGGTATTCAATACGTGCTTGATTAAACTTCTAGGGTATCCATCCATATATCTTGTACTTATACCAAATCTAATATATAAGGCCAAATCAAATATATAAGGCAGGAATCTATTTAATGGTTAATGCCCATGTGGTTCTATATTTCCAGACACTTTGGGTATCATGGTTATGTATGTAGTTATTGTTATCCTCTTTCATCTCAGTCTACTTATCTATTGTTATCTCTATTAGATGAAATCTTCCAGTTATCTTAGGCAGTCAAAATCTTAAAGGTTTTTGTTCTTAATGACATGGAATGTATATCAAGATCAATGAACTGTGGAAAAAGAAGTTTAAACCTCAGCTAACTGATTAAGTAGCTTGGTTACACCAGTGTAACCCTGACTGTGCAGCATTCACCAGTCCATTCAAGAAAAACTGTTACTCTTTGGTTTTGTTTACTTCAAGCTCGGGTGCCTTATAGAGTCTTGTCTAGTCTAGTCAAGTCTAGTCAGGTCTAGAAGTCTCTAGAGTCATGTCCACCTTCTCCCATATAAAGGAGAGGGGTCTCTCTTGTAAACATAACATTATAACACACTACTGTGAATATATCGCCCATCCACAATTTCCAATATGTATCAATATTAATAGCTTATACAATGACTACGCCATTACTGCTAGTTTTCAATTTTAATATTTGATTATCAGTTTTTGAAACTGATAAATGATTACAGAATGAAGACAACGAGTACAGAAAAAACTCTGTTTGTGGTCTGGTTTAGTGCTTGGTCGATTTTGGTAAAATTGGCAGTAAAGAGAAGGGTCCTTGGACTGGTCCAGGTTAGTCTAGGCCTGTCTCATGTTGGTCCTATAATGCACATCCCTACTTAATAGTCACCCACTGGGCCTGATTGGATAGAGGTACAAGATATTTAACTACTACTTTAGCTACTCAATTCACTTTTCTCTCCTTATGTATACATATTTTATTTTGCAATAATAACATTCTGATTATATAGTGAAACCACATTTTTGTAATATTCACAACTGAGTTTGAATGCCAGTTCATATGCTAGAATATTTCTGGTGTAAATTATATCCTTGTCCCCCTTGTATATTTGTTACTTTCAAAATGGAATGAGACCTAAATTACCCTGACTGTGATTTGAGTACTAGCTCAGTTGTACAAGTTAAATTAACCCAGCCCCAAACTGCTGCGACATTCACCGGTCTAATTCAAACAGAAATTAGCTACTGTCATATTTTGGTTTTCATTCAAGCTCTTATGTTAATTCAGTTTCGGCTAGGCAAATAGTTTGGTTTCCTTCATGTCTTGAACTGCTGAAAATGACTAATCCAGAAAACTTTAGCTTGAACTGCAGCTTAAACTGTAGCTTGAACAAAATAACTAATCCAGAAAACTGCAGCTTGAACTGCTAAAAATGAAAACTACAGCTTGAACATTTCCAACTGCAGTTTTGGATTAAGCTACTGTTGGAGACTTGAAATGTTGAAAATGAAAACGTGCAGCTTGAACTGCACTTGTTTTCGAACTTCTCGTGTTTGGTTGGGTGTCCTATGAACTCGCAACGTGAAAGTTAACTATGGAGACTTGAACTGCTGAAAATGAAAACGTGCAGCTTGAACCCATTGAGTTTTTTTAATTATGTACTATTTACTAAGTTCAATCATAATTTTAGTTTACAGGTGCATGTTGTTGCTATGTTGTTTCACTTACATTTATCTCTACTTCACACTCACTCTGATTCCTTTTTGTATTTATATTGATAGGGTAGAATTACTTTTAATGATGGATTTCGACGGACAATGCACCTTGGAGTAGACCAAAACCAAAATATAAGGGTAAGTTGTTTGTTGTACTATGATTTATGTATAAACTTTAAATTCTATTAATATAATGATTTGTCATTTTTAGGAGAAGAATATTCAAGTACCTAACCGTATGAGGCCTGGCATTGATGAAGAGCACCACATCATTTGAAGGAATATGGAGACATTATAGATCTTAAGAGTTTCTAGCATGATATGTTGATTGTCATCAATCTCAAATTTTAGAACCATATGTACTCTTTATTTATATCAACGTTGAGCACGCAATGTATGGATAATATTTTGCTTCAATAACAAAAATTGGTTTGAGGTGATTTAACATTTTTATGTGTCATTTTGGTGTTGAATCTTCTTATGATGTCATGTGAATTAGTATAAAAATATTTCTTGAGGTTATGTATACAATGTTTTCATTTAAAATTTGATATTCACTATAGTAACAATTAATTAACATTTAATAAATCATTCAATAATCAATAACCAAATCATTTACAGAGTTCCCTCATAAATATATTGATGAAGGTCCAGATTGACCATCAAAATTGCATTGATGACGACCACATAGCCCCTCAAAAATAATATTAATGAAGGCATTATCCCTTCAAAAATATATTCTCCAGGACCATCAAGTCCCTCAAAAATGTATTTATGAGAACTAAACATGCCCTCAATAATGTTATTATGAAGGCTAAATAGTCCCTCAAAAATGTATTTATGAAGGCTAAATAGTCTCTCAAAAATGTATTTATGAAGGCTAAATAGTCCCTCAATATAACATTCTTGAGGGTTAGTTGGTCCGTGACAATTTTATTTGTGAGGGCCACTGGTATTTGTCACGTGAGTTCTCTTCACAGACCATTTGTGAGGGCCAGACTCACAACCGTCCCTATTTGTGAGGGCCTGTAGAGAGGGGTTTGTGACAGGACTCACTCGTGAATAATGACCCAATTTTTACTAGTGATTTTAGAATAAAAAGTTGTTCATTAAGTATAGTAATTTAGGTGATGAAATAATAACATGACAGGGTTCAAGTTATATAACCCGCCTTAAGAACAACTTCAAAGCTCCAAGATCCAAAGCTTCATGTTCCTAATGTTTAAGATGACTTATAAAAGTCCAAGGCTCGTTCACAACTCTTTCATATACAAGGAATCAGCATGGATAAGCAATTGGTGAAGAAGAAAAGAAAGGAAGATCATAACCCTAAAATCATGCTTCAATCCAAGGTTGAAGATGATCATGGCCTCACCTTAGGGTTAAGTATTGAGATCCTTATTGATACATAGCACCTTGCACAATACCTCACTACCATTGCACAATATTCCATCAGTTGTGGCCTATATCCCCCTCACTTGTGGCCAAAAATTACTCCACTATGGACGATATCAACTTGTTATGGCCAATATCACTTGCTATGGCCGATATCACTTGCTCTCGCCGATATCTAAGGCCTATGCACAATAAAACATCACCTATGCACAATAAAAAGGCTAAATGCACAATATCTAAGAGCAAGGTCATGGTAGGACTCGAAAAAGTTCACTAAGGAGTGAAAGAAGGGGTATATATACTTGTTGTTCATGAAGAAGTATGAAAATGAGGTGTCATCAATTTGAGCTACTAGGTGCCACGTGTCTATGCATGGGTGACACGTGTACATTCTTGCATTAAAATTTATATTGATATGAAAAACACTTGAGGATAATATAGAGATGAATTTTCGTCCATTACTTATGCCTTTGAATAAGATATATCAACAAAATCACCACTTTATTCACAACCTGAAACAACTTTTCTAAGGAAGTTGTAAACTGATACACTTCACCTCCTTGAGGAGATTTGCACATCATGGGCTTTTCCAAGAGTTCACAAAACAATATGGGACTCCTCCTATGGCTCCTTGGCTGATAGGCACTCATATATAAGCTTTTCAACTTGATACAACTCAAGTTAAGATTTCATATTCAACCCTTTTCTTGATCATTTCATCACCAAGATTACCATCACTCATAATTGATTCAAAAATGGTGTCTCCTTATTTTTGTCTCCTCTAAATGATACATAGAGTAAGTAGGAACACTCTTGAGGTGATAATTAGCATATCAACCCTACATTTTGGGTAAATTACAATTTGTACCAAAATTGGTGCACAACGTACCAACATTATTCAAACAAGTTCAAACTTGGCATTTAGGCTTTCCACAAGCCACCACTTAGCATAATTCTCTATATTATGATTATAAACAACTTAAGGCACGTTCAAAATGTAAAATTGTGTAATATAGCCCCTCATCATGGGTAAATTGCACTTTGGTCCAAAATAAAGGAACATTGCTCAAACAATATTCAATCAGGACCAAACTTGGAACATAAGCGTGTCACATGATAACAAAACACCTTAGAGGATTATATTAAAGTTCTAAGAAACTTTATTAGCCAAAAAAAATAGGGTTACCTCATAACCCAGGTCAGGGTCATTACATGATGATATAATGAATAAATAATATATGTCTCCCTCTACTTGAGATTTCGGGGATGAAATCCTTGGGGTTCATAACTTGTAATGACCTTAAATTGGGTTACGAGGTAACCCTATTATTTTTGCCAAGTAAGTTTCTTAGAGCTTAAATATAATCCTCTAAAGTGATTTTCTATCAGGTAACAAACTTATGTTCAAAATTTGATCATGTTTGCATAATGTTTGAGCAATGTTCTCATGTTTTGGACCAAAATGCAATTTACCCAAGATAAGGGGTTATAGTGCAATATGTCATATTTTGAACATTCCTCATGTTTTTTAAAATCATTATAGAGAGAATGATGCAAGGTGGTGGCTTGTGGAAAGCTTAAATTTCAAGTTTGAACTTGTTTGAATAGTGTTGTTGACTTGTGTACCAATTTTGCTGCAAGTTGTAATTTACCAAAAATGTAGGGTTGATATGCAAATTACCATCTCTAGAGTATTCCTACTTCCTATATGTATCATTTATAGGAGATATAATGAATGATACACCATGTTTGAATCATTTATGAGTGGCAGTATTCTTGGTGATGAAAATACCAAGAAAGGGGTTGAATGGAAACCCTAAATTGAGCTTGTATTAAGTGTATCGGATTGTAGTGTCAAATGGGAGCCCCTATTGGCCAATGAGCCAAAGATGAGACCCCAATATAGTTTTTTAAACTCTTTGGCTTTTCAAAAACGAGCTAATCACCTCAATAAAGCAATGGATATCGACTTGCAACTTTCCTTGGGAAAGGTTGCATTGAATTGTGAATATAATAATGTGAGTGGAAGTGACTTGTCCTAGAAGATAACGAAAGGAGGCCGACCATTATCCCTTGAATTTTCCCCAAGTTTTTATTTTGAATGGAAAGATAAGGATGGAGTGCATGCAAGTGCATGTGTCAATCCATGCATGGCCGTGTGGCACCTACTAGTAGTAAATTGATGACACCTCATATACACACTTTTTAATGAACCTCAAGTATATATACCCTTCCTTTCACCCCTAAGTGAACTCTTTCAAATCCTACCACCTTCTTAATCTTAGATATCGTTCACGGAGTCTTGGTATCATGCATGGGTGAAGTGGTATCGTTCATAGGGCCTGGGTATCGTCCATAGTAAGTAATATCGGCCATAGAAAGTAATATTGGCCATATCAAGTTGATGTCGTCCATAGTGGAGTGTTTTCGACCACAAGTGATGACATTTCGTGAAAGGGTAGTGAGGTATCATGCAAGTGCTAAGGAGCAAGAAGAATCTCAATACTTAACCCTAAGGTAAGGCCATGATCATCTTCAACTATGGATGGAAGCATGATTTTAGTGTTATGGTCTTCCTTTCTTTTCTTCTTCACCAATTGCTTATCCGTGGTGATTCCTTGTATATGAAGGAGTTGTGAACGAGCCTTGTACCTTTGATAAGTCATTTTCAAGCTTAGGAATGTGAAGCTTTGGATCTTGGAGCTTTGAAGTAGTTCTTAAGGCGGGTTATATAACTTGAACTCTATGATGTTATTATTCATCACCTTTTTTTAGAGCTATTCATCACCTAAATTGCTATACTTAATGAACTACTTTTAAATTCCAAAATTTTCTGAAATAGTTGATAAAATTATGAGTTCTAGTAGTTTCTTAGACCTGTTTCCATGAACTATAACAATTAGAATGAAGGTTTAGATCTTGAAAAAGATGGTATCACCTTATAAAGTGATATCGGGTTCAAGCACACAAGCAAGTACCTCTAACCCAATATGGTGATGAACCTACTTCACCAAAACGATATGGATATGATTTTATACATTCTTTCATGATATGGTGGTGTAGTATACACCTCTTACACGATATGAGGTCAAGATAACACCTCAAAAATGATATTGGGTTAAGCACACACACAACTCTTTGCTTGATATGGTGTGAAGCACACACACAACTCTTTGCCCGATATGGTGTGAAGCACACAAACACCTCTTTACCCGATATGGTGTGAAGCACACACACACCTCTTTGCCCAATATGGTGTGAAGCACACACACCTCTTTGCCCGATATGGTGTGTAGCACACACACACCTCTTTGCCCGATATAGTGTGAAGCACACACACACCTCTTTGCCCGATATGGTGTGAAGCACACACGCACCTCTTTGCCCAATATGGTATGAAACATACACACACCTCTAAGGTGATATGGTAAGCACACATACACCTCTAAAGTGATATGGAAGCAAACATACACCTCAAACCTAAGATTGTAAGCACACATACACCTCTAAAGTGATATGGGTAGCAAGTTCACACCTCATACCCAATATGGTGGAAGCACCTCAAAACCCATATGAAGGAAAGCACCTTAGATGCAATGTACTTGATGAAGTAACACATGAAGTGTCTTATATAAAGTCATACATTATGAGGTATGGAGTTTAATGAATATTGATTAAGTAGGATAATGAATCTTGAAGGAAATGTTGATCCAACTTAATAAAGTATGAAGTAATCAACTTCCTAGTGAGGATGAAAGAGAAAATCATACTTCTGTGATAATCATGAAATGAGAATACATTGATACTCCTAATATGAGTGGAGACTAAACTAGGGTTTGATTCTTGATGAATGTACTTGAAAACCCAAGATAGTTTTATAAGAGAAACCATAATCCTAATGAAGGGTAATGATAAGAGTTGAATTTATAATTGGTTAATAAAGGTGAAATCTTAACCATATTGAAACCATGCCGGTAGAATGAGATAATGAGCATAGCTAAGTATGAGCTATGATGTTGCATATAATACAATTTCATGGGCCTTGTGAGCCATGTCACTGGTTGTTGCCTAGTAAAAGGTGACAAGATGTTTAATGGGCCTTGTGAGCCATGTGGTTAGTTGTTGCCTAGTGAGAGGTGACAAGATGTTTAATGGGCCTTGTGAGCTATGAGAATAGTTGTTTCCTAGAGAGAGGTAACAAGATGTTTATATGAGTTTCAGGAAGAAATGATAATGTTCAAATTAAACTAGGAAATGGAAACTTAGTAACATAATAATAATAATAAATGGATACAATAATAATAATGAAATATTGATCATACTTGATTTATGCTTATAGCCAAATAAGGGCTATAGTGTTTTGAATATGCTTAAAGGAGATAAGAGGAATACTTGTATTATATAAAGGATGTGAATAAGTATGATGGCTTGGCCAAGGTAATGCCTAGTAAAGGTGATGTGGTATTCAATGATGAGATGCACATGATTGGCATAGTCCAAATACCTAGAATAGATGCACAGGATTGGCATAGTCCAATACCTAGAATAAAACTATAGGATTGGGATAACCCGATGCCTGGATGCAACACTCACAGGATTGGCATAATCCAATACCTGGAATAAAACTACATGATTGGGATAACCCGATGCCTGGATGCAACACTAACAGGATTGGCATAGTCCAATACCTGGAATAAAACTACAGGATTGGGATAACCCGATGCCTGGATGAAACACTCACAGGATTGGCATAGTCTAATATCTGGAATAAAACTATAGGATTGGGATAATCCAATGCCTGGATGCAACACTAACAGGATTGGCATAATCCAATACCTGGAATAAAACTACAGGGATTGAGATAACCTGATGCCTGGATGCAACACTGACAGTATTGGCATAGTCCAATACCTGGAATTAAACTACATGATTGGGATAACCTGATGCCTAGATGCAACACTCACAAGATTGGCATAGTCCAATACTTGGAATAAAACTACATGATTGGGATAACTCGATGCCTGGATGCAACACTGACAGGATTGGCATAGTCCAATACCTAGAATAAAACTACGTGATTGGGATAACCCGATGCCTGGATGCAACACTCACAGGATTGGCATAGTCCAATACCTGGAATAAATCTACATGATTGGGATAACCCGATGCCTGGAAGCAACACTCACAGGATTGGCATAGTCCAATGCCTAGATGTTAATCACAGGATTGGTAATAGCCCAATGCCTGATTGTTATCACAGGGTTGGTAATAACCCAACACCTGGATGTTATCACAGGATTGGTAATAACCCAATACCTAGCTGTAATATCACATGATTGGCATAGTCCAATACCTGGAATAGTTGCACAGGGTTGGCATAGTCCAATGCCTGGAATAACCTCACAGGATTGGCAAATCTAATACCTAAACATATTATGATGATGCATATTCACATGACTGGTATAAGTCAATATCTGGTTAGCAGATTGGATGAGGCCAACAGATAGAAATGAGAATGATTCATGGATGTCATACCATGATAATGAGTATCACAAGATGAGCTTGAGATGTTTAAATAGTATAATGGATAAATGATATAAATGTTCTTCATATTCCTTATAAAGTGAATACATGATTTACTACTCTATGATAGATAGTTGTAATGCTTTAAAAGACGAGAATGTTCTAAACTGCTTATCCTCTGCTCAGTTTAATACTATTTAACTGTGACAATAACATTGTTGGCGGAGAGTTATATCTCTCGCTAGGACAATTATCTCACCCTGTGGGATCCATATTTTTTTAGGTGGACGTGTACGAGGGGTGTGGAGACCATACTGTAGAGGGATAACTTCAGCAGCAGGGACAACAGTGATAGCTCAAGTTGAGTGTACTTTCTATCATATATTATAGAAAGAAGTCTTATGTTCCATCTATGTACTCTTAGGTCCATGGATTTGGTACGTGTTGGTTTTATGAACAATCTAAGATTTTGGCTTGTATGCCCCAAGGTTAGATGTTGCTTTAAGTATATGTTTTGAGAAAGCAACTGTTCTATGTTATCCTCTAAAAGAGATGGTATAGTGTATGTACAATATGATCAATGATGAATATCATGTTTTGGTTCTTCCTTAAAGAGTTTTCCTAGAAATGGATCTCTTTGCAAAATGATTTTAATTTTTAGTGATTTTTGTTAATCCACTGCTTATGATTATTCTGCATATTTATTAACGATTTGGCTGTCAGTTTGGTGGCGGTCGTTACAGCAATGAACTCAGACAACGGGTAGATTGGCGGAAAGGGACAGTGAAGAAACATGCGGCAACAGCAGTACTGAGGACCACCGGCACAGGCAAGGCATTAGTAAGCAGTGGTTATGACAGCCTTTTCTAGGCAAGAAGCAGTAGCAAAGCACTCGGTGGCTGCGACAATGAGTAGGGCTGGCGGCTAGGCATTATAGGGTGGTTGGATAGATGGCAATAGATGGAGAGCAGGCAGCAGGGCAGCGGCAATAAAATAGATAGGGAGCGGATGATAGGGAATAGGAGATGATGCAATCAAGGAATGGAGAGAATGATCAGAAATTTTCCTGCGGGTAGCCAATCTCCGCCAAGGGCAGCGGCCGCCTGCAAGGGGGCGCCCCTTTTATTTCTCTCTCTCTTATAGAGTTTTGGTCCCTAGGATGGATGCTCTCATACCATGTGAAGAGAGACCCTACTATATATAGAAGAACAGGGAAGGGTACAACGCTACAGGATACAACCTAAACCTAATGGGCCAACACATACTTGGTCCCATATTATAAAGACATTTAATATCATAAATAAACATACTCTCTACTAATATTAAAGTGTGGGGAGTGCACATGTGGTTCTAAGTCTGGGGCTATCAAGTTTTGGTCATAACTTTTTTATTGTTCGTTTATGTCTGTCGTCCAAGTTGGGCATGTGATTCTCCCATGTTCCAACTTATAGGGGGTGTTAGAAGTATAAGTCATATTATATATGAGTCGAAGTCTATAGGCCCATATAGAGTCTACTCAGGTTTGGAAATCTCTAGAGTCATGTTCACCTTCTCCTATATACAAGAGAGGTTTGTCTTGTATTAAACAATTGTGAATATGTCATCTATCTAATAATTTTCCAACAACTACTAAGCTTACTAAACACGGTCTGGTGATTATTTCAGGTCATATCAGATCATTTGAGTTGGCAAACCTTGGTAGACTTCCCCTCAACAAGATATCCCAAGGGTTTTTGCATATCAGCCTCTTCATTAAGATCACCATGTAAGAGAGCCCTCTTGAAATCTAACTGAAACAATAGCCAGTCAAGACGGGTTGCAACAGAGACAACTCTAACATAATCAATATATGTTACCAGTGTTGAAAGAGTCAACATCAAAAATCAAACTAAAGCCTTTATTAACAAGTCAAACATTGAGGCATTTTGTGGTGTGAACTAATTTGAATTTAAATGAAAAAGACTCATCAAAATACAACAATGTTTTTATGTGGAAGTGGAACAAGGTCCTAAGAGCATTGGTCTACGATGTTGTCATCTCTTCAAGTCTCACCACTTCACAGACACTTCCATGGGGTAGTTGTGGTCATCACCGACACATGTTTGATGCAAACACACAGTGGACACAATTGGACATGTAGTGGACACAGGTAAGATGTGTTCATTTTTTTAGGTCTGCACATACAATGTGCACAACATGCACACCATAGGCTCATAATTATTTGATATATAAAATAAATATAGATATTTGATATATAAAGGAACATAAACAATGTATTCTCCCTCCCTCCTCTTCTTCTAACACACCATCAATATATCTCCCCTCCTACTCTTATTAGTCATTGACAATTATATGTTGTAGATAATTTTTGTAAAAAAAACTAGTCATTCTAAAGATGCTCCTCTAGGAATTGAGCATCAAAATATATTATAATTCATCATTCTCCATTTGTATGTATTGAATTTCATATTTAAAATGTATCATGTTTTGATCATTTTGTGAAAAGACTTAAAACACATCAAACATCCCAAACCAACTATAAACAAGTACAATCAATACCTTTGAAATAAAGCATCCATGTAAGTGATAAATAGTATATTCGTTGAAATCAATAGTGTGGATAGGCCACATACATCATTATGGATAAGATAATAAATGATTGAAGCACATAAAGGCATTCGAATTGGAAAGTAAATTGTATGATTTTTTCCTAATTGGTATTAATCACATGGAAAACCTCGCACAAATTGGGACTTGTTAATTTTGTGGTCGGAAGACATACAAACACCATATGAACCCGTCGCAAGTGTACTAAGTCTATAGTGGATAAGAAAAAGCGTGATTAATCAAGTGAAGTAGAATCTCTCATGATTTTCTTTTCTTCTTTGATCAATTGATGTTGAGGTTGATAGCCCCTTTGGAAATGTAATGTGTGTCCCATGATCCACGGATCCAACTATTTGAAAAATATGTTTGGGCTTTTTTATAGTAGGAATCAAAGATAGCTAACCGTACACTGACTAGAGGTTGGCGGTAACATCCGTGAAGGGACCTATGGATGGTGGAGGCATCCATGTGGACTCATGTTGTTGCTAGGTCCCCTGGAGGTTGTTAGCAAGTACTGTCCCTTTTGCAACTGCAAACAGAGTTCTTTTTTCACTAGGCAGGGTAAACACAATTACATGTTGGACTCTCTCCCAGCAGTAATCAGTAACCTCTTGTATATTTCCCTTTTGTGAAACCTTCTAGTTGTGGCCAATAGTTCTTGCTCTCTCCTTTTTTTAATACGACAATCGTCTATGGAGTGGAGAGAGTTGATTCCAGAAGCGACATGGTGTGGTCGAGATGAGTGAGCCAAGACAACAGTTGTGTTGGGAAAAGAGGTGGTGATGGTACCATATAGAATGTGGTGTACGGATGGCAGTACACAAGGACTGAGAAGAGATCAATTGTTTCTACTGTGGGATAACACCCTTAGCTAATGTAGGTACTCATATAGGTAATCCATGATTCATGTAATTTCTTTCAGGTCTACAATTATTTTTTCTTATCTATTAGGTTGTTCTTTTTGCCTCCTAATAAGAAGAAAAGTTGATACTTTCATCTGTTGATAAATGTATCTCATACATAAAACCTTTGTTCTTATGATAACATAGATGATAACTCAATATTACTAACTTCATGACATTGTTGTCGAGTTCTAATCTAAGTTATTTAGTAACTATCAGGCCCACAAACCGGCTCACTTATGCCTTTCACACGGCAAACTACCAAGCATAATTCAAAATTTTGGTTCGACCAAAATTTTGATTTTGATGGTGACCGGATATAGAAATGGAGGTGCTTCTGACCTTGTCATGAATTTTGAGAAATTTTGACGATTTCAATGAACTTCTCCCACTTTGGGCACGAATTTCAAAAAATTTCACCATTTTTAAAAAAAATGTGAATTATTTGAAAAATGATGTATGTTGACTGTGTGTTTGTTATTATTTGATTGGAGAGGAGATATTGCTTGGGGGTCTTGTAGCTTACATCTAAGGCACATAAACAATTGTCCAGACTAATGTACTACGATCTTTCACTTCTACTCTATTGGATTAATAAATGCTGAAAAAAGTGTGAGGCGTAATGAGGCATTTTTGTTTCGGCGAGGCGAGGCGTAAGCCTCAAGGCGGACGAGGTGTATGCCTCAAAATGTACCGAGGCGTATATATATATATATATATATATATATATATATATATATATATATATATATATATATATTCATATATGTATGCACACACACACACATATATATTTGTATATACACACACATATACATATATATACATACATATATATATATATATATTGTGACATATATATATACATATATATAATTATATATGGATATGTATGTATCTATGTGTATCATATATGTATATATAATATATGTCTATATATATAAGTTATATATATATAACTAAATAATCAAATCAAAAAATAGTATAGCACTGACGTGTAGCACAACTTGGCCACCAGCAGTTGGATTAGCCACCACAGCCACCAACAAGGGCTGGAGCAGCCCCAAGACTGATACTTCCTGGTTGCCTGGAGGTGGAGGTCTTCTATTTGAATAAATACCACTTGGATTGGGCCCAATAACAGTCCAAATAGTACAGCAAACCATCAGTTTTAGGTGGCAGGCAGAGGCTTACGCCTCTTGAAAAATGAGGCGTCTGCCTCTGAAAAAGTGATTATGGCTTAAGCCTTGGGGCGTCCCTGAGTGTGCCTCGCCTCAAGGCGTACGACTCTAGCGCCTCAGGGCGCGCTTTTTTCCATGGGATTAATACTATAACTTTTATCCCAAAATTAGGTGTTTTACAAGTTGTAGAACTACCCAAATTAGGGAATCTAATAGTTAATTCTCTAGATTAAGTAGTATCATAATTAATTGGATATTTCACATAGCAAACTCACAAAATATAACTAGTATTGCATTTTTCATTCTGAATTAGTTGCAACTTGTAACAATAAAGAGTATTTGGATATGATAAGGATGACCAATTCAGAGCTCTAGAGAAGCATTGTCTCCTCTAACCCCGCACCTTTACACCCTCCACAAGTGTGCAACAATAGATAGGACATGAGGCACATATCAGATAAAATGAGTTTGATTATATAAGTCAATCATATAACCCAGCTTATGTTTGAAGAAGAACCGTCGGTTTGGGGTAATGTGCCTAATCAGCCATCACACCACTCTAGTTTCAATGAAGTAATCAATACATTTTCTTATGCTGCAATAGATTGATATCCAATTTTGTAAGATGTAATAGATTGTGCTTGAACTTTCTTATAAGATAATTCCTTATGTCACCGGAATTGGCATTGATATCTCCATCGAAACAGTTCAACTTCTGTTCACTCACACATGTAAGACCCTTCCTCCAACATCAATATATGATTTTATTTGTACACAGTTGTATGGTTTATTGATATGTTGTAGACTTGTAGTAAGTTGTGAGTTCCATAATACTCACTCACATACTAGCAATGCTTCTGTACAACCTGTCTATATATTGTTCTTGCAAACCATGACGACTTAATTCATTCATTTCACTATCGAATTCCCCATTGAATTTCCCAGCAAAATAGTTTAGCTTTCTTTACTCAGACATCAGGATCCCTCCACATATCATGTAGAGAATATTATTACATATATGAATAGATTTACACTAGTAAATCATCCTCGTAAACTTTCATTAATTAATTCGTGCATTTGGCCATCGAAATGCCAGGAACGGATCTGTCAAAATTTCCGTCAAATTTTTTTGAAACTTCTGTTCACATGGCCACGTCGAAATCGGACATTTTCTTCCATGTGACCAAGTTAGAATAGATAAATTTATGTCATCCTGTCGTAAAGAACATATACATAATGCCAAATGGTATTTTATGACCAGATACCCCTTCACTAGTCTTTTCTGTATTTCTAGCAGCCCTTTGTTATAAGGAAAGGCGGTGTATAATACACTTAAATATAGTATCAATTAACACATTAATTTTATTATTTCATTGCATGCTATGAAAATATTATGTGAGAGTAGAAATCATTTGTCCTTTTATTTTGCTAAGCATTGTTATTCTTTCTTGAATTGCACTGATTGTTGGTATACTTTAGGTGAATGTGCTCAGACATGGGCAGCTGAAATGAATGAGCATTTTCTTCTTTGAGGTACACTGCAACCTCAGGGTTGTCTATACCCTCCGACTGGATCACAGCTTGTGAAGTTAGTGTTAATACAAACCTTTGGATTGGATTATTCATTCTGGGTCATTCACAACCTCTAGGTTGACTGTTCGCTCCTAAAGATTGACTATAGGTATCTAGTACCGAAATGACTCCTTGGCTGAATATAAAAATATGATATTGTTGCCATTATGATGATGATGAAAGACAAACTGATTACACGAATTTTTTGTTAGATGGTTAGATTGCTATTGTTTATATTTACCTGATGTGGCTGCATACTTGACGGGAATTCTTTTACTCTAACATCTGGATTCCACATGTACTTGGTTGATTGTGGCTATGATGCTCCTCTAGGTGAACTAAAGACGGTAAACTAAAGACGTTGGAAATCGGCTTATGTGATTTTGATCTCGATACGAGATTTATTTTTTGTATTTTAGATCATTAGAAAAGGTTCACGTTAGAAAAGGCACACCTTGAAGCACCAAAGGCGTACACCTAGAGAGAAAGCAGACAATCGTATGCCCTAAGGTGTGTGCCTAGTCTCATCTCCCCATGGTGTGTGCCTCATTTTTGCAAGGCAAACAAATAGGCCCAAGGCGCCGAGGCGCTCAAGAGGTGTAAGCCTCTAAGGAAGACGAGTAAGGGGAAGGAGGAAAGGGAGGAGGGCAGTAGATGCTACCCAGCTTATGGTGGCAGTATTGATGGTTGCTACCGCAAGTAGTAATGCTTTTTGATGCGCACCCCAGC
This sequence comes from Alisma plantago-aquatica, assembly GCA_963693085.1. Lineage (NCBI taxonomy): Eukaryota > Viridiplantae > Streptophyta > Magnoliopsida > Alismatales > Alismataceae > Alisma > Alisma plantago-aquatica. The sequence continues at coordinate 66,026,712 of OY856411.1, read as the reverse complement.
AGCTAAAGCTCTCGATGTTGTTGCTCGAGACTACAACTTCGATGTTTATTGCTGCTTCTTGCTGCAGTAATGGCATTAGTTGTTTCTACTTGCGGTTGTATCAGCGGCAGTGGTGTTTTCTGCGGCTCCTTGCAGCGACAGCATTTGCTGCTGCTTCACATTGGCAACCGCTACTGTCATTTCTTCCCCCATCTAGCTTTTTCTGGTGCTTTGTCTAGTTAGGGAGGAATAAAGGAGGCGGAATCAGCAGGGAGAGAGGTGATGAGGATTGGAAGGAGGGTTTATGTGTAAGGAGATATTGGATGAGAGTTTAGTGGGTCAGCGAGGATTTGCATTGTCTATTTTGTCTTTTTCTTAGTCAGGGGCTTACTTTAACGGCCTAGTTCAATTTGTGGCCGAATATATTTGTTAGAGAGTGCATAGGAGGTAAAGAGATTTAATTCATCAGTGAACTCCTGTATATAGAAGGGTGCCAAAATTGATGGGCCAACATACTTAGGCACATATAGTAAACAGAGAATAAATCCATTATAACTTATCAACTCTTAGTACTCCCCCTCATTCTGGTGCATGGTAGAATACCATCTGCAGCTTGCTTAGACAGAGACAAACATCTAGCCTTAAAACCATGTTAAATAGTGTTTTATTTAATTTCTTTATATTCACTTGTTATTTTTCTATTCTATGAGGACCTCTGTGTAATGGTTCTTTTTATAAATATATGGGATGAATACATTGTGCACCCTAACCCTTACATACATTTCAAGATGGTACCAGAGAAGGTGCTCTAGCCACCACCCGCCCTGTAGTCGCCGCCCTCTCTCTCTCTCTCTTCCCTGGCGGCGTCCCCCACCCGTCCGCCGCCGCCCCGCCCAACACCGCCCCGCCCGTCGCCGGATGCTGCCGCCGCCTTGGCGCTAGCCTGCAGCCGTGCTGCCTGGTGCTCCTGCCGCTGCCACTGGCAGCCCTCCGCGTGTGGGCCTGGCTTATTAGTGCAGCCCACACGATCGTTGTTTATGATCCGACTGTTCATGTTGAGGGTCTTTGGAGACCTACCCTTTCTTTCTGCTCGCGTCGGACCTTGTGCCTCCGGGTTCTCTATTGCGCCTTGGCTTAATTTTCATGTAAGTTGGTCCTTCCAGTTGCTCTATCTGCCTGCTACCGCCTAGCCAGAGGATCTAGGCAGTTCTGACTCTTGCTGGTGTTCTCTGCCATTTTTGGACTTGGTCTCCCTCATGGCTTCCTCCTGTGACGACTTTAGTCATCAGTGACTATTGTGAAGCTAGATGGGTGCAACTACCAACATTGGGTTTGCTCCATGGAGATCTTTGTGAAGTCACAAGGCAAGCATTCCCATCTAACTGAGGCTTCGCATCCTACTCCACCCCGTACTGCCGAGTCCAAGGAGAAAAAAAAATCTATGATGACTGGTCAAGGATGACTAGACCATGATGATGTGGATTCTGAACAACAGTTAAACTCACATCAGCGTTACTCTACTTTGTCTCCCGACTGCCAAGGGGATGTGGGATCAACTGGTCAACACCTACTCGCATAGTAAGAATATGAAGGTGTATGACCTGAATAAACAGTTGTCCCACCTGCACTTTACTGGCCAGATATTGCTGATTATTTTTTGACCTTTAAAGGCGTCTAGGCTGAGCTTGAGAATCTTCATCCCTTATCTATTGACTTAGCCACGATGCAACAGCGGAAGAGGAACTACAGCCTTCCTGACTCATATGTTGGTGTGGTTGACCTGATTCTCACCAGTGATTCTTTACCCACATTGGTAAGTGCTTTTCATCATCTACAAGGACTGTCGACTTCCTCGTCAGATTTTCCTTCTAACACTAGTGACACTACTGCTCTTGCTACTATGTCTGGTCGTGGTCATGGTAAGGATCGCGGTCGACCTCCGGACAACCGGTCTTCTTCTCTTGGACGGGGATGTGGGTCGCTTGGTTGTGCTCCCTTGGTCGTGGCTCATCTTCTAATGCTTCTGGAGGTGCCATTACTCCGCGGTACTGTGACTTTTATGGCCACAACAACCATACTGAAGATAGGTGTTGGAAGAAATATGGCACAACTACGTGGGCCAATGTTGTGTCTGAGGGTGGTTCTCAAACACCTTCTGTTGCTCACTCGACCGCCTCCACTATTGAGTTCATCCTCTCTGAGGTGGAACGTCTCCTTCTTGAGAGGACTGGTGCTTCCTCTTCATCTGTTGTTGAATCTGGAGCTCACACTGCCACTTACATTGGTTGTGATTTTACCTTCTTGAGTGCTCCTTCTTCTAGTGTTGGTAATGCCAAAAGGGTGATTGACTCTGGAGCCTCTTCTCATATCTCTAGCAATCGTTCTCTCTTCTATAGAATGTCTAATCCTTGTTATAAATTTGTTGTTATGCTTGTTGATGGTTCTAAATCTGTTGTATCTGAAATTGGTTATATCTTTCCTCAAGTCCTTCTGTAGTTTGCTTTATATGTACCAAATTTTCCAGTAAACTTGCTATCTGTAAGTAAAGTTGTACACAATCTGAACTGCAGTCTAACCTTTGCACCGTGTACTTGTGTTTTTTAGGACTTTTGCATGAGGATGAAGATTGTGGGGGGCATAAAATACCTGATGGACTCTACTACTTGGATGAGTTAAAACGGATTGGCACTACGGCTCTGGCTTCAGCATTATCATCTTATGTTTCTAAATTATAATGGTATTTCAGACTTGGGCATCCGTCAGCTGATAAATTAAGATAGGTTATTTCTAGTGTAGGAACGCACAGTTTTCAGTGCGAGGCATGTCAGTTAGGCAAACAGTCCAAAACTGTATTTCCCAAAAAATCTCAGATTAGTAGCAAAAATATTTTTTATTTGGTGCATGTTGATGTATGGGGTCCTTGTCATGTTCCAAGTTTGTCTGGCAATAAATATTTTATTTTGTTCATTGATGATTACTCCCATGCTACCTAGTTGTTTCTGTTGAAAGATGAAACCCAAGTTGTCTTGACCCTTCACGCTAAACGAGATTACTCAAAACATAAAACACAATCAATCACTAATTAATCACATACACAAAAATATGGGTAAATTAAAACCGATTTCAACATCAACACCCGCTCAGAAACGTTTGAAGGATCCCGACATCTTTCTTGTATCCCTACTATGCCACACAAATAAGTATTAATATGCTAACAAAAGTCTGATTCATTTGAAACAGTATATACAAATTTTATCTCGCCCGGACCTGAGAGTACAGGGACGACTCTAGAACAAACTAGACATCTAATCAACTTTATCAAAGATTCATTACTATAGCTCCTCTTTGCTGCCACATGTTTTTTTTGTCACTTCCGATTACATAAAAAAAATGTGGTGAACCACGGGAGTGAGACCCAGTCCCAGCAAGAGATATAACCATCAACAACGTTTATTGATTACAACAATTTTATGTAATTAAACTATTAAGACATTTAATCAGATATAACAAATAAGATCAATAGTACTGATGATTAACAAAATACATAAAGGAGCAGATAATAACTATCAGTATTAACCAGACTATCATCCTTTATCTTGTTGACAATATAAACAGTTCAATAGCATATGCAGTTCTAGCATCATAAGCAAGTCTAGTAACATAGCATAGCTAACAACATGAGCATGTCTAATTCATTGAACATATCAACATTATAAGAAGAGCTAACAACATAAGCACAACTATCTAGATAAGCATGATTAGAAATATATGCATCTCTAGTTACAAAGGCATGGCCAGGATGCTAAACATAACTAACAAGATGAGATATCTAGCATCATGATTATAATCAGCAGTAGCATTATAGATATCAACATAAACATGACTATTGTATGTACACATTTACAATCTTATGATCCACAACATAAGAATAATTATTATCTCTTAATTGCTCTAAGCATCATCTTTATGTAAAGAGATCAAACAAGGGTTATCATCCAATGTGAAACGTCATGTATAACCCTAAACAGATATGCTATATGGTTGTATTACATCTTTTATTATGCCCTGAGGAAATTGAGGTGTTTCTGGATGAAGCCCAGGGCGCCCAAAAATCGCCCCTTCCATCACCCTAGGTGCGGCCTGCTGCCGTTCCGTCGAGCGCCGCTCTGTCAGTTGCTTTGTTCTATCTATCGCGTGAAGTAGAAGGGATAAAACGAGAAAGGAAAATAAGGGTTATAAATCAAAAACTGGAAAATTTGCAACCAAGTCCAAGAAACACCAAAAATGTCATAACTATTGACTCGAAGGTCCAAATAACACAATTTCTTTTGCAACTTTTCAAGTGCAAGATACTCTACAACCCCAAGGCATAAAAACATGACAATTAGCTTGTCTTAGATAATCAAAATACTAATCACTTCTTGGGCACTTATTTAACTTAATGATTAACACTGCAATTATCATTAATTACCTCAGGTGGTTCAATCTCAACTATTAATTCACATCTTAGCTTTTCTTGATTTTCCATGATGTTTAACAAGATACTTAGCACTAATCAAGGTTAGATCAGAGTTTTAAATATTCAATTATGATAATTAAGCACATTCAACTCATTAAATGAGTTTAGGGGCCTCACAACTATAAACCCCTAACAGGGATTTCACCCCTGAAATCCAAGGTAAACAAAGATGGGTACTTACTTTGCACCTCATCCTATTACCTTCACATGGTTACTTGCATATCATGGTGATGTACATCATTCATACATATCTCATCTTGGGTCAGCACAAAAACGCCCACATAAGAAGACATATCATGATCCCGTAAAGAAATTTAATGAACCACATCTCACTCTTATTCAACTTGTTCTCATAGAAGTTACTGCTTCAGAAACCCTAAGGTTTTTGAAGAAATATTGATAATAATTTTTTTTACCATAATTGAAATACTTTGTCATGTCATCATTTAAATCTTGATATAACTTGTATGACATGACTGGAACACTTTGTTCCTCCTATTCAAAAATTCTATTTGTACATTGGCTAGTCTAAAGGACATATCTCTAAACTTATCATGGTCAGGTGAATTATGTCATCCAATCTAAATCTTATGCATTGATATTTAATCATAGGTTTATCTTAAAGGAATACGGTATCGCATATCTATTGACGAACAAACCATCTATCCTTGATAGTGGTCTTATCCAACTATCACTGAACCATACACAACATTATAGAATCATTTAAAAAAACATTTAGAGAGTCATCATCAACTCTCTTTCTCTCTCTAAGGGAGAGAAACACTTGGATTGTTCATTTAATAAACATCTCCAACCTTCACATATTTCTCATATTATTGATACATCTTGGATACTAGGATTCATTACCTTGATATCCACCTCATGCGCTATAAGGAACTCACATCCTTATCTCATCTACTTTTACCAACACAACAAATTTCAAAACTTATAAGAGGAGTCTTCCTAATTATTGGAAGGTTCAAAAGCAAAATCATCACAAACTTTATGATCGTTGAACCATAGTCCAAAAAACCTTATTCTATAATAAGATATCCATCCTCATGTTTAGAATGAATCCACACATACCAAGTGGAAATGACCCACTTGAAAGTTGTGCCTGGAAAAGAAAGACACAAAGGGAAACATACTTCCCACATCATAGCAGTATTGTTCAGGGTCACTAACAAAAAGGTAACCAATTCTATTTTCATTATGTATATTACAACTTCTTATGTATCATTTTACCTTTTTCAATTCGGGTTCCTTGCCATTAGCATAGGAATCATCGTGATTAGCATATCTCATTACTCCTTCTTTGATGACTATTTATCACAGTTGGGTATGTTGTCTTATTTTATTATGTTTTTCAACCACTTATCGATAGGTAAATCATCATATTCCACATTTGGTTCACTAAATCAAGATCATCTCCCTTAATTTCTTTCACATGCCATGCTGATTTTTTCATTAACACTTTCTTACACACATAGGTTGGTCTGAGATTAACTCAGGTTTCACCTTATTTCTTTGCCATTGTTCCCATTCATCTTCTCATTTTGTACTTCTTATAGAAGTTCTCTCTATCTTATGTGGATTTCATACCCTGATTCACTTTATAAGTATAGACTTATCTATCTTTTATTTTATTATCTTCTTGAATCACATCTTCAAGAACATCTAATTTGTGTTCAGATTTAGATTTCATGGTGTTGTATCTTTCTCTTATAGTTACCAAACATTCAAATTTTGATAGATAATGATGCAATTATCATCTTCTTTAAGGTAGGATTGAGATATTCACACCATGATTTCTTATTCATTATGCTCTATAGATTGTCTCAAAATGACTACTTGATCAGAGTAATCAGAAAGATACAATCTAAGAGTTCCATACTGACCTTTCTTCAATAATTGAATACCTGGTCAGGGCACCCAAATACTGAGATTAGGCAGTATGCACCATATTTTTGTGTCACATTCCTAACTTAGACATCATCATAGTCCTAAGTCCTAGTGTCCATGTAGACTCCGTGAACCTAAAGCTCTGATACCAACTCTATCATGACCCTTCACGCTAAACGAGATTACTCAAAACATAAAACACAATCAATCACTAATTAATCACATACACAAAAATATGGGTAAATTAAAACCGATTTCAACATCAACACCCGCTCAGAAACGTTTGAAGGATCCCGACATCTTTCTTGTATCCCTACTATGCCACACAAATAAGTATTAATATGCTAACAAAAGTATGATTCATTTGAAACAGTATATACAAATTTTATCTCGCCCGGACCTGAGAGTACAGGGACGACTCTAGAACAAAGTAGACATCTAATCAACTTTATCAAAGATTCATTACTATAGCTCCTCTTTGCTGCCACATGTTTTTTTTTGTCACTTCCGATTACCTAAAAAAAATGTGGTGAACCACAGGAGTGAGACCCAGTCCCAGCAAGAGATATAACCATCAACAACGTTTATTGATTACAACAATTTTATGTAATTAAACAGTTAAGACATTTAATCAGATATAACAAATAAGATCAATAGTACTGATGATTAACAAAATACATAAAGGAGCAGATAATAACTATCAGTATTAACCAGACTATCATCCTTTATCTTGTTGACAATATAAAGAGTTCAATAGCATATGCAGTTCTAGCATCATAAGCAAGTCTAGTAACATAGCATAGTTAACAACATGAGCATGTCTAATTCATTGAACATATCAACATTATAATAAGAGCTAACAACATAAGCACAACTATCTAGATAAGCATGATTAGCAATATATGCATCTCTAGTTACAAAGGCATGGCCAGGATGCTAAACATAACTAACAAGATGAGATATCTAGCATCATGATTATAATCATCAGTAGCATTATAGATATCAACATAAACATGACTATTGTATGTACACATTTACAATCTTATGATCCACAACATAAGAATAATTATTATCTCTTAATTGCACTAAGCATCATCTTTATGTAAAGAGATCAAACAAAGGTTATCATCCAATGTGAAACATCATGTATAACCCTAAATAGATATGCTATACAGCTGTATTACATCTTTTATTATGCCCTGAGGAAATTGAGGATACCACTCAAAATCCAACTGACCACTGCTAAGTCGAAATCAGTGCCATACAAGATCTAGGAAGAGCCGGACTCCTAAGATCTTCTCCGCCCCCGTTCAGTACGGGTCCGCCACAGTGACACAAAAGGTCAAGCTGCTAACAACCTAGTCCGTCCTTGGTACAGGTCACGACACTAGTGAAAGAGGTGGGTATGCATACCCTACCATCTGAGGTACAACCACAGTTGTCCTCCAATATCATCACATATATAATCATCGAGACACGACCGCAGCCGTTCTCAAACTAAGGGCTAGGTATGACCGCAATCATCCTCCCTAAACACTTGAATTCAGGATGACAAGCACCCCGCATACTCATCAGTATGCACTCCGAGTTTCCCTTAGGAATACTCGTTTTACCATCTGGCAAGTTCTGACACTCAGATGGATCTATGGCACAGGGCACTACATGATTAGAGTTTCACTTGATTAGTTATGCCAATTGGGTGAATTAAGGCTGCATCAAACAAGTGGACATACAAACCCTAATTCACTTCTAGCAAGCATATAAATATTAAAACTTGAAAAGATATAAAACTTATGAAACATAATTTCTCATCTTATCATCACATGGTACTATTCACTTGCCATTCATGAGACCACACTATTCATCATACTATCACAGGATATAAATCATTTTCACAATATCACAGGGCATCAACCCTTATCAACACAAGAGGATTACACCTCATTTAGGGCTCAACCATGCCCAAAGGTCATTAAGACCATCATACTATTCCCTGCAAGATCATCATTATCTCTGCATGCCTTATAACAAGGATCAACAACATCAATTATATATATAATATACCAGATCAACACAATATTGCATTAATGAGCTAAGAGATATTCATAAACAATCATAGCAGGGTTATATTAACATTAAAAATATTCCTTTATTACATCAACATACAAGGAATCTAGATATGATTAACTCTTATCATATTCATTATATGCATGTTTAGCATGAAAAAGGATCGACCATGTGGCTATAATAACCACCAATTAACATATCAAAGCTATGATCATAGTAAGGAGGTTATTCTACCATCATTCCATCATATAAGAATGTTAAACATGAATGCTCATCTTTATCTGATTGCATTAGAGTTAGGTTCAGCATGATAAATTGTATCAATGTTACTAATCATCACTTATACCCAAACCCTAACTCACGGCATCCCCGTTGGATCATGGATGCAGAAGGTGAAACATCACCATCACATTTCATACTATTCTCAAGTATGAACTCACACCTGAATCAAGGTGTAACCATCATGTTATAGCATACTAGGGTTTTAACAATAATAGAGTACTTCATGGTTGTATTAGTCATTCAAGGACTATTCATACCCAATTACCATCATTTAGTTAATCAAAGCTAGGTATAACAAGCTATACCTAATTAGGGTTACATATCAACACAATGTGATTATAATCCCTTCTATTAATATGAATAAATAGGTAAGACTACCTTATTAAGGGTAAACCTCCATTTGTTCCATCATCATTCAATTAATATCACCATATCACAATATCACCCAGAACCATTGGATGTTTAAAAGGTAAGACTATTGGGTTGTTTACATAAGTAAACACCTTAGATAAACCACCTATGAAATCCTTGATTTGTGCTCTAGAAAGAGTCACCATTTAACCCTAGACATCCCTTGATTAACAACACAAAAATTCCCATTGAGTAGGCTAAAAACCACACTCAATTGCCAACAAGTAAAATCCTTAAGTTGATCATATAAAGGAAATCATCTAAATCCCATTATTAGGACCAACATATTACTCTATCCATAATTCCACTTTATTGGAGGAATAAACATTATATCTTGACCATTGGGTCAAGTTCATATATTAAAACCATCAATTACATTATATGTTCGACCATTGCATCAAGACCTAAGAAACCAGTGGTCTAAGGATTAATGAATGCTAAAACTATATAATTAACTCACCATAAATTGTAGAGACCTGATCCACCCTCATTAGTGATCATTAAATCACTATAGGTTGTTAGATCAACATTATATTCCTTAATGAGCATCAAATATTAAGTTGATGTCATCATTGATTGATATCATCAGTAGTGTATTTAATGATTGATAATTATACTTTTAATTGACCCAAAACCTGACCTAAGGGGTGACCATAGGTTGTCACCATCATTTGACACCCTTGATCACGACCATCAATTGTTATGAATACAACACCATAGGGTTGTTGCCATGGTACCATCATCGGGTCCTGGTTTATAGAAGAAATCAACTTTAACCCTAAAATTAACCATGGCTTGATAGGTGCTTAGCACCATAGGTTGTCAAACCAACCTGATACAAGTCATCTTATACCTTAGTGATAACATACACATGATCACACGTTCATATATAACTGAAATCAGAACAGGGAACATTATAAAATTCAAAATCCAAGTCAAGCATAGCTTTTTAGTGCATGGATCATCATTTTCAAGTAAGAACATAATCTAAAAAGTTTATGATAAGCAATAAACGTGGAGCAAGTTATAAAACTTACCTCTAATGCGAAGATGAAACCCCGCACAGAAGAAATCTCGAGCAGGTAGGATAGAAAATCCAAGAGAAGCTAGGAATTCGTCCATCTAGCACCTTTCTTCATCAAATGAGCAATTTAGGTTCTGATGAACCATGTAAATTCATTGGTCCAAACCACACTGATCAAATGATAAATTAAGTCATATAAGAGTGTCTAGAAGCAATTTATGAAATAAAAAGTCGGGCGACGCCAAACGCTGCCCAACGCCTGATAACGGCTGTTATCAGTGTAAAACACGCATTTAAATTAAACTTTTCAAACGCCAGAGTTAATTCATGATAAATGAGTGAATCCTTACTCACAGTGATTTGGACTGTCCGGATTCGTCCGGAGATGTGCCCAGGGCCTGTTTCCGGGTAAAAATTAGTTGTCTTCAACCTTTGTTAAATTCCTGGTCACAGTCCAGTTACACAGAACTAACTAGCGCCTAACCCAAGTTGACGGAAAGGTTCGATGCTTGGCTGGAAGTTGAAGACCTCGCTGAATCCTTGATTCGGAGTTAAGGGAAGTTGTTCCTGACACAAGGCGGGCCCAAGGCAGCCTCCTCTTGGCCATACGCAGCAGCCATAGTTTGCTGCTACTTGCCGCAGGTCCAGGTCTGCTAGGCGCTGCTGTATCCTTTGGCTATGATTTCGAGTAGAGACCTCAATGACGGAGTCATAGCGGCCATTTAGTACAACTTGCTTGCTCCAAATCACCCTCTGGACGGTGGCTTGCTGCAGCTGCAGCTTGGGCGGCCCTTACTGGGCGTGCTGCCACTAGGGCTCCGCCCTAGAGCACGGTTGGGAGAGGAAGAGGAAGAAGAAGAGAAGGAGAGGAGTGGGCGGAGATAAGGTGTTTCTGGATGAAGCCCAGGGCGCCCAAAAATCGCCCCTTCCATCACCCTAGGTGCGGCCTGCTGCCGTTCCGTCGAGCGCCGCTCTGTCGGTTGCTTTGTTCTATCTATCGCGTGAAGTAGAAGGGATAAACGAGAAAGGAAAATAAGGGTTATAAATCAAAAATTGGAAAATTTGCAACCAAGTCCAAGAAACACCAAAAATGTCATAACTATTGACTCGAAGGTCCAAATAACACAATTTCTTTTGCAACTTTTCAAGTGCAAGATACTCTACAACCCCAAGGCATAAAAACATGACAATTATCTTGTCTTATATAATCAAAATACTAATCACTTCTTGGGCACTTATTTAACTTAATGATTAACACTGCAATTATCATTAATTACCTTAGGTGGTTCAATCTCAACTATTAATTCACATCTTAGCTTTTCTTGATTTTCCATGATGTTTAACAAGATACTTAGCACTAATCAAGGTTAGATCAGAGTTTTAAATATTCAATTATGATAATTAAGCGCATTCAACTCATTAAATGAGTTTAGGGGCCTCACACAAGTTCTGCCTACTATTAAGCTCTTCTTTGCTGAAATTAAAACTCAATATTCTATGCCTATTAAAATCCTACATATTGATAATGCATTGGAATTTGTTCAATAAAATGTTAAATTATTTTATCATTCTGTGGGTACAATTCATCAGACTTCTTGTGCTTATATACCCTAACAGAATGGTGTCTCTGAAAGAAAAAATATGCATTTACTTGAAGTTACTAGAACTATCATGCTGCATTCTAATGTTCCCAAACATTTTTGGCCCTGAAGCGGTTCTTGCTGCATATTTTCTGATAAATCGTATGCCTTCCTCTGTTATTGGGAATAAAATTCATGTACAAGTACTACAACCCAATCTTCCTCTATTTTTTATACCTCCGAGAATTTTTGGGTTGACTTGTTTTGTTCGCTTGCTTTGACCTACTCAAGACAAGTTGTCTCCTCGAGCTAAAAATGTATTTTTTTGGGATACTCATGGACTCAGAAAGGATACCGTTGCTATAGTCATGTTACTAAAAAGTGGTTCACAAGCAGTGATGTATTTTTCTTTGAGGACACTCCATACTACTCTACTAAGGGGAACATGTTGAGTTCAGATCTCCTTGCAGTGCCTCTACCCATTATTAGTGATTCTACATCTGTTGTGCAACCTGATGAGACTACATCTCCTCCTATCATTATTTACCAACGAAGGAATCGACCACCGTAACCTACTCCCGCTCAAGACCCCCCACTGATAACCAATCTTCTCCTTCAGAAGGTCTTGCCCCTGTCGAGGTAACTTCTGATCTAGATTTACCTATTTCTCTCAAGAAAGGTACTAGATCATGTACATATCATAATATTGCTAACTATGTTTCTACTTCTCATATGAGTGTTCATATTATTAACTTTGTTGTTGTTGTCTTTGTTGTCTATGTACCCAAAAATGTGCATGATGCACTACAGTATACGTCCTAGACACATGCCATGACTGAGGATATGGCTGCTCTCACTAACAGAGGTACCTGGGATCTGGTTGATCCTCTTTTTGATGGCAAACCTGTTGGATGTCGTTGGGTTTACACTGTCAAGTATCATCCTGATGGAACCGCTGAATGCCTGAAGGCCCGTCTCGTGGTGAAAGGGTACACTCAAACTTATGGTATTGATTACTTTGAAACGTTTTCTCCTATTTCCAGGCTAAATTATGTGCAGGTTTTGCTCTCTTTGGCAATCAATCTGGATTGGCCCCTTATCCAATAGGACGTGAAGAATGCCTTCCTTTATGGTGATCTCTAAGAGGAGGTCTAAATGGATCAAACACTTGGGTTTGTTGCTCAGGCGGAGTCACATAAAGTCTGCCACCTCAAAAAGTCTATTTATGGACTCAAGCAGAGTCTGCGTGCCTGGTTTGATAAATTGAGAAAGATTCTATCTACCTATGGCTTTCTCAGATCACATGTTGATCATTCTATCTTTATTAAAAAGACGTCCTCTGGTATTGTAGTTCTTATTGTGTATTTTGACGACATTATTTTAGCTAGCAGTGATCTCTTTGGAATTAATGCTACTAAAGCCTACTTATGCAAGCATTTTGTCACTAAAGATCTGGGAAAACTAAGATATTTTTTAGGGATTGAAGTATCTAGGACTGCTAATGATCTTTTTCTATCATAACGAAAGTATGTTCTTGATCTTCTATAAGAAACTGGCATGCTTGGAGCTCATCCTACTGATGCACCTCTAGATCCTAATGTGAATTGGGATGATGATGAATCTCCTTTGTATCTTGATAGTAAAAGATATAGCAGACTAGTTGGCAAACTGATCTATTTGATTATCACTATAGCTAATAATTCTACTGTTGTTGGTCTTGTTAGCAGGTATCTTGACAAGCCTAGATAATGTCATTGGGAAGCACTGTGTCATATCTTGAGATATTTGAAGAAACCTCCTGGTAAAGGTTTATTTTATAGAAAACATGGTCATTTCTCTCTTGAAGGGTATTCTAATTCTGACTATGCTGGAAGCAAGATAGACAAAAAATCTACCTTTGGTTATTGTACCTTTGTTGGTGGAAATTTGGTTACATGGCGGACCAAAAAGAAAAATATTGTTGCTAGATCTAGTGTTGAGGCCGAGTACCGTGCTATGGATCATACTGCATATGTGATTTTGTGGGTGCAGTCTCTTCTAAAAGAACTTGATGTGGGATCTTCTACTCCTATTCCTATGCAGTGTGATAATAAAGTAGCTATTTTTGTTGCAAATAATCCTATCATTCATGAGCGGACCAAGCACATTGAAATTGAGTGCCACTTATCAGAGAATCTATTCTGACTGGTCGTACATGCACTCCTTTTACTCGCTCAAAAGACCGAATTGATGATATCTTCACAAAGCTGTTGGCCAAGAAACATTTCTTCTCTCTAGTGGAAAAGTTGGGCATGATTGATATCTATGCTCCAACTTGAGGGGGGTGTTAAATAGTGTTTTATTTGTGTTCTTTATATTCACTTGTCATTTTCTTATTCTATGAGGACCCACTACTACAGAAACAACATCCAACATCACTTTTATGGGTGTCGGTTGTTAAGTACAGCCGATGTTGATAACATTAAACGTCAGCTATTAAGTATGATCGATGTCTATATTTGAGGACCAGCCAGACACAGGTATCACTTTGTATTCAGCGTCGGCTGGATAAAAGAAACCGACACCTAAAATATCCCACAAAATCCAATTTTTGGGCGAAAAAAATGCCCCCAAAGTGTCACATACAGCGTCAATTTTTTATCGAATAACCGACGCTGAATGAGGATAATGTTTGTGTGAAAAGTTCCAATATCAGCATCGGTTTTCCTTGGAAAACTGACGCTAATAAGGGTTCCCACCAAAAAATTTAGGGTAAAGATTGTCCAATTGGATGTCGGTTGTTTCCTATCAACCGACTCTTAAGACGTTTAGGTGTCGGTTCTTTAGATAACCGATGCCTTTTACTAACTTAATAGACCCCCGAACAGCCGACTCTTCCCCTTTCTTCTATTTTATCATGAACAGCTAGCCGAGCAACTCTCGACGACTCCCCTGCTTCCTATTACGTCGCCGCCGCCTACTGCTGCTGGTGCCTCTTCTCGCCGCCGTCGCCACCACCACCGCCTCCTTCTCCTATTGCCACTCTACTCGACACCGCCGCCGCCTCCTACTCTGCTCGCCACCACTACTACTCACACAGATGTTGTTGCTCCTCACACCGCCGCCACTGCTCCTCACACCGCCGCTGCTCTTCTCCATGCTGCTAGCTGCTCAACAAGTGGCCCTCTTCTTCTTCCTCCATGCCCCTCTTCTTCTTCCTTCTCCCTCATTACCAACAGCAAGCTCGGCCGCGCTTGCTGTTGGTAAGGAGGGAGAAGGAAGAAAATAGGGTATTTTGTTCATTTATATTTTTATCTATTGCTTTGTATTTGTTTATCTACTGATTATATTTATTTATCTAATGCTTTGAGTTTATTTATTTAGATCACTACTACAGAAACGGACTTTTGCGTCGGTCGTTTAACCCCATTTGGCGTCGGTTTCTGACCGACGCCTATGTGGGCGCCGCTAAAGGTCGAACACTTCGGCGTCGGTTTTTTAACCGACGCCTATATTCCATATAGGCGTCGGTCTTTTGGTATATAACCGACGCCAAAAGTGTTCGCGCCACAAAAAACGGCATCATCTAGGGCACTTTCTGCGTCGGTTATTTACTAAACAACCGACGCCTATATGGAATATAGCGTCGGTCTTTTAGTAGATAACCGACGCATAAAGTGCCCTAGATGACGCCATTTTTTGTGGCGCGAACACTTTTGGCGTCGGTTATATACCAAAAGACCGACGCCTATAGGTTAAATAGGCGTCGGTTTGATATGAATATCCGACGCCATTTCCAGGACTGCTTTGGCCACATCAGGCGTCGGTTTATTGAAAAAAACCGACGCTGTAGGTCTTTCCTGACGGTTTTCTATAAATAACCGACGCCTATTTATATTTTTTTTTTCATATCAGTTTGCAGGCCTGCTGTGGCTGGTCAGCAGGATGAGAACCTGCAGTTCAGTTTTCTGAACTGCAGGTTTACGACATCCATTGATATCAGCCTACAAACAGGCCGCAAACCTGCAAAAGTCACAAGCAAAATTCTACACAAGTACATACATTCAGACATCAATTCAATTCTCACATTCACACATATAGAAACATTCAAATACATGTATTAACATTCAGAAATATTCATTTACATAGTATCATTCATTATCGCTATCAACATCCCAATTATATCTTACAGTTGCCACTGCTTGTATGGCTTTTGCCCATTCTTCTCTTACTTCATTTAATGCTTCCATCGTATATGGAGCATGTATATTTTTTAAACGTTTACCTGTAGTGTTGTCAGTTTTAAACACCTGCAAAGAGAATGATGTATATATATAAGTAATAATATAAAAATAATATAAGATTGATATATTGCATACTAACTAATGAGACTATATATAATACCTCATGTATGGTATCGATGTCCAATGCGGCATATTTGATAATCATCTGCATAAATCGCATCACATAGTATGCGCATGCCCAGCCATTGTCTTGTGTAGCACACTATAAATTGAAACATACAAAATAATACAACTAAGCACAATTCACATCAATAATATATATATTCGAGTCGGGAACTTACTTGTACGTTCTGCCAATTTATTGGCTGGTTCTTTTTCCTTGGGACCGTTCCTCCAGCCTTTTTGAATGCATCTAAACCCCTACATGTTAATATAACACAATAAATTGCATAAGTAAATAGTAATGTAATAAAAGATGTTAACGGATATAAAAATGAAATATTTCTCACCAGAATAATGGCATTCTCATTACGTGTCCAATTTTAGTGTTCAATGTACTCCCCGCAGGATCTAGATAATAAACAGTGAATGTCCCGGGGACAATAACTAGTAACTCCCAATGTCTACCGCTACAAGTAAGAAGTTAACAATTAATAACTCAAAATGCAAAATAAAAATGGAATTTTCTTAAGTCCAAATTATAAATAAAGTAAACTTACTTGACATTGAATGGAGCTATTATTATCGTCTTCTTTTGCTGACCAAAAATTGTAAAAGAATCTATACAGTATTGTTGAACATTATCAGGGTCTTTAGCTACCAAACTAATCAATGATGGAATCAAAAATCCCACATGATCAAATGCAAATTGTTTGTAATGATCTTCGACTAGGTAGCTGCAAAACATATAGGCGTATGCATTAATATATAAGAAACCAGATCACCGGATCTTACACAAGGTATATGGATGTATAAACAAGATCTCACCTTATCCATGTCTCTATCATTGATGTATTCAGCCAATCATACATAAACAGCTCAATAATATCTTGTATAAATAAAGAGCTATCGTATGATTGACCTGCATAATCTGCATCTAAAGAAATAATTATAGGGCAATGTACATTATGTGCCCGTAGCCAACATGCCATTCCCCTACAAGCAGGACCTAACGGGTATGTTAGGTCAGTTGGAACCCAATCGGGTAATGCGGGAAGTGGAAGTGGAGGCCTAGGTGCTCCTGGTGTCTTCTTTTTAACCTGTACATATAATTTCAGATCAGTTTACATCATATATACACATTAACAGTCTAAATCAATGTAAATTTATCTTACAATTTCAGTCGTGTAGACGACATCTGCTTTGGGCCACAATATCACCCCGCCTTCTGCATCAGCAAGTCTATCAATATCCGGGTGGGGATATGGCAATGTAGCTTCTCTCCAATCAGGTAACACACGTATCGGGCTCACACGAACGTAGCCCTGTGGCATTGGAGTCCCGTGAAACATTGCCCCAGGAAGGGACGGGTAAGCCTGCGCCTCTGCAACAACGTAGTCTTGCATTCTTAAGCGGCATGGCTTCAATGCCTACAAATTTACGTAAAGAATATTATACATATATACATATCATCTTGAAAACATAACAACTTGAAAAGACTAACTACAATGTCATAAACAATACTTACAGCAGACGTGCTAGGCGATGGGTCTCCAGGATTACTCGCAGTCTGTGCATCAGGAGAAGAGTGGGTCGCCATAGGCGTATTGTAAATCAACCTAGGATATCAATAAATCTTTTGCTTACATATATTTGTGCTTCTAATCCTAATCCTTGACCTAATTCAGTAAATTTTGATGCATGTTGAAATAAGATTTAAACTTGTGCATTCTAGCATCGTAATTTGATTTGATTAAACCCTAACATTAATAAAACCCTAACATCAATTGTGATGAAACCCTAACATGTACATATCTTGTTGTTATGTATGCCCTGAGAGCCAATCATGGGATGATTGATGGGATACATTAAGATTGATTTGATAAACATCAAAGGCAAGCTTCCAATTCTTTCTGGTTCAGTCATATGAGATAGTGATAGAACAGATTGAAGGTATAGAGAATGACAATACTCAATGACCTATGCTTTCAAGTTGAGGACCTGAACGATGAGATCATACGGATGCTAAGAGTTTGTACATTCTTGTTATGTCCCTAGTCAGATGTCATTGTGGAAGGTAGATAGACAACAATGACACACAAGACTAGATTGTGGTGTTGGTTGATGACAGAATCTCATTAGTCATGATATAGAGATATCAAACCAAACACATAGGTACTCGTTAGAGAACAAGTGTACCGGACAGACCCACCGTGAGTTTGACACATGGAACCATGACATGGTATTCACAGTCAGTACTCACAGTGGTGGTGGTGAATGTGATTCTTTGACCTAAAATCACTACACTCAACACATGTCGTTGGGTATACTTTGACATCATCAAACGCATTCCTGAAACATGGGTTGTTATAAAGGTGATGATTGGGTGGCTTTGACACATGGGGCTTTTGAGGGGTGAGTGATAGATATGGGATTTGTCCCTCCTGAGGGAGTTTGATATCCAAGGCCACTTGATGGGTAGGATTGAGATAGGCGTGCGCACGCATGTGTGAATTAGTATGTGATATTGATGTCATACATATCTCCTTCAATCTACTCTGAGATCAAGAAAGTGAATGAACGTTGACAGGATGACTGGTCCATGCCTCGAGTTCATTCGGGATATCAGTGACAAAGGAATTATACATTCGCTATAACACCATTCACGGATTGTAGGATTGAAAGTTGTTCTCCAACTTTCTATTCCACTTGGGTAGCACTGATGTGTGACTAGGCACCACTCTTTGCTTGTGAAGTCATAAGTGTTATGGACTTTCACTGCCAATGTGAAAAGGACCTGCAGGGTCAGACACATAGGATTTAACCTGGAAGAGGAGTTTTGTCCACAAACTATGTTTAGATTGATTACTAAAGGAGTTTAATAGTTCAATTAAACACTCAATTAATTGATAGCTCAAAATCATAGTGTTCAAGGTGTTGGACAACTTGATTAGAGTATCAGATTGATTGAAATCGCAATTGACTGATTTTGCACAACCTGCACTCCCAACCGATCGGTTCAAGTGTTGAACCGGTCGGCTGAGGTTACTGAACCGTTCGGCTCAAGTGTTGAGCTGATCGGCTCAAGCCCAGGGTGAACCGATTGCTTCAAGTGTTGAAACGATCGATTCAACTGGTGCAACCGAGCAACTTGGGAAAATAGGATTGGTGAGAATTTTCCTTACGTTCTAAATTGCCCAATTTGATTGGGAAATAGAATTGGTATTCGATACCAATTGGGAACAAAAGAAAGAAAGTCAATCGGGAACTGACCAGGATCACCAACCGACCGGTTCACTTGTGAATCGACCAGTTGAGGTGTCCCAACCGATCGGTTGGTGCTCCAACTGACCGGTTCAGGTGCCCAACCGACCGTTTCAGTTGTGAAACGATCGATTCAGGTTGCGAGTTGGTTGCTTTTTATGGAAAATCTCGAACCCTTCTACTCCTGCTTTAGTCCCATATTGTCGGGGTAAGAGAACCCTGTCCCATGACCCTACTATATATATAGGGGTATTGGGGGTTTCTCTGAACACAACTCAGTGCAACCAGTTGCTCTGTAAAGTTGTCGTTCTCTCTGGTTTTGGTAACCGAGAGAGAGCCTGAGCAAGTGCTTCCCGCAAAGGGAGGTGCAGCAAGGGAAGGACAACTGCAGTTGCAACTGGAGGCAGGAGAGTGAGTGGGTGACTAGTACGCCTGTAGAAGGGTTTGGCTCCTTCCAATTCCTTGTGGGACAAGGAGATTAGAGTTCCAGGTGGTCCGTGTGGACTACTACAGAGGCGGGAGGTTTCTGTCGCTCAGGAGGACAACTGTCAATCCCGACAGTCCCGGTGCGACTAGGAGTTGTGAGTCCCGGTTCGACCAGGAGCTGCACAGACACCATCCAAGACCAGAGGTGAAGACCGCACAAGGCACGAGGTATTGTCTCCGAGCAAGCCTCGGGACAAGGTACGATTCCACAAACCTCTGTTTCCTATTGTATAGACGTTGACGTGTTTCCTCGGTTCGGGTTAAGGGAGGAGAAAATTTTGTTTCCACTGCCTTCTCTGCCTCCCCTAAAACCCAATAGTGGTATCAGAGCCACGTCAACTGCTCTATACTTCAGGATTATCGATATGATCGATTTTAGTTTGTCGCCTTTAATTATTGCATATGATGTGAATAATATTGGCTTTATGCATGTCCAATCTTGAATCCACAAACCCTAATTACATATATGATATGTATTATTAATGCACTCGATACGTGTCACCCTTAAATGAGTTTTGTGGTGGATGTATATCATGGTTATGGCCAATAAACCCTATCTGTGTATGGTTGTGTGTGGTTGCTTGCATCTCGGTCTACACACTGATTCCTTCTCTTATTCCTGATGTAACTCAAAATAATTCGAGATTTCTTTCTGATCTTTGCTCCCCCTGAATGTAACTCAGGGTTTCTCTTTTAAAATATAAAATAGGATAGATTTTTATTTCCTGTTATTTCGAAGAACGGCGAACACCAGACGACAGCTGAAACGATCAGTTCAAGGAGTGAACCGATCGGTTGGCGTTCCAGACGGTCGGTTCAAGGAGTGAACCGATCGGTTGATGCCCAGTTCGAGGAGCGAGACGAGCGGGTGGCGGCCAGGAGGAGATGCACGATGACCAGGCGAACCGATCAGTTGGAGGAGCCAACCGATCGGCTGGTGGCACCCAGACGACCAGGCCAGGATGAGGAAGTATTTCATGTGATGAGTTGATCAACTCGGATGGCTAAAGCACAGGGTTCATCTTGTACAGGTTGCATGTGATGTAGACCTAGATGACCGTGATTCCTCTTGGCTCGAGGAATCACATTAGGATGGCCATAATCATTGCTTTTATCATTTCGCATGTTCTCTGTGGGATATATCATGTATATGATACGTACTATGTATTGTGGTGATTGGATATGTATATGTATATAAACCAAATCCCTCATTAAAATATTAAGTCTTATATGCCTTCCATTAGCGGCACACATGAAAATCTCGATCGACCAAGCGTAGGTTACGCCAAAGCGTGGTGTGCCATCTATCTTGTGGAAGTGTGAAGGGTAGACATGTAGGTTCTGCCAAAGCAGGGTGCATGTTTACCGTGTAGCCTTTTGGGTTAGACTTAACTGGTGATTCTTAGAGCGTCTAGGCCCAGAGGCAAGGAATGTTCATGGCAAGGTGTTGCGCATGTTCATTCATCAAGAGTTGCATATGATGCAATTGGCATGATGGCCTACCTAAATAGTCAAGATTGTAGGGCGATCAGCCAAAGCTGACTCATGACTTGATGAAATATGGATCTTGCCCACTAGAAGGTTGTACGCTGCAATCTTCCGAATTAATGGTGAGGGCTATAAATTTGAAGTAAAATAGTGGGAGCGATAATTAATTAAAGGCCTAATTTTTATCGTCAAACTTTTCAAATCAATCAAATAAGACAAAAAGTGTTTTGGACTAAAATTGCATATATTTCCTTTTGTTAAAATAAATGGTTAATCAACAATAATCACTTTATTTGCGATTGGTCTTTTAGACCAACAAATTAAATGGGAATAATTCCACGACTGGTTAGGATGATGAGAAGTGTTCTCAATCAAAGAGCGAAAGCTCTATGTCCTAGTTATACCAGAACCAGATGAACTCAATCCCATCACATCAATGGCTGAAAGTATGCTTATGAAAGCATACCGAGGATGACATTGATGAGGAGTGCTTGATGTTGTGTTCTCTGAACTATGAGTTGCAGAGACAACATGAGACATATGATGTCTCAAGGACACTGTCCTAGTATGTCATGACAGAAGGAGATCTAGTAAGGTATTCACACAACTCAATGTGATTGGGTATGTGGAAAAACCTGAATAAGAAGGATTCCCTCTGAGCCAAGAGTTGGATATTGGTATGATACTGCAAATGTTGCGAGAATCATACAGTTCATGATGAACTATGACATGGAAAACTTTGACAAGCGTTGACAAAGTTGTTGGACATGTTGAGGATAGTAGAGGCAAAGATGAAGAAAGACAAACCATAATCTTTGATATGATCAAAGAAAGGGCAAGTCTTAAGGGCAAGGACAAGGGCAAAGAAAAGAAGTGTTCTGATGCTAGCCAGTAATCCAAGCCGTCTTCAGACTCAAGGCACATGGGAAAGGGTGTATGAGGAAATTGCCCTCTATATCTGGAAGAACAAAAGAAGATAAAGGATGGGGATAGAGATCTCCACCTAAGGTATCATGAAATGAACCACTTCTTTATCTGAGGTATATGATACCAAGATATGGATCTATCATATATGATGTGCAAGATCCGCAAAGAAGTGATGGCCTTTGTAGAAGGACCATGAAAGGAGTACCCATCATTGGAGCAAGTGTTGCTGCCATAGATAGGAGTATCTTTTAGTTTATTTCAGCCTCAAGGGTACGAAATAGAGTTGAGAACTGCTATTTCAATTTTCCAATAGAAATACTTTATTGTTGCATCTTGTTGAGACAAGGATGGCTATCAATATAGTTGATGTTTCAATTTCAAAGATATGATCTTTGTGGCAATGCCTTGTTTATCTTGTGGTATTTGATACGCATAAGATAAAATGATACCTAAAAGGTATTGATAACTCAAACAATCAAATTAGCATAAATCATGAGAAATTCATTTCTAGTTTCCATATGATGGATAAATCTAGACTCTTTTGGTTAGAGAACCAGCAAGAGACATGAATATCTTGGACATGATTAATCAATCCTCACTAATGGTAGTGGGAGAATGATTATCCTATTAGGTATAATACATGTGATGTATTTACATACCTATTGGAGCAAATGCTAATACTTCAAATGGTATTTTGAGAAATACCAATATGAACATCTTGAAGTGTTCAAGAATATCATAGATGAAGTACGAATTTGGTAAAGTGTTAATTCTTGATGAGATCAATGAATGAAATACTTAGACCAAAAATGTTTGAGATCCTTGTGAGTGATTATGATAGTGTATCATAGTGAACTCATGATTAAGGCATGGTGATGTCTAAATCAAGAAGGAATCATACTCTAAGGAGTTAGAGAATGATTATTAAATAACTGAATTCTTCTTAATAAAGAATACCCCACACTAATAAAGGACATTAAGAATCACAAGGAGTTGTGAGTTCTTATATCCTTGACAGATACACCTCAATTATCTATGTGATGAGTTGTTTAGGTGATGAGTCAACTATCTAGATGAATACGAGGAATCGGATTTTGAGTTATGGTATATGACCATTACATCCTAAATGACTTCCATGTGAACCATAAGGTATGACCTTGATGGTAGCACCCATTGGAATGAAATCCATAAGTGCAAATAAGTCTTAAGCATTAAGACACATGGATAACATTTTGAGAAGGATGATGCTTGTTGATTGCAACTTAATGACTAAGACATTTGGCATATGGATATTAAACTGCATTCCTATGAGGAATAAAACAAGGATGTGTACGTGACACAACCTATAAGGTTTATGAATTCACTAATGCAAATGAAGTCTATAAGTTACAATGGACTAATCAATGTGATTGATTGAGTACAAGCAACTCTGAATTGGATCTTTACTTTGATGATATAGTCAAAGGGTTTGACTGATTTGACAAAGATAAAGAAGGGATCTGTGATTTAGTGGGAGCGTATTCACATTCCACATGTTGATGTGAAATGGAAATGTTCTAGAATGGAAATCCAAAGTGGAAATTATCTTTAGGGAAGATAGAGGCATTTCCTATGTGATAGGAATAGAGATCTATAGATATAGTTCTCGAAAACCTCCTGACCTGGAAAAGAGAAAGCATACATTGGTAAGCTGTATTGAAGGGTTCAGTATGCACAGATTCAGTGGGAGAAAACTTGTCCATGTTTCATGGAGTTAGTATCCCAAGGCCAAGTGTCCAATTCTTATGAAGAATGCGAACACTAAGAATAGATATAGATCTATCATGTATGTGATCATCCCATTATCTTGCATGTATGGACATGGCGAGAATAAAATGCATTCATCATCTTGTATGTAGGACATGACAAAATGATGTGTTCATCCTGATAACTCGTATGTGGGATATGACGAGTGGATGTCTGTCTATTTCAGTAAGGGTTACTGGAATACCATGAGAACCTGAAAAGTACTTATGAAGTACTAGTTCTATGGGGATAAGGAAGAGTTTGATGTAAAGAGTTACTTTGATGCGAACTTCCAGAAAAGGACAGAAAATTAATCGCAAAATATATATAGGATATATATAAGTGAAAGTTTGTTGATAATTGGAAATGTTCCAATAAAACTATTTAAAAGGGAAATGTCGAGTATTCGTGTGTTAGAGAACAACAGTGGATGCTATATGGATCTGGAAGTTCATGAGATGAACTTGTAGATATTCTGGTCATTGATGACAAGTATGGAATCCTTGATCATGCAATGTGGCTAAAGGTTAGCAAAGGAATACTGGATCGCATATTACGGTGACTCCATCTCATACGTATGACGTACAACGAAGAGATGTGAGACATGCAATTTATACTGACTTTGGCAAGGTGTTGCCATAACTCACTATGTTGGCACAAGAGCACAGTAACATGTGGGACATGTTTGAAGATCACTATGAATATGATTCAAGGGTGATTGGCTCGCAGTGAAAGTGGGAGTCTGTTGGTATGTATACCCTGAGAGCCAATCATGGGATGATTGATGGGATACATTAAGATTGATTTGATAAACATCAAAGGCAAGCTTCCAATTCTTTCTGGTTCAGTCATATGAGATAGTGATAGAATAGATTGAATGTCTAGAGAATGATAGTACTCAATGACGTATGCTTTCAGGTTGAGGACCTGAACGATGAGATCATACAGATGCTAAGAGTTTGTACATTCTTGTTATGTCCCTAGTCGGATGTCATTATGGAAGGTAGATAGACAGCAATGACACACAAGACTAGATTGTGGTGTTGGTTGATGACAGAATCTCATTAGTCATGATATAGAGATATCAAACCAAACACATAGGTACTTGTTAGAGAACAAGTGTATCGGACAGGCCCACTGCGAGTTTGACATATGGAACCATGACATGGTAGTCACAGTCAGTACTCACAGTGGTGGTGGTGAATGTGATTCTTTGATCTGAAATCACTACACTCAACACATGTCGTTGGGTACACTTTGACATCATAAAACGCAGTCCTGAAACATAGGTTGTTATAAAGGTGATGATTGGGTGGCTTTGACACATGGGGCTTTTGAGGGGTGAGTGATAGATATGGGATTTGTCCCTCCTGAGGGAGTTTGATATTTAAGGCCACTTGATGGGTAGGATTGAGATAGGCGTGCGCACGCATGTGTGAATCAGTATGTGATATTGATGTCATACATATCTCCTTCAATCTACTCTGAGATCAAGAAAGTCAATGAACATTGACAGGATGACTGGTCCATGCCTCGAGTTCAATCGGGATATCAGTGACAAAGGAATTATACATTCGTTGTAACACCATTCACGGATTGTAGGATTGAAAGTTGTTCTCCAACTTTCTATTTCACTTGGGTAGCACTGATGTGTGACTAGGTACCACTCTTTGCTTGTGAAGTCATAAGTGTTATGGACTTTCACTGCCAACGTGAAAAGGACCTGCAGGGTCACACACATAGGATTTAACCTGGAAGAGGAGTTTTGTTCACAAACTATGTTTAGATTGATTACTAAAGGAGTTTAGTAGTTCAATTAAATACTCAATTAATTGATAGCTCAAAATCATAGTGTTCAAGGTGTTGGATAGCTTGATTAGAGTATCAGATTGATTGAAATCACAATTGACTGATTCTGCACAACCTGCACTCCCAACCGATCGGTTCAAGTGTTGAACCGGTCGGCTGAGGTTGCTGAACCGGTCGGATCAAGTGTTGAGCCGATCGGCTCAATCCCAGGGTGAACCGATTGCTTCAAGTGTTGAAACGATCGATTCAACTGGTGCAACCGAGCAACTTGGGAAAATAGGATTGGTGAGAATTTTCCTTTCGTTCCAAATTGCCCAATTTGATTGGGAAATAGGATTGGTATTCGATACCAATTGGGAACAAAAGAAGGAAAGTCAATCGGGAACCGACCAGGATCACCAACCGACCGGTTCACTTGTGAACTGACCGGTTGAGGTGTCCCAACTGATCGGTTGGTGCTCCAACCGATCGGTTCAGGTCCCCTACCGACCGTTTCAGTTGTGAAACGATCGGTTCAGGTTGCGAGTTGGTTGCTTTTTGTGGAAAATCTCGAACCCTTCTACTCCTTCTTTAGTCCCATATTGCCGGGGCAAGAGAACCCTATCCCATGACCCTCCTAAATATATAAGGGTATTGGGGGCTTCTCTGAACACAACTCAGTGCAACTAGTTGCTCTGTAAAGTTGTCATTCTCTCTGGTTTTGGTAACTGAGAGAGAGCCTGAGAAAGTGCTTCCCGCAAAGGGAGGTGCAACAAGGGAAGGACAACTGCAGTTGCAACTGGAGGCAGGAGAGTGTGTGGGTGACTAGTACACCTGCAGAAGGGTTTGGCTCCTTCCAATTCCTTGTGGGACAAGGAGATTGGAGTTCTAGGTGGTCCGTGTGGACTACTACAGAGGCGGGAGGTTTCTGCCGCTCAGGAGGACAACTGTCAATCCCGACAGTCCTGGTGCGACTAGGAGTTGTGAGTCCCGGTGCGACCAGGAGCTGCACAGACACCATCCAAGACCGGAGGTGAAGACCGTGCAAGGCACAATGTATTGTCGCCGAGCAAGCCTCGGGACAAGGTATGATTCCACAAACTTCTGTTTCCTATTGTATAGACGTTGATGCGTTTCCTCGGTTCGGGTTAAGGGAGGAGAAAATTTTTGTTTCCGCTGCCTTCTCTGCCTCCCCTAAAACCCAACATATCTATGATTGTGTTTGTTGGCATAGAAACTCGTCCAAAATTTACTAATTAGGAGTAAATCTTGGATAGTCCCCGGTTTGGGACTGTTCTTGAACACCTAATCTCACTTAGGATGTAAGTGTATAATGTGTATTGGGTTTTTGAAAAAATTTCGATAGCATTTCCCTGTTTGTTCACTAAGTACATACGTACTTAGAGAACAATAGGAAAATACTACCGAAATTTTTTTGAAAACTCAATACAGATTATACACTTACTAGTGATATTAGGTGTTCAAGAATGGGATAGGTGGTACACATTTATTATATATAAGAATGACATCATCTTTATTTGTTGGCCTAAAAACCCGTCTATGATTTACTCATTAGGAGTAAATCTCGGATAGTCCTCGATTTGGGACTGTTCTTGAACACCTAATCTCACTTAGGATGTAAGTGTATAATGTGTATTGGGTTTTTGAGAAAATTTTGGCAGCATTTCCTCATTTGTTCTCTAAGTACATATGTACTTAGAGAACAACGGGGAAATGCTGCCGAAATTTTCTTGAAAACCCAATACACATTATACACTTACTAGTGAGATTAGGTGTTCAAGAATGGGATAGGTGGTACACATTTATTATATATAAGAATGACATCAAATGTATTTGTTGGCCTAGAAACCCGTTCAAGATTTACTCATTAGGAGTAAATCTTGGATATTCCCCGATTTAAGACTGTTCTTGAACACCTAATCTCACTTAGGATGTAAGTGTATAATCTTTATTGGGTTTTTGAGAAAATTTTGGTAGCATTTCCCTGTTTGTTCTCTAAGTGCATATGTACTTAGAGAACAACGGGGAAATGCTGTCAAAATTTTCTTGAAAACTCACTACACATTATACACTTACTAGTGAGATTAGGTGTTCAAGGATGGGATAGGTGGTACACATTTATTATATATAAGAATGAAATCACATGTATTTCATAACCCTAGACCCTAATCTTGTTGTAATTTATACTTGTTTTCTCTTTGATCATAGAATGGATAGATCATGGATGTCCATTCGCAATCGCTGCACCCCAGAGTTTATTTCTGGTCTTGACCAGTTTTTTAGATTTGCCGAGGAACATAGGAAACAACCTGGAGATAGATTCTACTGTCCATGTAGGCATTGTGGTAACAACTTGAAAGTTAGCACTAGTGACGAAATCAAAAGTCATTTCATGTGCAACGGGATTATACAAGGCTATACAGAATGGAACCCGAAACCAGTGGATGTTGATAGCAGTACTTGTCTGGGAGAAGAAATTGTCTCCAATGACATAGATGTGAATGAACCAGTTCCAGTAGACATCGTTGATGTGATGCTGGATAGTTGTGGGGTAGAGCACACCCATCCACCTCTCATTTTTAGAAATATTGTGCATGATGATGAGATATCATTATACATAGGTTGTACTAAGTTTACGAAGCTTAGCGCTGTGTTGAGATTGTATAAACTGAAAGATAACAATAGATGGAGCAACAAAAGCTTCACGTCATTGTTGTCTTTGTTAAAAGAAATGCTTCCTGAAGGAAACGAGCTGCCAATATCAACATACCAGGTAAAGAAATTGTTGTGCCCAATGGGAATGGATGCCAAGAAGATACACGCATGCTCGAATGATTGTGTATTATTTCAAAAGGACTATGTGGATTTGAAAGATTGTCCAAAATGTGGTGTGTCACGGTATAAATTGACGATTTCGAGGGAGTCCAAAACTGGTTCTCCATCCAAGGTGATGTGGTATCTACCTATAATATCACGATTTCAATGCTTGTTTGCCAATCTGATAGATGCGAAGAATTTGAGGTGGCATGCAGATGTTAAGAAAAATAATGATGGGATCCTACGACATGCGTCTGATTCCCCACAATGGAGGAAGATTGATCTATTGTGCCCTAAATTTGGTGAAGAAGTCAGGAATCTAAAACTTGGGCTTTGTACAAATGAGATGAATCTGTACGGGACATTGAGCAGCTAACATAGCACTTGGCCAGTCATGCTTGTTATATACAATCTTTCTACCCGACTGTGTATGAAAAATAAGTACGTAATGTTGTCGTTGTTGATATCGGTCCCTTAGCAACCTGGAAATGATATCGATGATTATCTTGAACCTCTGATTGATGACTTAAAGAAACTCTGGAGTGAAGGTGTGATGACCTATGATGCTTCACGAAGAGAGTCATTTCGTTTGCATGCTATGTTGTTTTGCACTATTAATGATTTTCCAGCATATGGGAATTTGTCTGGATATAATGTCAAAGGAGCTAAAGTGTGTCCTATATGTGAAGAGAACACTGATTCAACAAGACTAAAACATGGCGGTAAGACTGTATGTCTTGGTCATCGAAGGTTTCTTACAAAATTCCATCCGTATCGTAGGAAGCGCAAAGCATTCAATGGATTGAACGAGGAACGAAGTGCACCTAAACCTATACCAGGGGAGGTTGTTTATGAAAGAGTAAAAAACTTTGTCAATGAATTTGGTAAGAGATCACAATGTACTATGGCCACACAGAGTGACAAATTTTTATTCAAGAAGAAGTCAATATTTTGGGATCTTCCTTATAAGAGTTCTTTGACAGTCAGGCATTGTATCGATGTCATGCACATTGAGAAAAATGTCTGTGAAAGTGTCATTGGTAATTTTTTGAATATACCAGGTAAGACTAAAGATGGGATAAAATCCATACTGGACCTACGTGTAATGGGATTAAGGTTAGAATTAATAGAATTATGTGAAATGGCAAATCAGAGAACATACTTACCTTCGCTTGTTACATGTTGTCTAGAAAGGAGAAGAAAGCTTTTTGTGAATGCTTGGTAAATGTTAAGGTGCCACAGGGTTACTCATCCAACATTCGTAGATTGGTATCAATGAAAGATCTGAAGTTGATAGGTCTTAAATATCATGATTGTCACACTCTAATGCAACAAATATTTCCCGTGGCAATTCGATCTATATTGCCAAAGCATGTAAGGTTTGTAATCACCAGACTTTGTTTCTTTTTCAACAGTTTGTGTAGCAAAGTTATTGACCCTGATACTCTCGATAATTTGTAAAGAGAAGTGGTTGTTACCCTATGTCAGCTTGAGATGTATTTCCCTACTACAGAACATGTCTTTGGCGTCGGTTGTTTATACCCTTTTAGCGACGGTTATTAAGAGACGCCTATGTGAGCGTCGCTAAAGGTCGATCTCTTAGGTGTCGGTTTTATAACCGACGCCAAAAGACTTCACGCCACCGAAAACGTGCCAGTAGGGCACCTATAGGCGTCAGTTATGTATAGTATGCCGACGCAGAAAGGCTTCGCGAAATGAGCCAGTAGGGTACTGATAGGCGGCGACTTTTATCCAATAACTGACGCTGTAAGTCTTTGATGACGGTGTTCTATAAATAACCGACGCCTTTTTTTTTTTCTTATCAGTTTGCAGGCCTGCTCTGTCTTGTCAGCAGGATGAGAACCTACAGTTCAGTTTTCTGAACTGCAGGTTTACGACATCCATTGATATCAACCTACAAACAGGCCACAAACCTGCAAAATCAACAAAATATACTTTTCACACAAGTAGATACATTCAGACATCAATTCAATTCTCACATTCACACATGTAGAAACATTCAAATACATGTAGAAACATTCAGACATGTATAAACATTTAGAAATATTCATTTACAAAATATCATTCAACATCTCTATCAACATCCCAATTATATCTTACAATCGCCACTGTTTGTATGGCTCTTGCCCATTCTTCTCTTACTTCATTTAATACTTCCGTCGTATATGGAGCATGTACATCTTTTAAGCGTTTACCTATAGTGTGGTCAGTTTTAAACACCTACAAATAGAATGATGTATATATATATAAGTAATAATATAAAAATAAGATTGATATATTTCATACTAACTAATGAGACTATATATAATACCTCATGTATGGTATCGATGTCCAATGCGGCATATTTGATAATCATCTGCATAAATCGCATCACATAGTATGCGGATGCCCAGCCGTTGTCTTGTGTAGCACACTATAAATTGAAACATACAAAATATTAAAAAATACAACTAAGCACAGTTCACATAAATAATATATATTGTAGTCGGGAACTTACTTTTACATTCTCCCAAATTATTGGCTGGTTCTTTTTCCTTGGGACCTTTCCTCCAGCCTTTTTGAATGCATCCAAACCCCTACATGTTAATGTAACACAGTAAATTTCATAATTAAATAGTAATGTAATAACATATGTTAACGGATATAAAAATGAAATATTTCTCACCAGAATAATGGCAATCTCATTACGTGTCCAATTTAAGTATTCAGTATACTCCCCGTAGGATCTAGATAATACTTAGTGAACATCCCGGGGACAATAACTAGTAACTCCCAATGCTTACCGCTAGAGGTAAAAAAGTTAAAAATTAATAACTCAAAATCCACAATAAAAATGTAATTGTCTTAAGTCCAAATTATAAGTAAAGTAAACTTACTTGACATTGAATGGAGCTATTATTATCGTCTTCTGTTGCTGACCGAAAATTGTAAAAGCATCTATACAATATTGTTGAACACTATCAGGGTCTTTAGCTACCATACTAATCAATGATGGAATCAAAAATCCCACATGGTCAAATGCAAATTGTTTGCATTCATTTTCGACTAAGTAGCTGCAAAACATGTATTACGTATGTATTAATATATAAGAAACCAAATCACCAGATCTTACACAAGGTATATGGATGTATAAACAAGATCTCACCCTATCCATGTCTCTATCATTGATGTGTTCAGCCAATCATATATAAACAACTCAATAATATCTTGTATAAATAAAGAGCTTTCGTATGATTGACCTGCATAATTCGCTTCTAAAGAAATAATTATAGGGCAATGTATATTATGTGCCCGTAGCCAACATGCCATTCCCCTACAAGCAGGACCTAACGGGTATTTTAGGTCAATTGGAACCCAACTTGGTAATGCAGGAAGTGGAGGTGGAGGCCTAGGTGCTCTGGGTGTCTTCTTTTTAACCTGTATATATAATTTCAGATCAATTAACCTCATATATATACATTAACAATCTAAAGTAATGTAAATTTATCTTATAATTTCAGTAATGTAGACGACATCTGCTTTGGGCCACAATATCACCTCGCCTTCTGCATCAGCAAGTCTATCAATATCCGGGTGGGCATATGGCAATGTAACTTCCCTCCAATCGGGGAATACACGTATCGGGCTCACACAAACGTAGCCATGTGGCATTGGAGTCCCATGAAACGTTGCCCCAGGAAGGGATGGGTAAGCCTGCACCTCTGCAATAACATAGTCTTGTAATATCAAGGAACATACCAATTTCATCAAGAGACAATATCCTCAAGCCAATACAATGTGGCTTTCTAGAGAGCATAACAAGATATTTATTAAGTGGTTTGAAGATAAAGTCTTACATCAACTATCTCAAATACCAGATGATATTACTAAAACTATCAAATGCCTCGCCTTTAAACCAAAATTGAATGTTATGTCTTATGAAGGGTATGACATTAATGGATTCACATATTACACAAAGCACCAAGATGATAAGAGTGTCGTCCAAAACAGTGGGGTCACCCTTCAAGTGTCGACTATGTTTTTTGCAAGTGCAAAGGATAAGAGTCCACGTGAAGCTAAAATGTCATATTGCGGTGTCATTGAAGACATATGGGAGTTTGACTACATAGATTTCAGAATTCCGCTCTTCAAATGTAATTGGGTTGATAACACCAAAGGAGTTATAGTGGATGAATTGGGTTTCACTTTAGTGAACTTTGAAAAGATTCGCGAGAAGGGTAAACCATTTATATTGGCATCACATGTGAAACAAGTATTTTATATCGATGATCCTGCAGATGATAAATGGTCGGTTGTTCTTCATGGTAAAAGACAGTTCATTGAAGATCTTATAGATGAAGAAGAGTACTACAATAAGTATGATTATTCCAGTCCATTCTCAGTTGGGTTGCCAACACCACCAAATATTGAAGCTAATGATGGCTTGTAAGTGCGCGGATAGCACAATGAAGGATTGTTAATTGATAAAAAAATCACAATATTAGAGGCATGTTTATATTTTTTATATGTTTTATTTTTCTGAATGTGAACTTTACAATGTGAATTACTTTACAATGTGAATGTGAACTTTACAATGTGAATTTTACAATGTGAATTACTTTACAATGTGAATGTGAACTTTACAATGTGAATTACTTTACAATGTGAACTTTACAATGTAAATGTGAACTTTCAGATGGCTGAGCATTCTTCTGATGAGCGTGCTGATGATTACCGTGAGGGTAAGGACATGAATGTTCCGCCTCACAATGTAAGTTTTAAAAATATATCATATATTTCTATCTATATGTCCATTTATAGTTATATCTTGTAAGTGTGTTTATTTTGTCAAATTTTAGGTTGATGATGCACATGTACCCTCTGATGAGCAGTACCAAAAAGTTGACAAGAGAAGGGGCATCACTATGATGAAGAAGTTAACAACACTAAGGAGCAATGGACCCAAACTTGTTGTGGATTTTGTTAATGTAGGAAATGCAATTGGAGTGAACCACAATTCGTTTGTTTCATATCTTGGGTATGTTACTCGTAGCCATTGTGGCTATAAGATAGATTCTTGGCATCAAGTTCCTAAGGGGAAGAAAGACTTAATATGGAAGGATTTATGAGTGAGTTATTATTATTTGCAATTCTATTTTGTAGATTACTAATTTTTTGGATACTAGTTAATAGCAATTCTATTTTGCAGAGTATATTTGCATTGGATGAAAAGATGCATCATAAATGCGTGATGCAATGCTGTGGGAGGGTCCTAAGGAACTATAGGATAAATCTCACCTGAGAATACATAAAAGAAGGTGACAAGAGGAAGAAGATAGCCACTGAATAGTGGAACTTCCTGGACCTAGAAGAATGGAACACCTTTGTTGCTTCAAGAAAAATTGATGAATTCAAGGTATTAGGCGTCACTCCCAATTTAACTAATATACGTTGTATTCACCTATTCAAGATTAACATTTAGCGTTACTAATTAAATCAATGTGCATACTAACTAGGCCCTCAGTGAGGTGCAAAAAGCAAGGCGTGCACTGAATGTGCATGACCACACAATGGGTCCAAAGGGGTTTGCAGGCGTTTGCCAAAGACTACAGACTGAGTCTTCTACTCAGTCTACTGCTACTCAAGAGTCCTCTAATATAGGTACCACACATATACCTCGCCATGATGTCTGGATAGCTGGGAGGCAAAACAAGAAGGGAGAAATAAGGAAGCCCACAACTGTTGAGGTGGCTGCAATAATGGTAAAATACAACTCTTGGATAAATTGTTCGAATATTGATTATTTGTGGTGTTTACTTACTTACCAATTTTTGTTGATGGCGATTAGCGGGAGCTGTACGAGCTGAGAAAATAAGAAAATTTCATCCTTGAGGGCACAAGGGATGAATTGACAGTTACTATGGGTAACCCAGAGCATCTTGGATGTGTTAGAGCTGCAGGCGCTGGTGTGGGCATCAAAGCGTTCTTTGGGCCATCCCAGCGCAAACATGTCCCAAAAGCAAGAATTTTGCAAGAAGAGGTAACCTATTTTTTTTATTTAGAATGTTACTGTAAAAGAGAATTCAATAATCAGAAGCTAACGTTTCTTTTATCCATGTATAGGTAGATAAGATAGTTGATAGGAGAGTCGATGAAGTAGTTGATAAGAGAGTCAAGGAAGCAGTTGATAAGACACTCCATGAAACAATGAGCAAGTGGCAGACATCTCTTACTGCCACTCAGACAGTACCTATGGCGTCCCGCTCCACTCCTACTACAGAGGTTGGGAGTAGTAATCCTGTAGACCCACCACCTAGCACATCTGTTGTAAGTATTTTTATGACATAGTAGCTAGTCTTTTAAAGATGATATGTTTTCAGGACGATATGTATATATATATATATATATATATATATATATATATATATATATATATATATATATATATATATATATATATATATATATATATAACATTCTTTACATAAATTTGTAGGGCTTGAAGCCATGCCGTCTAAAAAGTAAGGTATATGTCTTTGTAGAGGTGTCGACTTACCCATTTCTATCAGGGGAAATGTTTCATGGGTGTCCATTACAAAATAGTTGGGTTCGTGTGAGCCCGCTACATATATTACCCAATTGGGTGGATCTTCAATTGCCATATGCCCACCCAGATTGTGAAACGCTTGGTGAGGCAGAAGGCGGAGTGATATTGTGGTCAAAAGTGGATGTCGTCTATACTGAAATTGTATGATAAATTTACATTATGTTAAATTGTTAGTGTGTGTATATGAGGTCAATTGATCTGAATATATATACAGGTTAAAAAGAAGACACCCAGAGTATCTAGGCCTCCACCTCCACCTCCTACATTACCAAGTTGAGTTCCACAGGACCTACCTATCTCGTTAGGTCCTAATCGTAGGGGTATGGCAATATGGTTAGGCGAGCATGATATAAATTGCCCTATAACTATTTCTATAGATGCGGATGTTGTAGGTCAATCATACGAAAATAAACGGTTTATACAAGATATTTTGGAGTTGTTTCGCTATGATTGGCTGAATACATCTATGATAGAGCTATGGATAAAGTGAGATCTTCTTTATACATCCATATACCTTGTGTAGGATCTGGTCTGGTTTATTATATATTAATGCATACGTAATATATGTTTTACAGCTACATATTTAAGATATGTACAGATTTTTCATTTGAACATGTAGGATTTCTAATTCCATCTTTGATTAGTCTAGTAGCTAAAGACCCTTCGTCAGTTCATCAAT
The DNA here is from genome assembly GCA_963693085.1 of Alisma plantago-aquatica. Taxonomy (NCBI): domain Eukaryota; kingdom Viridiplantae; phylum Streptophyta; class Magnoliopsida; order Alismatales; family Alismataceae; genus Alisma; species Alisma plantago-aquatica. The sequence goes on along the minus strand of OY856411.1, from coordinate 65,990,704 downwards.
ACTACTGTGATGCTTTTACAAATTTTGGTCAAAATAAGAAGACGGTGATAATAGCTCCATTCAATGTGGAGTAAGTTTACTTTGCTTATAATTTGGACTTAAGAAAATTACATTTTTATTGTGGATTTTGAGTTATTAATTTTTAACTTTTCTACCTCTAGGGGTACGTATTGGGAGTTACTAGTTATTATCCCCAAGACGTTCACTATCTATTATCTAGATCCTAAGGGGACTAAATTGAATCCAACATATGGACACGCAATGAAAATGACATTATTCCGGTGAGAAATATTTCATTTGTATATCTGTTAACATCTGTTATTACATTACTATTTAATTATGCAACTTACTGTGTTACATTAACATGTAGGGGTTTACATGAGTTCAAAAAGGCTGGAGGAAAGGTCCCCAGGAAAAAGAACCAGCCAATAATTGTGGAGAAAGTGGAAGTAAGTTTCCGACTCCAATGTATATATTATTTATGTGAACTGTGCTTAGTTGTATTTTTTTAATATTTTGTATGTTTCAATTTATAGTGTGCTACACAAGACAACGGATGGGAATGTGCATACTATGTGATGCGATTCATGCACATGATTATCAAACATGCCGCAGTGGACATCGATACCATACATGAGGTATTATATATAGTCTCATTAGATAATATGAAATATATCAATCTTATTTATATATTATTAATTATATATATACATCATTCTCTTTGTAGGTGTTCAAAATTGATCCCACTACAGAAAAATCCTTGTTAGATGTCCATGCTCCCTATATGACGGAAGAATTAAATGATGTAAGAGAAGAATGGAAAAAAGTCATACAAGTAGTGGGAGTTTTAAAATATAATTGTGATGTTGATAGCGAATAATGACTAAAGAATGATATTTTGTAAATGAATTTTTAAGAATTGTCATATGTGTGAATGTTTCTACATATTTGAATGTTTCTACATGTGTCTGAATGTTTATACATGTGTCAATGTCAAAATAAATGGAACTGCAGATTGCTACATGAATGTTTCTACACGTGTGAATGTGAAAATGAATGGAACTGCAGATTGCTACATGAATGTTTCTACATGTGTGAAAATCGAAAGGAACTGCAGGTTGCTAAATGTGTGAAAATTAATGTTGTTAATTTTGCAGATTTGTTGCCTGTTGTCGGCTGATATCAATGGATGTCGTAAACCTGTAGTTCATAACTGAACTGCAGGTTCTCATCCTACAACCAGCCACAGCAGGCCTGCAGACTGATAAGAAAAAAATATACAATAGGCATCGGCTATTTGAATCAAACCGACGACAAATGATTACAACGTCGGATAAATAACTAAAACTGATGCCTAATGCATGTGATGTGGCGTCGATTATCACTAATAAACCGACGTTGGTAGTTCTGGCGTCGGTTGCCCTACTAGTAACCGACGTCGATTTTCCTAATGAGGCCAGACACCACGGCCGTGCTGGCCAGCACGGTCGTGGCAGCGGGCCAGACACCATGGTCGTGCTGGCCAGCACGGTCGTGGCAGCGGGCCAGACAACACGGACGTGCTGGCCAGCACGGCCGTGGCAGCGGGCCAGACAACACGGTCGTGCCGGCCAGCATGAACGTGACAGCGGGTGATATGACGTTGGTTATCACTAATAAATCGACGCTGATAGTGCCCTAGATGTTGCCCTTTCTGTGACGTGAAGGTTTATGGCGTCGGTTTCCATACTAATAACCGAAACATATACCCCCTGCTGGCGCGTTTTCGGTGGTGCACGAATGGTTATGGCGTCGGTTTAGAAACAGACGCCTAACAGTTTGCCTTTTAGCGGCGCTCACATAGGTGTCGCATTAAAACCGACGTTAAAGGTCTTAAATTGCCGACACTAAAGATCGGTTATGTACTAGTGACGTCTGTGTTATTTTTCTCTTTATAAATATATGAGGTACATACATCGTGCACCCTAACCCTTATAGACAATTCCAGAAACCATAAAGAAAATATATACTCAGTCGTTAAAAACTATTACTCCTCGAAAATGTTGCAATTGAGCGCTCCCGCAATGAACCACTTTAAGTGCAGACGAACTTTTTCAACAAGCATATGGAGCAGTAGAGGAGAACAATCAACTACACTCAGTTGTCCCCGTGACAACTGCTAACATGGTCAGACCAGAGAAGTTGAAACGGTGCTGGTTCACAAGCAGTCTTAGTCAACATGCATAACAAAGACCAGACAAAGTAGAAGAAGTTGGATGATTAAGTTGGATAATTGATCATCACACCGACATGAAAATATATATAAAGAAAAATTCCAAGATGTAAGAAAAACATAGCCGTCCTTTCATAGTAGTAGAACCTATAAAATTTCATGTCTATTCTACACTACATATCATCTCTACCTCAACCCAGCTACAAATGGAATTGGGGAGTAGTTTGAGTGAACAGTAATACGTAAGGTAGGGTGGAACAGTAAAAAATGCAAGTAACAATAAGAGAATGGAGAATTCACAAGCAAACACTACAAAAAAATGAAGCAGCAATTGAATAGAAAGATATAAGATTCATCATGGCTTCTGTAATCACATATGGAAATCATGAGAAAGGCTGTGATGGGAATTTCTAATAGAGGGCTGGACAGGCGGATTGTAGTAGTAAATTATAATAAAAAAATATATGATAAGAGATAGGACATTCATAGCATTTCGCCCTTTAGACAATGGCATCAAAGACGATCTCAATAGATGAAGAAAATGATAATATATTATTAAGAGCTTGTTGTTGATGCATAGTAGCTTTACTACTAATTTTTAAGAAAAGAACCACCATATAGAAGCCACAAAAGTCTATGTTAGGATAAAGTAAATATGTCCTTTTTTTTCTTTCTTAGGAAAATCATACTTTAGGCACACGAGGGAGAAGTGCTGCGAATAACAAAATAATGAAACAGCAAACAAAAACCCTCCTTGACGGAACAAGCATACGGGAAGAAGCGGGTCTACAGTGCAGTGGCACATAATTCAGTTGGGCAGTATGGGACATAGTAGCAAGAAGTGCCTTGCAATAACAAGTAGGAAGCGGGGCACTCGCCTACGAGCAGCACAACTATACATGAAACAAAAGTAACATATCATTGTGTTCCTTTGTAGAAATAGGAACAGGATTTGGAGTCATTAGATGAGGCATCCAGGTATAGAAGCAGAGGAGATGATGTCGCCCAGATCCAAGGCCATCGGAGTTGAGTAATAGGAAGCCCCTTGTGTAAGAAAAATTCTACCCACAGTCACTTATCCACCCGCTGGTCTACCCGGAAGTTGAAAACACGCGATATTTAATGCATGACACAATGCTCCACCTGCAACTGACTGTTTATGTTATTGCTCATGCAGCAGCAATGCAAATCTCATGCAAAGTGTAGACATGCCTGCAGCCAATTTATTCTGCATGTCTCTACATATAAAAATCATGCAAGAGATGATTATCTCTCCACCAAAAACAAATCTACCATATGTATTTTTCCTCAAACTCGATTTCCCTATAAGTATTGTTCGTACCATTTGTTTATGTTGAACCAGTTCCGCACAGCACTGAGTTAGTACTGTACTTTTAGTTCGCACTGAAATAAAAATTATAGTGGGATTATGTACTTACTAATTCAATGTTCAAGTCATGCAAATTGTTTTAGTTACTGTACTTGGAAATGGACCACATGGGTGACTAATGTCTTGTTGAGTAGGTGTAATTAGGTTTGTTAATGATATGAGAATAATATTTAGTTACAATACTTATTGTTGAATTGTACAAGTGATTAATAGTTTGTTGGGTACTGTATTTTTGCTTCTTACAGAAATTAAAATCATAATGGAGTATTGTACTTACTGAAATGATTTATTAGGTACTGTACTACAACTTTGACAAACTTAAATCAAGAGTAAGGGAGTGAGTATCATACTTTGGCGGAAATGAACATGGAGGAGGAGTGAGTACTGTACTTGGCGGAAATGTACTAGTCACCGAGTACTGTACTTGGTAGGTACTATACTTTGCTTCTTACAGAAATGAAAATCATAGTAGGGTACTGTACTTACTGAAATGATTTGATAAGTATTGTACTGTAACTTTGATAAACTTAAATTAAAAGTAAGAGTGTGAGTATTGTACTTGGCAGAAATGAACAAGAAAGGGATGTTTGAGGGGATTTGTTGTTATATACGAGACTCGAAAATTTAAATTTGAATAATGGGATTAAATATATGTGGGTGGGTAGATACATTTTCTGCAATTTGCATGTGCTTTGTATGGAGTTTGCATGACTTTTGCATGAGTAATAATACAAAAACTGTTGGGTTTTAGGGGAGACAGAGAAAACAGCGGAAACAAAATTTTTCTCCCCCAACCCATACCGAGGAAACGCGTCAACATCTATATAATAGGAAAGGATGGTTTGCGGAATCATACCTTGTCCCGAGGCTTGCTCGGCGACAATACCTTGCGCAATGCGCGGTCTTCAACTCCAGACTTCGACGGTGTCTGTGCAGCTCCTGGTCGCACCGGGACTGACGACTCCTACTCGAACCGGACTGTCGGATGACAGTTGTCCTCCTAAGCGGCAGTGTCCTCCCGCCTCTGAAGTAGTCCACACGGACCACCTGGAACTCCACACTCCTTGTCCCACAAGGAAGTGGAAGGAGTCGCACCCTCCTGTTGACGTACTAGTCGCCAACACGCTCTCCTGCCTCCTGTTACAACTGCAGTTGTCCTTCCCTTGCTGCACCTCCATTTTGCGGGAAGCACTTGCTCAGGCTCTCTCACGGTTACCAAAACCAGAGAGAACGACAACTCGCAGAGCAACTGGTTGCACTGAGCTGTACTGTGAGAAGCCCCCGAATACCCCCTATATATATAGGAGAGTCATGGGACAGGGTTCTCCATCCTGGGCAATGCGGGACTAAAAGCAGGAGTAGAAGGGTTCGGGATTTTCCACAAAAAGCAACCATCTCGCAACCTGAACTCATCGGTTCACTACTGAACCGGTCGGTTGGACCTGAGTCGACCGTTTGGGGAACTCCAATCGATCGGTTGGTGCCCTGAACCGATCGGTTCATGGTCCTAATCCGGCTCGAAATGACTTTCCTTGTTTCTTTCCCAATTGGTATCGAAATACCAATACTATTTCCAATCAAATTGGAAATCCTATTTCCAATCAAATTGGAAATCCTATTTCCAATCAAATTAGAAATCGAAACAAAAGGAAAATTCTCACCAATCCTACTTTCCCAAGTTGCTCGATTGAACCAGTTGAACCGATCGGTTCAACACTTGAACCGATTGGTTCAACACTTGAACCGGTCATTTCACTCTGTGCATGAGCCGATCGACTCAACCCTTGAGCCGACCGGTTCAGCAACCTCAGCCGACCGGTTCATCACATGAACCGACCGGTTGGGAGTGCAGGTTGTGCAGAATCAGTCAAATGCGATTTCAATCAATCCGATACTCCAATCAATGCGTCCAACACCTTGAACCATATGATATTGAGCCATCGACTGATTGAGTGTTTAATTGAACTACTAAACTCCTTTAGTAATCAATCTAAATATTGCTTGTGGAAAAACTCCTCTTCCAGGTTAAATCCTATGTGTGTGACCCTGCAGGTCCATTTCACGTTGGTAGTGAAAGTCCATAACACTTATGACTTCACAAGCAAAGAGCGGTGCCTAGTCACACATCAGTGCTACCCAAGTGAAAGTAGAAAGTTGGAGAACAACTTTCATCCTATAATCCGTGAATGGTGTTACAATGAATGTATAATTCCTTTGTCACTGATATCCCGAATGAACTCGAGGCATGGAACAGTCATCCTATCAACGTTCATTCACTTTCTTGATCTCAGAGTAGATTGGAAGAGATATGTATGACATCAGTATCACATACTGATTCACACATGTGTGCACTCCTTTCTCAATCCTACTCATCAAGTGGCCATGGATATCAAACTCCCTTAGGAGGGACAAATCCCATATCTATCACTCACCCCTCAAAAGCCCCATGTGTCAAAGCCACCCAATCATCACCTTTATAACAACCCATGTTTCAGGACTGCGTTTGATGATGTCAAAGTGTGCCCAACGACATGTGTTGAGTGTAGTGATTTCAGGTCTAAGAATCACACTCACCACCATCACTGTGAGTACTGACTGTGACTACCATCTCATGGTTCCATGTGTCAAACTCACGGTGGGTCTGTCCGGTACCTTGTTCTCTAACAAGTACCTCTGTGTTTGGTTTGATATCTCTATATCATGACTAATGAGATTCTGTCATCAACCAACACCACAATCTAGTCTTGTGTGTCATTGCTGTCTATCTACCTTCCACAATGACATCCGACTAGGGACATAACAAGAATGTACAAACTCTTAGCATCCGTATGATCTCATCGTTCAGGTCCTTAACCTGAAGGCATACGTCATTGAGTACTGTCATTCTCTAGACATTCAATCTGTTCTATCACTATCTCATATGACTGAACCAGATAGAATTGGAAGCTTTCCTTTGATGTTTATCAAATCAATCTTAATGTATCCCACCAATCATCCCATGATTGGCTCTCAGGGCATACATACCAACAAAAACGACTGCAAATGCTGCTGGTGCATTTTCCAAATGATTGCAATGCTACTGGTGTATTTTTCCGAGATCCGGGTGGGCTACCGGCTGTGGGAGCGGGCATGGGTAGCGTAGCTCTTGTGTAATTATAGGTGGTAGCAGCAGCAATAGGGCCAACTACCCCTCCTAAAGTAGGAGGGGTATTAGCCCCAAAGGTTAGAGGCTTGCAATAGACTGTGGCAGTGGCTGGAAAGTGAGGACTTGGCTGCAGGAGAGCAAATAGTTTGTAGGAGGCCTTTGTGGCCAAAGGATTTAAGCTGGCGTACACCCGCACTGTACATTGTTGTTTTTTTTTTTTTCTTTTTAAGGTTTGGTGGGATCTGACTGCTTTGATACCATGTTAGAGAGTGATTAGGAGATAAAGTTTTCATCCATTCTACACCTTATATCATCTCCCCCTCAACCAAACTACAAATGAAATCAAAGATCTCTTGGGTTGAGAAGGATATGATATGCAGTGTAGAATGGATAAAAACTTTTTGCCTCCTAATCATTGTGGTGTCAAAGCAATGCCCATGTTGTCTTTAGAAATAGAGTTACGTTTGTCACACACACACATACATATATATATATGGACAAGTATTTTTTTTACCGCCTTTTTGGGTGTCTAGCCTCAGTACAAGTTGAGGGAGATTGACAAAAAATCTATCTTAGTCTCATACATACATAACAGATTAGAATACACTTGAGTGTATTCGGAGCATAATACACTCAAGTAGATTTTCATGATACAATATTTTTTTCTAAAATCTAATTTTTTTGATCTTCTTAAACATCTTATGAATAGCTCATATATAAAATTTGAGCCGATTTGGACATTTATAGGTCATGTTATAAAGACCACATATACATTTCAAATTAGATTTGTGCGTTGGTTTTGTTGCACGCGGATGAGTGACTTACACTAATCCAAATGGGCTCAAAATTTATATGTAGCCTAATTATAGTATGACAATAAATATCATTGGTTTACATTTTGCAAAAAATCATCTTGATATGAAAATACTATTTGAGTGTAGTGTGATCTATACACTCGAGTGTATTTAGCCTTATATATGTAAGTATGCATATATATATATATATATATATATATATATATATATATATATATATATATAGACACACACACACATCTGTGTGTGCATACGCGTGCACGCGCACGCATGCGTGCCTCATGTGCTTTAAGACCTGGAAAATTATTCAAGCCATTTCAACTTCTCTAACAAAGGATGTCATATCGCTGAATATGGAGAGGAGAGCAGGAAAAAAAAGGTTAACCTTTGATGTTGATCACCAAATTAATAGAGATACTCACTGTCAGTCTCGATCCAATCAACGTCAACAGTTTTGAATATTAAGACAACTATTATTACTGAAAACGTTACTTAATAGTTAGGGAATTGACTAATTTTGATACAAACATTAAGTCATATAGGAAATCACAAACTTAACGCATGGGTTGGTGAGTCAATTAAGAAGAAACACTCATGCTGCCACATTGTTGGACATTAATTTATGGAATCATCAATCAATGTAGCATATGAATTTGGAATGTAGGATTCTAGAGTGGAGAGAAGATTTTGCATACCACCACATGTTGGATAGCCTCAGAATTAACAATACAAGATGAGTTTTTTTCCATCATTGAGGGCCCTGAATCGTCTTGGTTGGAGGCCATGTTGGAGTGGGCTACAAAGCTAGTAAATCTCAAAATATTGTGTTTTTAGAGATGCTTGGAAGAGTTGCTCATATTCAGCAAAGGAGATGATGACTTAAAAATTAGGATGCACTCTCTGATGACTACGTAAGAAGAACATCTTCCTCTTCCTTTTTACATTTTCAAGACAACATTTCTAATAATAGGGGTCCACTAGATGGACAATATTATTATAAAATATAAACTTGGGTCTCTAACCACGACCTCATCCTAGTCCATGTGTTGTAGTTTCCTTGACTCTTTGCAAACCTAGAGGAGTAGGAGGGATAGATTATGGATGAATATCAAATTGTTGTAGGTGTGCATATACCTCACCAAGCAAAAGAAAGTCATTTGTGGCCAATGTTATTATATGAACTGGAGCAAAGCTACAATGATGTCAATTAAGGAACATAGTTGTAATGAAGCATGTTCTCTCTCTGGAATGGTTGTCACAATAAATCAATAGGAAGAAGTCCAACTGTTGAGATAGGCCCAAGATGGAAGTCGTAGTAATCATCCAGAGTCTTTTCTCTACATTGTTAGGAGAAAAGCTTGTCCCAAATGTTGTTGATGCATACATCATTCTTCTCTTGCATAAAGTGACATCAACTAATTTTTTAAATATATTTATCATGCATGAGGAACATATATTTGAAAGTGATTTGAGGCTCCATGTTGTTCCATGGCCAGCTATTGACTTGCTTATTCCCATGCTTCCATTCAGAATTGTCCTCATAAGGTTTATGAATGCATTTAATCTTCATCTCTAGATTTAAGGATGGTGTATGTCTATCTATTGGGTTTTAGGGGAGATAGAGAAGTGATGGATCTAGAAGTTACACCGAAAGATTACTCTTCTAATGGAAGTCCTAATTGTGCACCAAAAATCCTAGGGATTTGATGTACTCTCTAGGTTTACCTAGAACTGGTGCTAGATAAAAGCTCCAACCCCACAAGAGTGTGGAAGCCTTATCATAGTATAGATTTAGGATCGAACCCAAAGGACAACGTTAAGAATCTGAGTGTCTTTATCTCATTTTGTCTCGATCTAAGTTAATCATTTATAGCCAAAAGTTTGATTTGAGTTAGTTAACCTAAAACATGCAAAAGTAAAGGCAAGTATAAAAACTAGTTAAATAATGATGATGGATCACTGGGGTGATGCGGGTGTTCACCGCCACTGTACATGCATTGTACCTGTACCAATCATAGCAAAACTTGCAAGCAAGATACATGGATGTTGTGCAATGTTGATGTCTTGTGAGATAAGAGCATTTCACACATCCTTTAGGGGTTGAGTAACTCTCATATGGTACATCTCTACATGTCAATAAAGAGATGTAGTCTCCGAAGAGAGAACCTTACTCAACGTCGTGAAACGTGCATCAGAAAACTAACAAGTGAGCGATAATTACCAATTCGATTAGTATCCTTATAGACTATCTCTCTTTCGAGGAAATAGCTTATGAGAAATGTGGGAGTGTTGCAGTGTCAACAATTCCCGAACGAATGGTCAAATACTTTGCACCACTCCCTCTGCAGAGTGTGTTCCTCGACCCATCAAGGTTGCACTTCCGTAAGTCAACTGATTCATTTCATAGTGCAAAAGTACAATGATGGAGGTGAGTTTACTCCACTCCTTAGGAAGCTTTCCTAGATACTGAAATGGATGCACTGTGGATATACACACCAGAAACCAACACTAAACCGGTATTCGAGTCTTGAAAGAGGTCGTAGACAAACCACAACGAAAGACAATAGATGCATACTAGAACGCGGCCAATATTCAAGCATGTATGAAATGATTTAGTATTGAATCAGAAAGATAACATCTTTTAGTACAGATTACAAAGCATGGGCAGCGGGGCTAGTCCCCACACCCCAGTGGATGAAACTACTCGCTCCTCATAGAGGAAGCAACAAAGAAAGAGAAGAGAGAGAAAGAAAGCATCGTCAGAGCAGAAGAGTAGATTTGTGATAGCCCAGTGTAGATCGTTGCAGTCTTCAGAACTACTTTGTTGTGGTCGATGACGTCCGTCTCTCTGCCTTGATCCTTGTGTCTACCTCCAGGATTACACGGGTAGATTGAGATGGAACTTTTGTGGAACAATGGTGGAGATGAGCTTGATTAAGCGCTTGGTTTAGATGAAATAACAATGGAGCAGCTTCCTGGCCTTCCGGCTCTGTTCCCAGTCCGGCAGCCTTGGGCCTTAGTGAGATAGATGCCCAAGACCATGCCTCTACCCTTCTATTTATAGGCTTGGCATGTGTCTTGGACGGATTGGGTTAGATCTGCAAATTGCCCAAATATCTTGGTCCATACGGTTTCCAGCCTTGCGGTCTCCCTCTCGGTTTTGAGACCGAAAGGGACTTCACGGTCTTGAGACCATGAGAGGCTTCATGGTCTTGCCTGCTTGGCTCTATTCTGTTTGGGAACGTAGGGCTGTTAAATGGTCTTGGATGGACCAAACGTTCCTTGCCATACGGTCTTGAAGATCCCCCCTCATACGGTCAACTAATCCATACTGTCTTCCATTGCTAGAGCAAACGATCAACGTTGCTCATTCAGTCTTTATTCCTTGCTTATCTCAAACGATTTACTACTCTTCACAGTCAGCAATTTGTCTTCACGCTAAATTCTCATTCAGTCTTCAGGTCTTCAAGCGGTGCTTGGTGGTAGGATGACAGGTGCCGGCGTTGGCGGAGGCGATGCTGCTGGGTCAAGGTGGAAGGTGAGGTCCTGCTTGGCATGCGGGTCGCTGGAGGTAGGAGACGACGCGCCATGACCATGTTGAGCCAACACAATCATGGTGAGGTTACTTCCCCACGGTCGTGCTGCCTCACACTAGCGTGGAGGGTAAAGGCATTGGCATTATTGGCGGTGTACCACGGCCGTGGCGTGACAAACATGGTCGTGGTGAGTAGAGACTTGGCTCTGAAGGCGGTGCACCACGGCCGTGGTGTGACAACACATTCATGGCCGTAGTAATGGAGCACAATCATGGTTGATCACCACGGTCGTGGGGACTGTTCTACTTCATGATCTTGAATTGATCGTCTGAATGGTTTTGGTTATGCCTCCAATCGGTCTCTACTAGTCTATCGGTCTTGAGACTATTTGGGCTTAAATGGTCTTAAGTCCGTTAGCATCAAGACTGCAGGGGTCATGACCATTGGCAATGGTTGAGGATGATCTACGGAGGAGAGAGAATGTGAGTAGGGGAAGATGAGATCAAATAAACTAGAAACTAGGATAATTAGAACTAGTAATGCATTTTTTTACATGAAACAGAAGAGATACTTAAATTAAATCAAAAAAAGGGTAGATCAGTCGATACGAGGCACATAATCCTTATAATTGGTGACTGTGAGGATGAATCTGGAGGATTCATCACCACATTAAACTTAAGCGTTGCTCGTCTCGAGGAACGGAAATCCTAAGACAGTCGCCAAAAAGTTCGCTCCTCTTATTATTACCTCATATTCATGCAATTGTCAGAATTTTAATATAAAAAAGAAAAAGGCGAAACAAAATTAGGGCAAAAGCGTTAAAAAAATCTTTGAATTGGTCATTGATGATGGATCTACGAGATTCATCACCCCACACCGAACTTAAGTATTGCTCGTCCCGAGGAACTAAAAACTTAAAACAGTCGCCAATGAAATTGTTCATCTGGTGGTTGCCTCATCCTTATGTCACATCATAATTTTGGTCATGGCTCAGATTGATACAACATCAAGGCTTCCTTAGATCACGGAATACATTTTATGATATCCTCATTTCTGAGTTCACTTTACTCAAGTATTTCCTTCTCACTTTCTGCTGTATCAGTCATGTTTAAAAGTTTTATGAGACTTTGAAAAGACCCACAGAATCAAGCAAACCTTTATATGATCCGTCGCTGGTGTTTTCAAGAGAATGGTTGAAATGGAGGCGATTGGGGTGATAGTAGGTTGAAAAAGGAAAGAAATAGGGGTGTGATCAAGAGATAAGTGTCTCTCCTTTAATTGATTCAAGACTCTTATTATTGGTGCATTCATCAAGATACTTTGAGTGTTTTGTGCACAATTCTGGTTGACTTAGCCTTACACCCGAATTTTTTTCTAATGGTAATTCAGAAGTGTGTAAAGGTTTGCTTAAGGCTTTTGGCTATCTTACCTCTTTGAGAGGAGGTAAGGGGTTATTTTTGGAGCCTTAGGATCTTACTACCAGGCGCAACACATCTGCCTTTGTGAGGGCAGCTAATGTACCAGTCGGGAAAGACCTTTATAAGTTATCCTATATAGGGTACAACTCTCATGTTTATATTCACACTCTAACTTTTATTCATTCTCACTTGGCTTAGGAGAGAGGATATTTTTGTATTTTTATATATTTGGGAAGTCGAGCCTCTTTTTTGGAATCGGGGTAGATTTCTTTTGCCAACCTTGGTATGTGCACAATCATCATTGTATACTCTTTGAATCAAAATGAGAAGGTGATACGCCCCTGTTATGTATTGAGGGGTATGGAAGAAGCGGTAGTGGAAAAAGGGGTGTGGTGTACCATACCGAACTTAGAGTTTGACAGAGGTGTGGTTAACCGCACCGAACTTAGAGTTTGACAATATTCTAGTTTTCACTAGAAGGGAGTGTGGCGTGCCACACCGAACTTAGAGATTCGGCATGATTGCTGAGTGGAGGGGTATGGAAATGAAGGAAGAAGTGTAGAAGAGAATTCGGATCATGATGCATTTTCTTAGTGATTTCATATGACGGGTTCCTTTTCTCCATCACACTCTGCTAAAAAATGACAAGATTGAACTTCAAATGAGAATTCATACAACAGATCCATTAATCAGTTAGAGACGCGATGTATTTGATCTATCTCAGACTTATTGCTGCTTATCATTCTTATGAAAGATATGATATTAGGGTTCATGGACTGTACAAGATGAAATCATTTGTCGGTTGATTTTAAGCATTAGTTCCTTATGGATTTGCAACGCAAAGAGATGATGACCCCAGATTTGAAAAGCAAAAGTCGGCTAGATAAAGGCTTTATTTTTGGAAAACTACAAAAAGGAAGAGAACTTACGAAAAAGAAACTTAGAATGGAAAGAAAGAAAAAGAAAGAAGTAAAGATAAAGGTTGGAGTGAAAGTCATACCACCTGCCCTCCATCTTGAACTTATAAGTTTGCTCATTTTCGAGAAAAAACTAGGTTCAAGATGGAGGGAAAGAGTTGCGCAGTGTTAACCAGGAGGCCCTCGCAGTTGAAAGAAGGTCTGCCGAAAATGTTTCATGATAGTCAGAATTGAGAGCAAGGAAGTGGTACAGACAACCTGTTGACTGGGTGGTCGTGGTAACTCGAACGGTTCTGGATGACTTGGATGTACATTTCTTTCGCCTCTTTGTCCGTCCAAGAGGATCCAGAGACTTTCCCCCATCAGTGGGGGAGGTGAAATATAAGCAATTGAGACTGGGGGACTAGGTGAGTGATTGAAGTATTGCCTATTTGTGTCCTCCAGTTGTGGCTCGCCCTTGAAGTTTAAACTAAAACTGCTTTCTTTAAAATCCAGAGCAGTTGATTGAGGGTCGTCCACTTGAACTTCCTCCTGTCCTGGATCGGGTGGTGGATCTGGTTCAAGCTTCATTTCATCACCTGGATTTTCTTGTGTAGGATGTGGTAGCCAGGATGACGTTTCTTCATTAGTGGAGTTATTTTGAGAAGTATTATCCCTTAATTCATCCAAGTATCTAGAAGAGGATTTGACTGGTAAAATGAACTCTTGCTCGGGTAAGGAAGCCATGGGATCCCGAGGTAGAGGTTCTAGTGATGTCTCTTCATGGGAGGGATTAATCCATGCCATAATGTTTTGAGGACTAGAATCTCCCGATGACTCCATTTCTTCAATATTAGGACTAAAACATTCCATTTATGAGTCATATTGTTGTACGAGTACTTCTTCATAGTACTCCTCCGGTTCTATTAAGTGCTCGCAAAGAGTTGCTATGGGAAGATTGAACTTGGCTCAGGTAATAGACATATCTCAGTTGCTTGAATGTTAGGAGGGCCTTCTTCATAGGGATGAATTTCTCTAAGAGGATGGGTTTGTGGCTCGATGTGTTCCCACGAGTCCTTTTTGTCATTACAAGAGTCTACAAAAATATGTAATCCATTCCAAAATCAAGAGATGGTTCATGTTTCTCTTCATAGTGCATTTTCAACTCGTTCAAGTGACTGGAAGGAGATTCAATAGAAAGATCATGTTCTTATTCGAGGATTGGATCCATCTGGACTTCTTGTAGAGGTGGTAGCTCTGGTAACATCATCTCATGGAAAGGACCGGTCATAGGTTTGTCAGCTTGAGACCCAACATCCTCCTTTGATTCTTTTTCATCATCATGGTCAGTGAGAGTAGCACGATCCATTTTTGAGTCAAGATCTTGGTCAGTTCCATCCTCGAAGTTTGTTTCTAGATCAGTCGAATGATCATAAATTACTTCATAAGGACATATCAGATCATGTTCCAATAATGGGGTTAGTTGAGTCTCTTGCATAAAAGATATCTCCTTATTTGAATCAGTCATATATTCCTTTGAGTCTGACTGTGAAGGAGTGTGGAGTTTTTGTGACATAAACTCTTCTTCTATGGATTTCATTGATGAGACAGCTTAGGTTGAAGAGATTTTTTCATTGAGGGTGTCGATCATTACTAATTTCTCCTCAATATTTGGGTTTGGGTCTATGAAATCAGTAGGTAGGTGAGTGTTGAAGTTTATCTCCAATTAATCTTCTGATTGTAGAGAATCCCCATATTGACTACTCAACCGTACATCTAAGAGCATAATGCATGATTCATTATCCGAGTCGGGCCTTGGCTCAAAAAAAATTCTCTTGTAATTTTGTGAGGAAATCATCCTTGGGTTTAGTTATTAGCTCTGAAGATGATTCCTCACCCTGTACTAATGCTTGAAAATCATTATAAGGTATATCCCACATGATTTCATAATCATCATTGTAATCGATTGCTACATGTGGACTAGGGATATGCTTAGTTGAAATTGGTGGCTATTCTACATGTTGCTCAGGAGCATTGACAAGTTGCGTAAGTTGATCAAGATCGGCTATCAACTTCTTGGTCGCGGCTGTCTAATCAGCTAGTTGTAGAGCCACTGATATTTGTAAAGCTCGTAGTTCTTCCATAAATGTGTGTTGATCTTCATGAAAAGGCTCTCCACTGCACCCATTGGGTTGATATTGATAATAGCTCTCCTCATCATCGTATTTATTTGTATTTTTTTCTAGGTTCCCTCCTATATTACAGTCTACGCCTTGAAATCTGCCATAGTTAGATTTTTCGTAGTAGCCTCCAGGGTGATATGGATTATAAATTGCATTATATCCATAGTTGTATTAAGAAGATGCTTTGAGTTTCCCAACTATATGATTCGTGATTATTTGACGTAGAGCCATCACATAGTGAGGAGGAACATTGAAGTAGTGAATCGATGCACGGGAATAGTCACCACATAGTTGACATCTAACAGTTGGTTGTGTTGACTGCTTCATTTTGACGAGAGTTGGTACCTAAAATTCAAAGAATGAGTTTATCAAGTTTGACCAACCACTTCAAATCCAAGAGGATATGGAAGATTAAATCCTTCACTTTTTTTTAGGTTTTTGAAAAGAAAATGAAAAACCCTAGAGAATCCTAAATTGACACGGAATTTGAAAAAGACAATTCTTACATCGTTGTCCCCGACAACGGCGCCATTTTTTTATGGAGCTAGAACTTACACCAAAAGATTACTCTTCTAATGGAAGTCCTAATTGTGCACAAAAAATCCTAGGGAGTTGATGTACTCTCTAGGTTTACCTAGAACTGGTGCTAGATAAAAGTTCCAACCCCACAAGAGTGTGGAAGCCTTATCATAGTATAGATTTAGGATCAAACCCAAAGGACAACATTCAGAATCTGATTGTCTTTATCTTATTTCATCTCGATCTAAGTTAATCATTTATAGCCAAAAGTTTGATTTGAGTTATTTAACCGAAAACATGTAAAAGTAAAGGAAAGTATAAAAACTAGTTAAATCTAAGATTAGAAAATGATGATGGATCACTGGGGTGATGCGGGTGTTCACCGTCACTATACATGCATTGTACCTATACCAATCATAGAAATACTTGCAAGCAAGATACATGGATGTTGTGCAATGCTCACAAGAGCATTGCACACATCCTTCATGGGTTGAGTAACTCTCATCCGGTACATCTCTGCGTGTTAATAAAGAGATGTAGTCTCTGAAGAGAGAACCTAACTCAACCTCATGAAATGTGCATTGGAAAACCAACAAGCGAGCGATAATTAGCAATTCAATTAGTATGCTGATAGACTATCTCTCTTTCGAGGAAATAGCATATGTGAAAGGTGGGAGTGTTGCAATGTCAGCCATTCCCGAACGAATGGTCAAATACTTTACACCACTCCCTCTACAGAGTGTGTTCCTCGACCCATAAGGGTTGCACTTCCGTAGGTCAACTGATTCCATTTCATAATGCGAAAGTACAATGATGGAGGTGACTTTACTCCACTCCTTAGGAAGCATTCCTAGATACTGAAACTGATGTGCGGTGGATATGCACACCAGAGACCAACATTAAACCATTATTCAAGTCCTGAAAGCGGTCATAGACAAACCACAACGAAAGACAATAGATGCATACCAGAACGCGGCCAACAGTCAAGCATGTATAAAACAATTTAATATTGAATAAGAAAGATAACATCTTTTAGTACATATTACAAAGCATGGGCAGCAGGGCTAGTCCTCGCGCCCCAATTGATGAAACTACTCTCTCCTCATAGAGGGAGCAACAAAGAAAGAGAAGAGAGAGAAAGAAAGCATCGTTGGAGCGGAAGAGTAGATCTGTGATAGCCCGGTGTAGATCGTCGCAGTCTCCGTAACTACTTCATTGTGGTCGATGACATCTGTCTCTCCGCCTCGATCCTCATGTCTACCTCCGGGATTGAATGGGTAGATTGAGGTGGAAATTTTGTGGAACAATGGTGGAGATGAGCTTTATGGAGTGCTTGGTTGAGATGAAATAGCAGTGGAGCAGATTCCTGGCCTTCCAGCTCTGTTCCCAGTCCGACAGCCTTGGGCCGTAGTGAGATAGATGCCCAAGACCATGCCTCTACCCTTCTATTTATAGGTTTGGAATGTGTCTTAGACGGATTGGGTTAGATCTGCAAATTTCCCAAATATCTCGGTCCATACGGTTTCCAGCCTTACGGTCTCCCTCTCAGTTTTGAGACCAAAAGGGACTTCACGATCTTGAGACCGTGAGAGGCTTCACGGTCTTGCCTGCTTGGCTCTGTTCGGTTTGGGAACGTAGGGCCGTTAAACGATCTTGGATGGACGAAACGTTACTCACCATACAGTCTTGAAGATCCCCCCTCGTACGGTCTACTAATCCATACGGTCTTCCATTGATAGAGCAAACGGTCAACGTTTCTCATTTGGTCTTTATTCCTTGCGTATCTCGAACGGTTTACTTCTCTTCATAGTCAGCAATTTGTCTTCACGCTAACTTCTCATTCATTCTTCAGGTCTTCAAGCGGCACTTGGTGGTAGGAAGAGAGGTGCTGGCATTGGCGGAGGCGATGCTGCTGGGTGAAGGCGGAAGGTGAGGAGTTCTTCTTGGCGGAGGTGCAGGTCGCTAGAGATAGGAGACAACGCGCCACGACTGTGTTGAGCCAACACGGTCGTGGTGAGGCTACTGACCCATGGCCGTGCTACCTCATATGGGCGTGGCGGGTGAAAGCATTGAAATTGTTGATGGTGTGCCACAGCCGTGGCGTAACAAACACGGTCGTGGCGAGTGGAGACTTGGCTCTGAAGGCAGTGCGCCACGGCTGTGGCGTGACAACACGACCATGTCCGTAGTTATGGAGCACGGTCCTGGTTGATCACCATGGTCGTGGCGAGTGTTCTGCTTCATGATCTTGAATCGATTGTCTGAATGGTTTTGGTTATGCCTCCAATCTGTCTCTGCTGATCTATCTGTCTTGAGACTGTTTGGGCTCAAATGGTCTTGAGGCCCTTTAGGCTCAAACGGTCTTAAGTCTGTTAGAGTCAAGACTGTAGGGGGCATGACCGTTGGTAATGGTTGAGGATGATCTATGGAGGAGAGAGAATGTGAGTAGGGGAAGATGAGATCAAATAAACTGAAAACTAGGGTAATTAGAACTAGTAATGCATTTTTTTACATGAAACTGAAGAGATACTTAAAGTAAATCAAAATAAGCATAGATCAGTCGATACAAGGCACATGGCGACTGTGAGGATGAATATGGAGGATTCATCAAGAAGGCAGCGGAAATAAAAAATTTCCCCGAACCAAGTATAAAGGAATCACGTCAACGTCTATATAGTAGGAAGGATGGTTTGTAGAGGCGTACCTTGTACCGAGGCTTTCTCAATGATGTTACCTCATAGTTAGTGCGGTCTTCACCTCCGGTCTTGGACGGTGTCTGTGCATCTCCTGGTCGCATCGGGACTGTCGAGATTGACAACTGTCCTCTGAACGGTAGAAATCTCCCACCTCTATAGTAGTCCACACAGACCACCTGGAACTCCAATTGCCTTATCGCACAAAGCATCGGAAGAATTCGTACCCTCCTATCAGCGTACTAGTCACCGACACACTCTCCTGCCACCAGTTGCTTTTCTTCAGTAGTCTTTCCCTTGTTTTGCCTCCCTAATCGAGTAGCACTTGCTCAGGCTCTCTCGGTTACAACAACCAGAGAGAACGACAACTTTACAGAGCAACTGGTGTCCTGAGTTGTTATTTGAGAAGCCCCCAATACCCCTATATATATAGGAGAGTCATGGGATAGAGTTCTCTACCCCGGGCAATGCGGGACTAAAGCAGGAGTAGAAGGGTCCTGAATTTCCACAAAACAATCAACTGTGCCAGCTGAACTGATTGTTTCAAACATGAACCGGTCGGTTTGGGATCTGAGCTGATCTGTTCACACCTGAATTGGTTGGTTGGGGCACCTAAGGCAGTCGGTTCACTTCTGAACCAGTCATTTCACTGCCTTGGTCAGTTCCCGATTGACTTTTCCTCTTTTGTTTAGAATTGATCCAAATACCAATCCTTGTTCCAATCAAATTGGACAAGTGAAACGAAGAGAAATTTCTCACCAATCTGACTTTCCCAACTTACTCGTTTGGACCAGTTGAGCTAATCGATTTAACCCTTGAACCAGTCGATTCAGACTGTCTAAGCCAATCGACTCACCAATCTGAGCTGATCGGTTCACCAAGCTGAGCGATCAGTTCATCATATGAGACGATCGGTTAGGAGTGCGGACTGCGCAAAATTAGTCAATTGCAGTTTCAATCAATCTGATACTCTAATCAATCGGTCCAACACCTTGAACACTATGATACTGAGTTATCAATTGATTGAGTGTTTATTTCAACTACTAATCTCCTTTAGTAATAAATCTAAACATTGCTTGTGGATAAACTCCTCTTCCTGGTTAAATCCTATGTGTGTGACCCTACAGGGCCATTTCATGTTGGCGGTGAAAGTCCATAACACTTATGACTTCACAAGCAAAGAGCGGTGCCTAGTCGCACATCAATGCTACCCAAGTGAAAAGGAAAGTTAGAGAACAACTTTCAATCCTACAATCTGTGAATGGTGTTACAATGAATGTATAATTCCTTTGTCACTCATATCCCAAATGAACTCAAGGAATGGAACAATCATCCTTTCAACGTTCATTCACTTTCTTGATCTCAGAGTAGATTGGAGGAGATATGTATGGCATCAATATCACATACTGATTCACACATGCGTGCACACGCCTATCTCAATCCTACTCATCAAGTGACCATGGATATCAAACTCCCTCAGGAGGGACAAATCCCATATCTATCACTCACCACTCAAAAGCCCCATGTGTCAAAGCCACCCAATCATCACCTTTATAACAACTCATGTTTCAAGACTACGTTTGATGATGTCAAAGTGTACCCAACGACATGTGTTGAGTGTAGTGATTTCAGGTCAAAGAATCACACTCACCACCATCACTGTGAGAACTGACTGTGACTACCATGTCATGGTTCCATGTGTCAAACTCACGGTGGGTCTATCCAGTACACTTGTTCTCTAACAAGTACCTATGTGTTTGGTTTGATATCTCCATATCATGACTAACGATATTCTGTCATCAACCAACACCACAATCTAGTCTTATGTGTCATTATTATCTATCTACCTTCCTCAATGACATCTGACTAGGGACATAATAAGAATGTACAAAGTCTTAGCATCCGTATGATCTCATCGTTCAGGTGCTTAACCTGAAAGCATACGTCATTCAGTACTGTCATTTTCTAGACATTCAATCTATTCTATCATTATCTCATATGACTGAACCAAAAAGAATTGGAAGCTTGCCTTTGGTGTTTATCAAATCAATCTCACTGTATCCCACCAATCATCCCATGATTGGATCTTAGGGCATACATACCAACAGACTCCCACTTGCACTGCGAGCCAATCACCCTTGAATGATATTTGTAGTGATCTTCAAACATGCCCCACATGTTACTATGCTCTAGTTCTTATGTAGTGAGTTATGGCAACACCTCACAAAAGTCGATATTAACTGCATGTCTCTCATCTCTTTGTTGTACGTCACACATATGAGATGCAGTTTCCGTAATATGCGATCTAGTATTCCTTTGCTAAGATTTAGCATTTCATGACCAACCACTCCTTACTTGTCATCAATGACTGGAATAACTATAAGTTCATCTCATGAACTTCCAAATACATATAGTATCCACTAATGTTCTCTAACACACGGATACTCGACTTTTACTTTTAAATGACATTATTAGAACATTCTCATTTATCAACAAACATTCAATTTTATATATCCCATATATATTTTGTGATTAATTTTCTGTCCTTTTCAAAAGTTCGTATCAGTGTAACTCTTTACAGTGAACCCTTCCTTATTTCTATAGAACTAATACTTCTCAATTACTTATCAAGTTCTTATGGTTTTCCAGTAACCCTTATTGGAACTAGACATACATCCACTCGTCATGTCCCACATATGAGTTATCAGGATGAGCACATCATATTGTCATGTCCTACATACAAGATGAATGCATTTTATTCTTGCTATGTCCATACATGCATACATGATAGATACGTATTTATTCTTAGTGTTCCCATTCTTCATAAGAATTGGACACTTGGCCTTAAGATACTAACTCCATGTAATATGGACAAGTTTTCTCCCACTGAATCTATGCATACTGAATCCTTCAGTATAGATTGCCAATGTATGCTTTCTCTTTTTTAGGTCAAGAGGTTTTTGAGAACTATCTATATAGATCTCTATTCCTATCACATAGGAAACATCTCTATCTTCCTTAAAGATAATTTCCACAAAGAATTCCATTCTTGGAACATCTCATTCCTTATCAACATGTGGAATGCAAATACGCTCCCACTAAATCATAGATCCCTTCTTTATCTTTGTCATATTAGTCAAACCCTTTGACTATATCATCAAAGTAAAGATCCAACTCTGAGTTGCTTGTACTTAATCAATCAAATTGATTAGTCCATTGTAACTTATAGAATTCATTTGCATTAATGGATTCGTAAACCTTATAAGTTGTGTCACATACACATCCTTATTTTATTCCTCATAGGAATGTGGTTTTAGTATCCGTATACCAAATCTCTTAGTCATTAAGTTGCAATCAACAAGCATCATCCTTATCAAAATGTCATCCATGTGTCTTAACTCTTAAGACTTATTTGCATTTATGGATTTCATCCCAATGGGTGCAACCATCAAGGTCATACCTTATGGTTCACATGGAAGTCATTTAGGATGTAATGGTCATAAACCATAACTCAAAATCCGGTTCCTCATATTCATCTATATAGTTGACTATCACATGATCAACTCATAGATAACTGATGTGTATCTGTTAAGGATATAAGAACTCACAATTCCTTGTGATTCTTAATGTCCTTTATTAGTGTGGGGTATTCTTTATATAAGAAGAATTTAGATATTTGATAATCATCCTCTAACTCCTTAGAATATGACTCCTTTTGATTTAGACATCACCATGCCTTAATCACGAGCTCACTATGATACACTATCATAATCACTCATAAGGATCTCAAACATTTGGTTCAAGTATTTCATTCATTGATCTCATTAAGAATTAATACTTTACCAAATTTTTACTTCATCTATGATATTCTTGAATACTTCAAGATATTCATACTGGTATTTCTCTAAATACTGTTTGAAGTACTAGCATTAACTCTAATAGGTATGTAAACACATCACATGTATTATACCTAATAGGATAATCATTCTCCCACTACCATTAGTGAAGATTAATTTATCATGTTCAAGATATTCATGTCTCTTACTGGTTGTTGAACCAAAAGAGTCTAGATTTATCCATAATATGGAAAGTGGAAATGAATTTCTCATGATTTATGCTAATTTGATTGTTTGAGTTATCAATAACTTTTAGGTATCATTTTATCTTATGCATACCTAGTAACACAAGATAAACAAGGCATTTCCACAAAGATCATATCTTTGAAACATCAACTATATTGATAGCCATCTTGTCACTACAAGATGCACCAATAAAGTGTTTCTATTGGCAAATTGAAACAGCAGTTCTCAACTCTATTTTATGCCCTTTAGGATGAAATAAACTGAAGGATACTCCTATGTTTGTCCTTTCACACAGGCCATCACTTCTTTGTGGATCTTGCATATCATATATAACAGATCCATATCTTGGTATCATATACCTTAGATAAAGAAATGTTTATTTCATGATACCTACAGTGGAGATCTATATCCCCTCCTTTTGTCTTCTTTTGTTCTACCAGATATAGAGGGTCCTCATTTACCCTCCCATGTGCCTTGAGGTTGAAGTTTAATTGGACTATTGGCTAGCATCAGAACCCTTCTTAGCTTTTCCCTTGCACTTTCCCTTGGACATGCCTTTCTTTCTGTGGATCAACATCACATACTTAGGCCTGTCCTTGTTCATCTGTGCCTCTTGTGTCCTCAACATGTCCAACAACTTTGTCAATGCTTGTCAAAGTTGTTCATGTTGTAGTTCATCATGAACTGTATGATTCTCTCAACATTTGTTGTAGCATACCAATAGCCAACTCTTGGCTCAGAGGGAATCCTTATCTAGTCAGGTTTTTCCACATACCCAATCACATTGAGTGTGTGAATACCTACTGGATCTCCTTTTGTCATGACATACTAGGACAGTGTCTTGCAGACATCATATGTCTCATGTTGTCTCTGCAACTCATAGTTCAGAGAGCACAACATTAATCACTATACATCAATGGCATCCTTGGCATGCTTCTATAAGCATCCTTTAAGCCGTTGGTGTGGTGGGATCGATTTCATCTGGTTCTAGTATAACTAGGACTTAGAGCTTTCACTCATTGATTGAGAACACGTCTCAACGTCCTAACCAGTCATGGAATTATTCCCATTTAATTTGTCCATCTTAAGGACCTAATGCAAATAAAGTGATTATAGTTGATTAATCATTTATTGTACAAAAAGGAAATATATGCAATTTAGTCCAAAAAAACTCCTTTTTGGCTTGATTGATTTGAAAAGGTTTTACAATATAATTAAGACTTTAATTAATTATCGCTCCGACTATTTTTGTTCAAATTGATAGCCCTCACCATCGATTTCAGAAGATTGCAGCATACAATCTTCTAGTGGGTCAAGATCCGTATTTCATCAAGTCATGAGTCAGCTTTGGCTGATCACCCACAATCTTGACTATTTAGGTAGGCCATCATGCCAATTGCATCATATGAAACTCTTGATGAATGAACATGTACAACACCTTGCCATGAACATTCTGTGCCTCTGGGCTTAGGCACTCTAAGAATCACCATTTAAGTCTAACCCAAAAGCAGACACGGTAAATATGCATCCTACTTTGGCAGATCCTACATGTCTACCCCTCACACTTCCGCAAGATGGACGGCGCACCACGCTTTGGCGTAACCTACGCTTGGTCGATCGAGTTTTTCATGTGTGCTACTAATGGAAGGCGTATAAGACTTAATATTTAGATGAGGGATTTGGTTTTATAGGTACATATACATATCCAATCAGCACAATACATAGTACGTATCATATACATGCTATATCCCATAGAAAACATGTGAAACAATAAAGGTGATGATTATGGCCATCTTAATGTGATTCCTCGACCCAAGAGGAATCACGATTATCTAGGTCCACATCACATGAAACTTGTACATGATGAACTCTATGCTTTGCCTTTACTGGGTTTTATCAACTCATCTCCACGATTGATCGGCTCGCCATCAGGCCGGTCGGTTGGGTGCCACCAGCCAATCGACTGGTGCCTCCAGCCAATCAGTTCATTGGTCATCATGCATCTCCTCAGGTCACCACCCGCTCATCTCGTTCATGGAACCGGTCATCTAGAATGTCAACCGATCGGTTCACACCTTGAACCGATCGTCTCAGCTGCCTTTAGGATGTCTGCCGTTCTTCGACATAACAGGAAATAAAATCTATCATATTTACATTATAAAAGGAAAACCCCAAGTTACATTTGGGGGGAGCAGGGGTAGGAAAGAAATCTCGAGTTATCTCGAGTTACATCAAGAATAATGGATAGATAATCGGTGCATAGACCAAGATGTAAGCAACCACATTCAACCAAGCACACATACATAGGGTTTATTGGCCACAACCACGCTATACATCCAACACAAAACTCATTTAAGGGTGACGTGTATCGAGTGCATTCTTATTACATATCGTATATGTATATTGGGATTTGTGGATTTAGGATTGGACATGCATAAAGACAATTTTATTCGCATCGTATGCAATAGATAAAGGAGACAAACAAAAATCAATCATTTCGATAATCATTAAAGTATAGAGCAGTTGACGTGGCTCTAATACCACTATTGGGTTTTATGGGAGACAGAGAAGGCAGCGAAAACAAAAAATTTCCCCGAATCCAGTATAAAGGAATCACGTCAACGTCTATACAGTAGGAAGGATGGTTTGTAGAGGCGTACCTTGTCCTGAGGCTTGCTCGGTGATGTTACCTCACAGCTAGTGTGGTCTTCACCTCGGTCTTGGACGGTGTCTATATAGCTCCTGGTCGCACCGGGACTATCAAGATTGACAACTTTCCTCTGAGCGACAGAAATCTCCCGCCGCTGTAGTAGTCCACACGGACCACCTCGAACTGTGATCACCTTGTCACACAAGGCATCGGAAGAAGTCATACCCACATGTCGGTGTACTAGTCACTAACACACTCTCCTGCCACCAATCACTTTTTTGCAGTTGTCTTTCCCTTGTTGTGCCTCCCTAATCAGGTAGCACTTGCTCGGGCTCTCTCGGTTACCACAATCAGAGAGAAAAAAAACTTTACAGAGAAACTAGTATTCTGAGTTGTTGTTTGAGAAACCCCAAAACCCCCATATATATAGGAGGGTCACGAGACAAGGTTCTCTACCCCAGGCAAAAAACAATCAACTGTGCCAACTGAACCGATTGTTCCAAACATGAATAGGTCGGTTGGGGATCTGAGCCAATCGGTTCACACCTGAACCGATTGGTTGGGGCACCTGAGCTGATTGGTTCACTGCCCTGGTCAGTTCCCGATTGAATTTTCCTCTTTTGTTTTGAATTGATCCAAATACCAATCCTTGTTCCAATCAAATTGGACAAGTGAAACGAAGAGAAATTTCTCACCAATCTGACTTTTCCAACTTGCTCTTTTGGACCAGTTGAGCTTATCGGTTCAACCCTTAAATCGGTCGATCAGCCTGTCCTGAGCCGATTGCTCACCAATCTGAGCCGATCGGTTCACCAAGCTAAGACGATCGGTTCATCATATGAGCTGATCGATTGGGAGTGCAGACTGTGCAAAATCAGTCAATTGCAGTTTCAATCAATCTGATACTCTAATCAACCGGTCCAACACCTTGAACACTATGATACTGAGCTATCAATTGATTGAGTGTTTAATTGAACTACTAAAATCCTTTAGTAATCAATGTAAACATCGTTTGTGGATAAATTCCTCTTCCAGGTTAAATCCTATGTGTGTGACCTTGTAGTCCCATTTCACGTTGGTAGTGAAAGTCTATAACACTTATGACTTCACAAGCAAAGAGCGCTGCCTAGTCGCACACCAGTGCTACCCAAGTGAAAAGGAAAGTTGGAGAACAACTTTCAATCCTACAATCCGTGAATGGTGTTACAGTGAATGTATAATTCCTTTGTCACTGATATCCCGAATGAATTCAAGGCATGGAATAGTCATCCTTTCAACGTTCATTCACTTTCTTGATCTCAGAGTAGATTGGAGGAGATATGTATGATATCAATATCACATACTGATTCACACATGCATGTGCATTCCTATCTCAATCCTACTCATTAAGTGGCCATGGATATCAAACTCCCTCAGGAGGGACAAATCCCATATCTATCACTCACCCCTCAAAAGCCCCATGTGGAAAAGCCACCCAATCATCACCTTTATAACAATCCATGTTTCAGGACTGCGTTTGATGATGTCAAAGTTTACCCAACGACATGTGTTGAGTGTAGTGATTTCAGGTCAAAGAATCACACTCACCTCCATCACTGTGAGAACTGACTGTGACTACCATGTCATGGTTCCATGTGTCAAACTCATGGTGGGTCTGTCCGGTACACTTGTTCTCTAACAAGTACCTATGTGTTTGGTTTGATATCTCCATATCATGACTAACAAGATTCTATCATCAACCAACACCACAATCTAGTCTTGTGTGTCATTGTTGTCTATCTACCTTCCACAATGACATCTGACTAGGGACAAAATAAGAATGTACAAACTCTTAACATCTATATGATCTCATCATTCAGGTCCTTATCCGGAAAGCATACGTCATTGAATATTATCATTCTCTAGACATTCAATATGTTCTATCATTATCTCATATGACTAAACCAGAAAGAATTGGAAGCTTTCCTTTGATGTTTATCAAATCAATCTTAATGTATCCCACCAATCATCCCATGATGGTCTCTCAGGGCATACATACCAACACTACCATGAGCAAATAAATACTTTCATTGAGTATAATGATTGATATCGACGCATTTCCTTATACACACTAGTTGAACATTCTTTTTTGACATTATGATGAGAAAATTTTACCAATAAGAAGCATGGAAAGACTTTAGCATGATAAATAATATGACAAAAACTGGTAAGAAATGGCTTAAGAATTTCACTTTCATAGGTAAGATGCATTGTGATAGGTAGAAGACCAAGTTCCTAACTTAGAATGCACTCACCCAAGCATGTAGGAGAAGCACATGGGGAGGTAGAGGAGATAAAACTTAGATGCTCACAAATGGACAATAGAAATAAACTTTGGGTGTATTACAGACCGGTGGAAACCACTGTAATTTCAGTCAAATGTTGGTTTCTTATAACTCAAGGTCGTGGTCAAGGTTTGGTAGTGGTGACAGTGAGGGAGGGCACTTGTTGTTGTGGTACAATGTTGTGTATTAATTGTACATTTAATACCAATGTGATTCAATGCACGAACCAACTGGTTCACTATGCGACCCGACCATTGTCCGGTTCGTCATCCGTAGGTTTTGAAAATTGTGTGAATCTGTCTCCTTTGACTTTCACAAAGATTGGGAGCCCGAACCTTTACCTCTCTTATAATAGAGGGGCACATTGGGCTTCTTAGATGTGGCAATAAGCTCTAACATCTTGTCCTCTCTAGTTGTGGTAACCAATAGAGAGCTCGAGCAAGTCCTACTCGATAAAGGGAGGGATAGAAAGGGAGAGCGAACTGTTGGAAAGTGAATCAACTCTAGCAAGTTGACGTTTGAAAGGGAAAATTCCTTCTCATTGGCTCTAGTATCCCAATGTGGAGTTCTTAGTGGTCCGCATAGACTACTCTTGAGGCGAGAGGTCATTGTCTGTCGCTAGGAGAACACCGTCAACCGTCGTTCGTGGTGCTAGCCCAGGAGGTCGTTGCTGACGAATGATTGAGTGTTGCTAATGAACGAGTATGTTGTTACCGAAAGAAGAAGCATGTTTCTACTGCAAAGGTAATGTCGTTGGACTTGCTCCAGGATCAGGTGTAACCTTGCAACTTTTTTCCTAGATACATTGTTGTTGATACGTCTTGCTGTTCAAGGGAATCAGACTTTAATTTTTGTTTCCTCTATCTTATATTTCGCCATGATATCCCTATAGTGGTATCATAGCCTCGCCAACTTATGGTGTATGTGGATTTTAATCGATATAATCAAATTAATTTTTATTTCATACGATGTGAATGTTAAACTGGTTAATGTGCATATCCAATTAAATACCACATACGACTTCACAAATAATATTTATATGATATGATATATATCGTCGTAAAATTGATTTTGATGGTGGATATGAAGCATGGTTATGACCAATAACCTTATACTTGTGTTTGCATTGTTGTGGTTGTTATTCATGTTACTACTTGGTTTCTGTAGCGAGTCTCTCTCTCATTTTCAAATGTAAATTAATGTTCTTATTCCTATTTCCCCTGAAATGTAACTCGAGATTTTCCCTTATACAATGTAATATAAAATAGGATAGTTTTAATTTTTATTTTATTAAGAGAAGACGTTCTGCATCAGACGAACCAACCGGCTCATGAGAAGAATTGATCGACTTGAGGACCGAGGAGGCCAGATGACAAGAGGATGAATCGATCGAATGGTGGCCCAACCGATCGGCTACAGGAGTCCAAACATCAGTTGAACCTGAGACTAGACGAGCATCCCAAGAGCCCAGCTAAATGACCAAACAATGAGCCGATCGGTTCAAGTGTTGAATCGATCAACCCAGATTGGTTTGAGCATAGATCTTCACCAACAACAGGTTGTTACATGTGATGTAGATATTAGGTGGTAGTAATTCCTTGTGGCTCCAAGGAATTATAAAAGTGGCCATAACCATCACTTGTGTATTTTATATTGCATAATTCTCATTGTGGTTATAACATGCATGTGATACACACTATAAGTTTGTGGTAATTGGATATGTATATGGAGTTATATATAAATTCATCAATCTAACATTAAGTTTTAGATGGTTTCCATTAGAAACACACATGAAAAGTTTGATTAGCCAAGCATGCATATGATACACACTATAAGTATGTGGTGATTGGATATGTATATGGATTTATATATAAATTCCTTAATCCAATATTAAGTTTTAGATGGTTTCCATTAGTAACACACATGAAAAGATTGATCGGCCAAACATAGTTTACGCCAAAAAGTGGTACGTGGTCTATCTCATGAAAATGTATGGTACGTGTGTAGATCTGCCAAAGAAGGGTACATACTCTATCGTGTTGGCTTTTGGGTTAGGCTTAACTAGGTGATCTTAATGGGATTAATCACCTAGAACCATGAAGATGGACTATGGCAAGGAGTTGCGCATACCACCTATCTAAGAGTTTCATGAGAGATCCACCTAAACAACCAAGTTGTGAGTGATCCGTCAAAGTTGAGTCATGATTTGATGAAATACGGATCTTGGCTCACTAGAAGATTGTACGCTACAATCTTCCATATTGATACATGAAGATATCGATTTGAACAAAATAGTGGGAGTGATAATTAATTAAAAGCCTAATTAATATCAACAATCTTATCAAATCAAACAAATAAAAGAGTTCTGAAAAGTTACATAGTTTCTTTTGTAGAATGTAATGGAAAACACAAATATGTTATCGATTTGATCAATCTTTGAGTAGAACTAACAAAACAGGATTAACTTCCACATCTGGTTTAGGATAATGAGAAATGTTCTCACAAATGAGTGAAAGTTCTATGTTGTTGAAACAGCAGACCCAGAGGAACTCACTTCAAATGTGCTTAAGGCTGAAATGGATGCTTACTTGAAGGATGTCAATGATGTCATATACATTGAATACCTTATGCTATGTTGTGTGAACCATGAGTTGCATGGACGGCATAAAAACATGGACATTCTCGAGATGGTAACACATCTTAAAGAATCATGTAAAGCAACAAAGATATAATGTCTCCAAAGTATTATATTAGTGTAAACAGACAGAGGGAGATCTAGTAGAGCCCCATGTGCTCAATATGATTGGGCACGAAGAAAGATTGGGATTTCTTTTAGATCAAGAGTTGGCCATAGATATGATTTGACAATCATTGTCTGAATCATATAGCCAGTTTATCAAGTGCTGCCACTTGAGTAACTTGACTAAAGCATTGTCTAAATTTCTCAAGAATGAAGAAGGACAAATCTAATGTTTTAAAAAACGTTAAGAGGTAACCATGAAGACAACACCTTGTAACTGGTTAAGTGGTAAGCGACTGGTTTTTGAAAAAACGAATTTTAATTTCCTATATAATTTTATACAAAATTACATATGTACGTATATAAATACCAATAATTTTTGGAACTTATATATATATCTAAAGATTCTAAACACTCCACCCAACAATATAAAATGCCCAAATAGTTTATAAGATAACTATAAGACAATAATTATAGCCATAATATAATAAACAATAGATTTGACATGGAGGGGGATGACTCTAGGGTTACGGCTATGCCTTCTCTCTAGTTCCTCTCCGACGGCCGCCGCTGGGGGGAGGGGGATGACTCCTCAGAGCCTCCCTCCCTCTGTCCTAATCACGGTTGCAAGGTCTAAAGTTGGTAGCTCTCATCTCTGGAGTAATGGAGCTGGTGTCCGACCGTTTTGAAGAAGCTTCCTCGACCACCTGGGTTGATGCATACAGGGATGAGCCGTGCTTTCACATTGGCTGGTGGATGGTGTTTTGATTCGTCGAATCCACTCCGTTCAAGCATGATCGAGTGATAGATCTGTCCCAGTTAGCTCTGACCTTTGCATTTCTACTCTACCGTGGATGAAGCTAGGGGCCATCACGCCTCTTCTTTCATTCTCTCCTACTTGCCCAGTGTGTTCCAGGCTTTTGATGCTTCTTAGGATTGTTTTAAATATACTTCAATGACCCTTATCGACACAAGGAAAGGCCATTGTAGATTGCAGCTCGAGGTCTGCTCGAGGTTATCTTCGTGCAGATCTGTTACACCCAATGTCTGCTCGAGGCCTTCTTCTGGTGACGGCCTCTGGCCTTGAAGTGGCGACGGTTTGGCTTTGTCATGCGGCTAGGGCTTTTCCCCCATCCGTTTGATGAGGGTCTTCCCCGTCTACCTACCATCGGCAACCTTGCCAGTAGGGTGTCCGACGAATGGGAAGCATGGACTGCTTGGGATCAAGTCTGCATGGTGGAGTCATGTTCTTTACCACACACTTCAAATCCCATGACATGTTCGATGGAATGCTCAGTGAACAGAAAGCAGGTTTCGATTGGTCTTTTCTCATGTTGCGTGCTGATACACCTTTTAGGTGTTCGTTGCAATGTTGCTGTGGAAACAACAACTCTCAATTGCACCTTTCCAAGCATGTCAGGGGTTCTATTTTGATGGTTCCCTGAAGTGCCTGAACGTGTCCCTTATTATCTTACTATTGTCATGGGTTCTCCCAGGTCCTGCTATGGACTGATCGCCGACAGTCTCAAGGTGTTCGTTGATCTACCTCTATGGATAAGGGCACAACTGTGTCTAGTGTTTGATTGTCGAGGATCCAAATGAGGCCATGATCTAGTTAATTGGTGTTATCGATAGCAGGCTTTCTCTGGTTTTGCTGCAGGTCTCTTTTGCTATTCATATCCTCTCTCTGTAGGTGAGATGAATTTCAGAGGATCTATGATGACTGAAGTTCATCTATAGCAGCCAAAGGAAGTATGCTTGAGGTTATGCTTTGGAGCTACTTCAGGTGCCTTGATTGGTTCTCTACCCAGTGAAGTAATGACCAGTTGTAGTTGGTTCATTTCTTCAGGAGGGAGACATGAAGTGGTAGACTTGTCTCCTTTATATGAGTTTCCTATGATCCATCTGAGAAGACTGGACAGGAGATGGGATAGGGGACGACTAACTTGTTTGAGTTGGCAGCCGAGGTGTAGTTCATATAGGCATTTTTTTGGGTGTTTTGATTGGTCTTGCTTGTTCTTTCTCCTCCCCTGTTAGCTCTTACTGGTTAGTTTGGAGCCTATTTTTTCTTTTGCCCCTTCTTAGTTTGGAAAATTTTTCTAGTTTCAGGTCCCTTATATCCCCCTACATGGGGCTTGGGACCTAGTAGTTTCTTTATAGGGGCACAAAATTGTACCCAAAGTTTTGGTTTATTAATTAATAGGATTTTTGTGTGACCAAAAAAAATAAAACACCTTACATACATGATACAAAAAAAGGTTTGCATCACATGTTTACATAGCTAAGCAGTAAACAATAGACTAATTATTGGATACCTTTCTAACTTATTATTATATGCGCATATCATCAATTAATCATACATTATCGCAGTACATTTAACTAAAGTATGCATTCTAAAATTAGACAATAGTTACGTATATTTTACTTGTATAAATTACACTTTACAAAAGTACCCTATTATCCCAACTGGCATATAAAGTATGCATTCTATATTAGAACTCAGCTTATCATAGGATATTTAATATATATAATTTAAATATATTTTAGTCAATAATACTTGGGACCATATAGTTTATATAAAGTTACAGGTGTACAGAAAAATTTATAAAAAAGGAAAAAAAAAGCCAAAAAGTAGGAAAAATGGGGAAAATGGAAAAAGGAAAAAATGGACAAAAAGTGGTTGATTAATTACAAAATGATTAACCGACGATTTTGGCAAAATTTAAACGGCCTTGGTGTTAGGCCGATTAATCGGCCACTCATGCCAATTTTCAATTCACCAGACAAATATGTGATGGTGATCAGTAGAAGTGAGTCCAAGGACAAAGACAAGACCGAAAAGAGTTATGAGACTAAGATAAAGTCTAAGTCTTCTACACTCAAGATAAGGAGAGGGGTAAGTGTAAAAGGAATGTGTCCTTTTTCACTTAAATGATTAGAGAAGGGAAGTGCCACCACTATCACTAGCTAGACACTGGAAACGAACTATCCTCTCTATATAGAGGATCTCAGGAAGAAGAAAGAGATAGAGATTGATGCGATGATTTTGAGTCACATTTATAGACTTGTTTCACTCGTGTTTTATGCTTTTATTGGTCATTTTGGTGGTTAATATTGCATAATTCACTTACTTTAGTCTATGATCCTTTTCAGATCTAAATTGTATATCCTTATGTCTATCTCAACTTAACATAATGGGATAACAAACTAATCAAAGAAATCAAAATTTCTAAATTGAAGATACACATCCTTAAATAAACATGCAGAGATATCTTCTTAAATAACTTGGCTTGGATTTCAAAACCTCAGACCTAGAAGATTTGATATGACCAAATACTTCATTTGAATATCCAAATGTCTTATCTCAATCTAATAAACAGCTTAGTTTATTGATTTAAATCTAAAATTGACATAAACAATTTGCTGAAACAAATAGAAATATCGTCAGTCAACAAAATGTTTGACCGAGACAACCCCGGTCGAGAAAATATTTGACCAAGGGAATGCCTGTGACAAATATGAAATCTACAGTAAAATGTACAGTAAAACTGTAACTATTCCGGTCAAAGAATTTTTGATCGAATCAAAACTCGATCAAGAAATTATCGAGCGATAGGATTTCTACCTTAAATCTATATTTTTAGAAAGAGCCAGTAACGAGTTCGGTCGAGAAATTTGTCGACCGAGATAATGTCGGTCGTGAACTTTGTCGACCGAGTGAAACTTTGATAGAAATGTTTAAATAAAAACAAGACATATTGATCCTTTGCATCATGATTTGTTGAATGAAGGTATATCTTTATGGATATGAAACTCTTAACATATTGCAAAGAGTATTTCTATTGGACATACTTTCTTTACATGATTTGTCTTAAATCCATGAACCATGATTAATCAAGAAAATCATAGATTTGCTTTTCATGAAATTATTTTGGTTCATCTCATACATGGTTTGGCTCAAAACTGAAAATTATGAACCATGTTGATTTAATCAAAGAAATTACTATTTTATCATTCACATGACTTACCCTAAGTATTCTTTGGTCTATCTATATAGGAACCATGTGTATTGAAATTTAGTTTAAATGATCATGATCATTGTATTTCATGAAATTATATGCTTCTATCTTGATCATTATATTGTGGATATGCTTTTCTATCATAATCATTATGCCATGATCATTGTGTGAATGGCTTGTAATAAATGAATGATGATGCTATGACAACCCAAATAATGTCTCTTAGAGCAAGAATATTAATGTTTTATCTAGTTGTTTGTTCTAAGAAATCAAAAGCAAAATCTTGACTTTAAGATATTAATCTTACTTTCAAGGATATATGTTTCTAAAGAAACTTATGATTAATCTGAAAATTAAGGTACAAGAAGAAATGAGATTTGATATTTATGTACTCATAGCAAAGCTTAAGAGACATCATGAATGTAAAACATACAAAGACTTCATTGTGATGCCTATATTAAGTTTTTAAATTGATAAAATGTCTTCATAATAGATATCACTCAAAGTACTTCAAATTGATATTCATTTAATCAAGTTTCCTACAAACATTATACTTCACATATGAGTGTTTAAATTGTAAATCTGTAGGAAATGCCTCTTGGTTGAAATAAAGTTCAACTGAGGGGCGCTATGGTCGAAGTCAAGGTCGACCTAAAATAAGCTTGACAAAATGCTTATTTGTAAAACATTTTATTGCAATGAATCTTAGTATATTGTAAACAAGACTTTAATGCATTATGATCTAATGCCTGTTATGACCTTAGAATCCTTAAATTACCTTTATTATAAGATTAAGGGGGAGTTCACAAAAACTTTGTAAACATCTTAAAGAAAAATTGAAACATATTATGACCTTAGTATTTTTAAGAAAATCTTGGTTATGAAAATAAAGGAATCTACAAATTTCATGAATGTGATATATATCTTATTCTTAATGGAATTCTCTAAACAAATCTGGGCTTAACATCCCGTGCATTTGGTAAGAGATACTTTTCATGTACTCTACTATAATCTTAAAGGATTCCCATATCATTTCAAGGCTTAACATCCTTTGCAAATGATTGAGAAATAAATTGTGGCTAAAATTGACAATAGGTGGTTTGCATCCCTTGTTTTTAAAACTGAATATCTTATTAAGGGGGAGCATCTAATTATCAAATTAAGGGAGAGTAATAAAAGTCATACTTAATGATTATATTGGTTATCTTTTACAAATGACAAAGGGGGAGAAATAATATAAAATCAAAAATATAAAATGAGTTTCATAATCATCCGACCAGCACACACTTGCAAACAAGAGAATGGCTACAAAAGGTAAACTTCAGGTATGAAACTGATATGATTTACGTTTCCTTATTTTATATTTAGGAGATGTTTGTCATCTTCAGAAAGGGGGAGATAGTTGGCTAAATTGGACATTATTATATCCCTTTGTTTTGATGATGACAAACATTTCATTCTTGTAGATCTAACGTGCTAATTGAGTGTTTCAGGAACAAGGTGGATGACACAACTTTGAAAGATCCAAACGCTTACAATGTGTTAATTTCATGATTGTAATCAAATGTAAAAACTTGTACAAGATATATAATGTACAAGTACTTAGATATCATGTAAATCAAGCATTAGATCTTCCCTAGCCATTCACAACACTTAGATAGGTAATCCCGTAAGATAGTGACAAAATTGCACACTTATACACACACTAAGTACATAGTTCAAAAGATTGAAACAGAGTCATTCTCGGTCGAAAAACTTCTCGGCTGAGACTCTCTCGGTTGACCAATTCCTCGACCGAGAATTGACCAATTAGCTGTTAGACACATCAGACAAGGTAGTTGGGAGTTGGAAATGAACGTTATATACACTTGCTCCAAGTCGTCCCTCGGTCGACAATTCCTCGACCGAGAAGGACCCTCGGTCGATGATTCTTCGACCGAGCAGAGTTCTGTCTGCACACTTCAGAGTTAATAAACTAGTCGTTGCAAAAGCAATTAGTGGATACCTAACAGCTAGTTGAGCACTTAGAACCCCCTAGAAAGTGTCTAGAACATCCTTAAGCATTCATAGGCCATTCCTATAAATAGGACATGCCTTAGGACACCCAAAACACACTTGTGCAATACTTGAGCATTCACACTTGCAATTGGCAATCCTCTCTAGTGAGCAATTGAGCAACTCCATCATTGGCTATTCATTTCCATTGCTCCAAATTCGTGTCCTATAGGCTAGCATCTCCTACCCACTGCACTTACACTTCCATATACATTGGTTAGGAGATAAAAAAGCTTGATATAGGAAATCAAGCCTTGTGCTACAACGGTATTGTAATTTATATTTTTCCTTCTTGTTCCTTTTTATTATTTGTACTCTCCTTGCTACTCCTAGGGTTGGAGGCTACAGATTGGAGAGGGTTTGACTTCTTAGGTGGAGAAGGGTCTTCTCAGTGGAGAAGGTGGACTTTGGACTACTTCAAGAAGGCTATCTCAACAGGAAGCTACTTTAGGAGGAAGGCTACTTCAAGGGGAGCTTGAGGTTACTTCAAGGAAGGCTGCTTCGAGGTTGGTGAGACTACTTCTAGGTGAAGGTTGTCCGAAGGGTTTGGTGAAGGTAGTTGTATTTTATGTAAATCCTTGCGAGGTAATAAAATACAGGTGCTTTCAAAATCCCGGTTGGGTAAGCAACCGGGTAGTGGACTGACTCCCTTAGTATTTGCTAAGGGTGGAACCACTCTAAATCCTTGTCCCCTTGTCCAATATCTTTGTGGTTTCTTATTTTGGTTAAATTGTTTTTAAAATCTCCATAAAACCCTATTCACCCCCCGAGTGGTTTTTCATATTTCCTATAAAATACTTCCTTGTATTAGTTTAGATTAGAACCCAGTGGCCATTGTAATGAAGAAACAATGAAAACAACAACACTGCTTCAAAACTAAAGCCTCATGGAACTCCAATCAAGACTTCCATAAGATTCTAGAAGCACATTGGGACAGTAGTGATAGGATCCAAGTAGCTTTGTCAAAAGTGAAGAAACCTATCATGGAATGGGATTCACAACACTCCAAAGAAAATGACAAATAAAAAAGAACTCTCATGGAAAGCATCAAGAAACTACAAACTGATATTGAAATGACATACTGTGTGAAAAGGGATAATACTTGTTCCAACTTGGAATAAAAACTAGATGAGCTACTCTGAGATGAGTAAGAAGATTGTAGAAAGTGGAATCATATTAATTGGCTGGTCCATGGTGATAAGAAGAGTAAATTCTGCCATGCTTATGTTAGAAACTGAATATGTGCAACCCTCATCTCAACTCTCTTCCACCCTAATGGCTCCTGAGTGGAAGGAAATGACCTAAATATACATGTCAATGAGCATTTATACTCTCTCTTCACAAGAACCTCCCTACCTACCCAAGAGGAGATGGACACACTTCCATGACACTTCCATAAATTGACATATAGACAGTTGAGGGAATTAGTTGGAGCAGCCACTAAAGCTGAGATTTGGAGCATTCTCAAGAATTTCAACCCTTATAAAGTAGTAGGTCTAGACAAAGTGGACAATGCTTTTCTTAAAAAACACTGGAAAACAATCAGTCCTTCCATCATTAAATCTATCAGACACCTCTTGAATGGAAATTTGATCTCAAATGGACTGGAGACTCATGCATAGTGTTGATTCTAAAGGTGAATAACCCTACCAGTTGTAATGAACTTCAACCTATCTACTTTAATAATAATTTCCTTAAATTAGCTTCCAAGTTCATTGTTGAATAGCTGAAGAGACATATCCCCATATGGATAAATCCAACTCAAATGAGTTTTGTTCTAGTAAAAAGTGTCAGACAATATCATCCTAGTCCAGGAGTCCACAACATGACCTGCCAAGGTGCATCTCCCTTCATGGCCATCAAAGTAAATCTCTCAAAATCCTATGATCGTATGTCATGGTAGTTCATTGAAGATGCACTCTGCAAAGCCAATTGGCTAGATAACATCAAAAACTATGCCACGAACTCTTTGTCCAGTGGTTCAACAATATTTTGTTGAATGGAGAAAATCTACCTATTTTCAAAGCCTCAAGAGGTCTGAGGCAGGGGGATCCGTTGCCCCCCTATCTCTATGTTCTTTGTAGGGATAGGTTATTACAACTCATGGACAAGACTATTAGGAGAAAATAGTGGAAGCCTATCAAGGTTTCTAAACAAGGTCCCTCGATCTCACACATTCACTTCATTGATGATATCCTTATATTTGCTAAAGCAACTGAGGAACATATGATTTTTATTCATGAATGTTTCAAAGGCTTTGAGAGAGCATCTAGGCAGCCGATCTTCATTGAAAAGACAAGAATCTTTTTTGGAAACTCAGTTGATAAGAAAATAAGAACCAACATCTATACCAGCAGTGGAATACATGAAGCCCAAGACCTGGGGATGTACCTCAGGGTACCCATCCTACATAGTCGAGTGAAGAAACCTACCTATGCATGTATCATCAATAAAATGGAGAGTAGTGTGAATGGGTGGGTGGAAAAAACACTCTCTCTAGCATGACGCATTTAACTATCCAAATTGGTCCTTACTACTATCCATTCATATTCTATGCAAATAGCTATACTGCCAGTCAATGTCTGCAAATATGTTGATAAAATCATTTGTAAGTTTATTTGGAATGGAGTTGACAAACCAAATTAAATCTCCCTTTTGGGATGGAACACTATTAGCCGGAGCATGGAGGAGGGGGGCTAGGAATCAAGTCCATGGTAGACTGGAATAAACTAGTGATAGGGCAGAATGCATGGGAGCTAATATCACGTAGACAACCTTTGAGGAAGGAGGGTCTACTGAGAAGATACCAAAAATTTAAAGGTCAACTTGGAGCTTGTACAATGCCATTCTAGAAACCTATGTATGAATGCAAGGAACTCCTCACTACCAACATCGTCAAAATAATCAACGATTGAGAAAATACATCAGTCTGGTTCGATAAATGGGTCCTAAATTCTAGGAGACTAATTGATATATGCACTGAACAGGTGGAAATGGGTATCCTGGACATGAAGGTCTTTGTCTTAGTCAATCTAGATGGTATTTGGAACAAGAATTTTTGCAGTAATAGTTACCTTTAGATTGTATTACGTGGATCATGAGACAACCTCCTCTAGATCCAGCAGGCCCCCAGTTAAGTAGGCATGGATTCATGAGGAAAGTGGGTTATATTTTGTCAAATCATCTTATAATGTCATTCAGAAAACCAGTATACACCTATGAAATGTCCCTTGAAAAGTTATATGGGGGCTGAACATACCAAGTAAGATCATGGTATTTCTGTGGCTAGTTGGAAATGAGGCAATCATGACCAATGAAAGTGTTGGCTAAATTGGACACTATTATACCCTTTGTTTTGATGATGACAAACATTTCATTCTTGTGGATCTAACTTTCTATTTGAGTAATTCAGGGATAAAAAAATAAGGAAGTGGATAGTTGAAGAGCAATACAAATTGGAAGATCAATATACTTAAATTACTTTATTTTCATGATTGTACTCAATGTAAAAACTTGTACAAATATATAATGTACAAGTACTTAGACATCATGTAAATCAAGCGTTAGATAATCCCTATCCACTCACAACACTTAGAAAGATCCTCCCTTAAGATATAAGCACAATTACACATTGATACACACACTTAGTACATGGGTCAACACATTGGAACATGGACATTCTCGGTTGACAAATTTCTCGACCGAGACACTCTCAGTAGACAATATTCTTGACCGAGAATAGTCCTTCTAGAAAATTCTATAGACGTTAGACTGAGTTGAAAATTGGTTGGTAGTTTGAAATGAACGTTGTAATACACTCATTCCAGACCTTCCCTCATTCGACAAATTCCTTGACCGAGAGACTCTCAGTCGACAAACTTCTCGACTGAGAAAGGTTCTGGACTGCACTTTTCAACATTAAACAACTAGTCGTTGTAATGTAATTAGTGGACACCTAACGTCTAGTTGAGCACTAAGAACATCCTAGAAAGTTTCTAGAATGTCCCTAAGCCCCTGTAACCCATCCTATAAATAGGAGAGGTCTTAGGACACCCAAATCATCACTTGTGCATACAATTACACTTGAGATTCAATCTTTGTGAGCAACAAGCTGAGATTCACTTGCAGTTTGTTCTACATTAGTGTCCTATAGCTTAGTATCTCCTAGCCACCACACTACCACGTTCATCCACAGAAGATAGGAGATCTATACGCTTTATATATGATCAAAGCGTTGTACTCAATTGGTAACATTGTTTCCTTCATCCAATCTTGTTCCTTCTATTGTATTTTGTTCTCCTTTGCTACTCCAAGGTTGGAGGCTACCAAAAGGATGTTGTAGGTACTTTGTCGGCGGTGAAGGTAGCTCGGTGTGACTTTAGACTACTTCTAGAAGGTCTCAACGAGAAGCTACTTCAAGGAGGAAGGCTACTTCAAAGGGGAGCTTGAAGTTACTTCAAGTGAAGGTTGCTTCAAGGTTGGTGAGACAACTTCAGGGTGAAGGCTATCTAAAGGGTTGTGAAGGTAGTTGTATCTTATGTAACATTCTTGCATTGTAATAAAATACAATTGCTTTCAAAATCCCAGTTGGGAACAATTGGGTAGTGGACTGACTCCCTTAGTATTTCCTAAGGGTGGAACCACTCTAAACGCCTTGTCTCCTTCTCCAACATTTTTGTGATTGATTGAATTAATTTTAAAATTATTATAAAACCCTATTCACCCCCTCTAGTGTTTTTCAATTGGTATCAGAGGAGGCTTCAAAGAATTTTAATAAGTCTTGAAGAAAATGGGGGATGGAGTACTAAACAACGTCAATTTGGAAGGAACACTTGTAGCAAGGCCTCCACCATTCGATGGCACCAACTACAACTACTGGAAGAGGAGGATGCAATATTACTTTCAAGGGATCAACTAGGATCTTTGGAGAATGGTCTCAAATGCCTACACTCTTCCTCAAACGGAGTATGCTACATGGGATGCAAATACGGTAAAATTGGCTCAATTGAATGCAAAAGTTGTAAGTATCCTTTATTGTTCAATTTTTGTCGATGAGTTTAATAGAATATCAAATTGTGAATCTTCATATGAAATATGACATAGACTCTCTATTACTTATGAAGGAACTATTCAAGTAAAGAACTCTAAAATTGGTATGCTTAAACAAAAGTTTGAACAATTTTGTATGGAACCAAATGAGTCTATTAGTGAAATGTATGCAAAGTTTTCTTCTATTGTTAATGGTTTGAATGCATTAGG
Organism: Alisma plantago-aquatica; assembly: GCA_963693085.1. Classification (NCBI taxonomy): domain Eukaryota; kingdom Viridiplantae; phylum Streptophyta; class Magnoliopsida; order Alismatales; family Alismataceae; genus Alisma; species Alisma plantago-aquatica. Next base: position 65,948,768 of record OY856411.1, on the reverse strand, counting down.
TAAAGCCATTTGTGAAGAGGATCAAGTGTCTAAAATTCTTAGGTCTCTTCCTCCCAAGTACAAGCCTAAGGTGACTGCAATTGAAGAAGTCAATGACCTCACTCAACTAAGGATGGAACAACTCATTGGCAACTTAGAAGCACATGAGCCAACCTTAGAGGAAGAAGAAAGATTGGCGTCTGAACACAAAAAGGAGAAAAGAAAGGACATTGCATTCAAAGCATCAACCAAGATTAGTCATGACACAAGTGAAGAAGATAGTGAAGAAGAAACTCTCATTGTAAATGGTAAGCAGTATTGAAGTTTTAAAACTAACAAAACTTCTAGGGTTTCTTCTTCTAGGTGCTTTGAATGTGGCAAAAAGGGACACTTAAAAGGTGATTTCCCTAAACTTAAGAAGGGAAAGAAATTATCTCACAAGAAGAAATAAAAAAGCCTACAAATCTGCATGGGATGATTCAAGTGATGATAGTAAAGATGGAGAAAAAGAAGTAGAGTGCCTTATTGTGATAACAATTGAAGAAGAAGATGAGGTAATCCTTTTTTATTTATCTAAAGAAGAGTTAGTTGCTAGCATTGAGGAATTACATGATAAATATATTGATTGTAAAAAGAAACTAAAAAGAGTTACTAAAACTAATGAGGATTTTTATGCTCAAATTAATGATCTTGCTTCTGAAAGGGAAAGTATTATCTCTAAAAATTCTTCCTTGAAATCATCTTTTAATGATTGCAATACACAGTTGCTTACTCTTGAAACGAATCATAATTTTCTTTGTCAAGAAAAGATTGAATTACTTACAAAATTGAATGATCTTCAAACTCAACCTATCTTGTGTACTCATTTAGATTATGATGTTGTTATCAAATAAAGAGATAGTTTGTTATCTAATCTAGAACAAGCAAAGTTAGATGTTAAATGGAGAATGGATGAAATTGCCAAGTTACAAAAGGAAATTAGTATCTTGAAAAACAATGGTATTCTTGATAAGATTCAAAAAGACTCTTCTGGTTAGATTGGAAGGAGAGGACTACGTTATAAGCCCAAATGTAAATCCTATCAAAAACCTAGAGTGAGAAGGATATAGGTGCCCAAGACTAAAGTTATGTATGTGCCTAAAGACAATCTAGCTAAGAGAAATGAAATTGATTCTATATGTTGTCATTACTTTTTACGTCTTGGACATTATTCATTTTCTTGCCCATACAAGAAAAAGGATGTTGATCTAGTTTGGGTTCCTAAAACTTAGAGATTTTAATATGATTAGTTGAGATTTGACCTAAAACGTTACTTTGATATTCAAAATGTCTTATCTCAACTAAACTGAGCTTTAATTTGCATATTTTTGTAATTATATTGGAAATACCTTATGTTTTACTTGAAAATAATTACTGAAAACACAACAGAAACAATCTCGGTTGACAACAAGTTCGACCGAGACATTCTTCGGTCGAGAAAATTGTCGACCGAAGTAGTTTTTGTATCAAGCCTACAAAAACCTGAGAAACATCCGGCCGACAAATTCTTCGCCCGAATCTCACTCGGTCAAGAACTTTGTCGACCGAGGAAAACTCTGTTAGAATTGTTCAATAAGATTAAGATATTTCAATTGCAATTAACTTTAGTGACTCAAATATGTAATGAACTTTACATATTACATTGTTTTAAATATTTGATTATATAAATCAAAAGAAGAATATATGGGCACCAAAACTTTATACTTTGTATGATTAAATTGTCCCAAACAAGCATATAAAAAGAAAGATTGTTTTCAAGAAAAGTCTAATGGCAAATATATTGGTATATTCAACATTAATATCATTAAAATTGAAATTGAAAGAAGGAATCATACAAGGAACTTGGTTAATCAGCATCATTCTATTAGAAAATTTAAGACTTGAGCATTCGAAGAATATATGACAAGATATCTTCTCAAAAAATCTTGCTCACAAGAATTACGTTCGAAAAGGCAAACTTAATCTTAAAGTCATAAAAATATTTATTCAACATTCATGATGATCATACACAACAACATCAAGTGTCCTATTGGATAACCTATGAAAACTCATACATTGGAAATCTGTAGAAATGCCTCTTGGTTGAAAAATAGTTTGACTGAGGGGCTCTAAGGTCTAAGTCAAGGTCGACCTAAAATAAGCTTGACAAAATGCTTATTTGTAAATCATTCATCTGCACTTAACCTTAGTATATTTTCTCATCATGTTAATAACAAATTGATTCATTACTTTACTTATACAATTGAACTTCAAAGCTAGTTATGACCTTAGTATCCTTAAAGTAATCTTGGAACCTACAACATTCTTGAATATGATGTATATCTTACTCTTAATTGAATTCTCTAAACAAATGAGGGCTAAACATCCCTTGTATCTGGTTAGAGATATATTTATTGATTCTACTATGATCTTAAAAGAATATCATATCATTTTAGGGCTTAACATCCCTTGTAAATGGTTGAGAAATAAAGTCATTGATCCTATAATGATCCTGAAAGGAATCTCATATCATTTCAGGGCTTAACATCCCTTGTAAATGGTGGAGAAACTATTAAAATATATTCATGAGTCTAAAGGGTTCTCTTGTCATTTCAGAGTTTAACATCCCTTGTAAATGATTGAGAAATAAATCATGATTTTAGAAAATTGGCTAAATTTGACATTCTTGTTATAGTATACAATTAATAGGGAGTATCCCATTCAGGGGGAACAAATTGTTTATATGGTTATATTTTTGAAATGACAAAGGGGGAGAAATAATATAAATCAAAATTAAGTGAGTTTCATATATAAATCAAAATTAAGTGAGTTTCATAATTGCTTGGCTTCACATAAATTGTTGATATATTCCTTAAAGAGTTGGATGCTATGTTCCATACCTCATTGGGAATAACTAGCACACGCTAAAAACAAGAGAATATCTACAAAAGGTAAATCTCAGGTATGAAACTCATGCTTTTTAAATTCCCTTGATTTATATTTTAGGAATGTTTGTCATCTTCAAAAAGGGGAAGATTTTTGGCTAAATTGGACATTATTATACCCTTTGTTTTGATGATGACAAACATTTCATTCTTGTGGATCTAACTTGCTATTTGAGTATTTTAGGGATAAACAAATAAGGAAGTGGATAGTTGAAGAGCAATACAAATTGGAAGATTAATATACTCAAATTACTTTATTTTCATGATTGTACTCAATGTAAAAACTTATACAAATATATAATTTACAAGTACTTAGACATCATGTAAATCAAGCGTTAGATCTTCTCTATCCACTCACAACACATAGAAAGATCCTCCCTTAAGATATAAGCACAATTACACATTGATACACACACTTAGTACATGGTTCAACACATTGGAATAGGGACATTCTCAGTCGACAAATTCCTTGACCGAGACACTCTCGGTCGACAATATTCATGACCGAGAATAGTCCTTCTAGCAAATTCTATAGACGTTAGACTGAGTTGAAAAGTGGTTGGTATTTTGAAATGAATGTTGTAATACACTCATTCTAGAACTTCCCTCGGTCGACAGATTCCTCGACCGAGAGTCTCTGGGTCGACAAACTTCTCGACCGAGAAAGGTTCTGGACTGCACTTTTTAGCATTAAACAACTAGCCATTGCAATGTAATTAGTGGAAACTGAACTGCTAGTTGAGCACTAAGAACATCCTAGAAAATGTCTAGAACGTCCCTAAGCCCCTGTAACTCATTCCTATAAATAGGAGAGGCCTTGGGACACCCAAAGCATCACTTGTGCATACAATTACACTTGAGATTTAATCTTTGTGAGCAACAAGCTGAGCTTCACTTGCAATCTGTTCTACATTAGTGTCCTATAGCTTAGTATCTCCTAGCCACCACACTACCACGTTCATCCACAGTGGATAGGAGATCAATACGCTTGATATAGGATCAAAGCGTTGTACTCAATTGGTAACATTGTTTCCTTCTTCCAATCTTGTTCCTTTTATTATATTTTGTTCTCCTTTGCTACTCCTAGGTTGGAGGCTGCGTTAAGGAGGTTGTAGGATCTTCTTCGGTGGTAAAGGTAGCTTGGTGTGACTTTGGACTACTTCTAGAAGGTCTCAATGGGAAGCTACTTCAAGGAGGAAGGCTACTTCAAGGGGGAGCTTGAAGTTACTTCAAGTGAAGGCTACTTCAAGGTTGGTGAGATGACTTTGGGGTGAAGGTTGTCCAAAGGGTTGTGAAGGTAGTTGTATCTTATGTAACATCCTTGTGAGGTAATAAAATAGAATTGCTTTCAAAATCCCGATTGGAAACAACCGGGTAGTGGACTGACTCCCTTAGTATTTGCTAAGGGTGGAACCACTCTAAACACCTTGTCTCCTTCTCCAACATTTTTGTGATTGATTGAATTATTTTAAAATTATTATAAAACTCTATTCATCCCCCCTCTAGTGTTTTTCAAAAAGAAGATAGGAGAGACACTTCACATGTAAAAACCTATGTCCTTGATGCAACCATGAAGAAGAGACCACCTTGCATGTGCTCAGGTATTGTACTTTTGTGACATCCATTTGGGGACAGTGCAATCTATTCAGAAACCAATGTCACCTCCAACAAAGCTCAATGACTAAATGGTAGAGCATAAACACCAAGTGAGATGATAATCATATTAAAAAGATTACACCTTTCTTCTAGAGCATATGGAAGGTGAGAAAATACAAAGTGTTTGAAGGACATGAGTTCAACATGAGTCGGTAGGTAAATCATGTCTCAAACAACATTACAACATATAACCTTGCATTCATGAGAATCTTGGGAGGGGGAATCTAGGGACAAACATGACCACTCTTATGCTAGAAAACCATTTTGAAGAAGGCATTAATGATGGCACTATCCTCATCCGATTGGATGTAGTAGTAAAGGGTGGTAAGGTAGCCATTACTGCTACAATACACTGAAGGGATGGTACATGGTTGGAAGGCATAGAAAAATGCATCCATGCCTATACAACCACTGAAGATGAACTTCATGGTATTGAACTCACTCTTATCCTAGCTAGAACGTTGCACCTATATGAAAGTGATAGTTGACAGCAACAAGAAGAAGGATATAGAATCCATTGAAGGAGGAGGGACTCAAAACCATCACTTGGAAGCTTGGTTAAATCATGGCACAATGTAGGAAAGTGAAGTTCATGAAAATTGAGAGGACAAAAAATGTCATTGTAGATGTTTTGGCTAAACATCATCAAAAACCTATAAGGAGGATTTATTCTACATAGACCCTCCCCTCAACCCTGTGGGTCCTTCTTCCCCTTCTTGTAGTGGTAGAAGTTCTACCAGGTTTAATTTTTTAGGAATTTGATGCCTTTGTTTTCTATGCCTACAAGATGAGGCCGGGTTGGATAAAATAGGCTCCTAGCTTACCCAAAAAATGTTGTTTTCGTATTGTGTTAATATTATAGATTGTTAATCATATTGTATATATTGTTCATCGTTATCTATTATGTTCTAGTTTAAAACAATAATCTCATTTTAATATTGTCAAAACTAAAATATCATAAAATAAGATTTTCAAACAAGATTACTTGAAACAATCTTTTCAAAAAAATAATATCTTAAAACAATCTTTACAAAACTTATTTTCAAAATACAAATCTTCTAAAAATATCTTTTCAAAAAAAGAATCTTGTGAAATTATTTTTTAAAATATTTTCAAAATAATGGTCTCATGGGAAATTCCTCTCAAAGAAATGATCTCATAAAACAATCCTTACAAAAAAACTTACCTGATGTTAGTAGACTGTCTAGATTACATCAACTTATTGTACCAAAATTCTGCAACCCAAAACCCCCAATTGGGTTGCCAAATGTACAAGTACACCTCATATCACCTTGAGTTGTTGAGCTCCTTCTTGTCGGTGGCCTACTTTGCACCAAAAGGCTGTTGAAACTAACGCTCAGACATCTTTCAGTGTGGTATACTATCCATGATATTCTAACTTGATCCATGTCAAAAGGTTGTCTATTGTGGTCTTATCGCTGGAGTCCACCAGTCACACATAAACCTTTGGTATCTACCCAATGGCTACACATTTCAAAGAAAAATTTTGAAAAAATATTTATCTTGTAGAAACCCATGTCCACAACTTCAGCCTTGCACCAAAAGGTGCCTAATTTTTCCTACAAGTTGTATACCTACATGAATTCGATTCATTCAAATTCTACCATACAACTTCTTTGTTTAACCAACTACATACTTGAAGGCTCTCCCAACTCAACTTATATTTTTAAAATAAACCATCATGATTTTTTGTAAGGCTACTCAATGATCAACCTTGGACTTAACATATAAATCATAACTAACTATCTACCCATGCTCTATGCATGCAAATTTGACATGCTTCAGGGAATATTCTAAATCAACTATGATGTCACCTAGTATCAAAATGATTCACCATCTTTTCATACCCCATTAATGGTCTAGAAGCATGATCTAAAACTATACCAACACCAACTTTCTTTTTCATATTCAATAGTCCTAGACAGTGGCATAAAATTGGTCCACCACCACACATTTACTTTCACATCAATGGTCTTGGACCATGTTCCAAAATTGGGAAATTACCCTACTTTCACTTTCACATTCAACTCTCGTGGACCATGACCTAAAATTAGATCATCACCCACTTTAGTTTCCATATCTATTTGGTACTAGACTAAGACCTTAAACTATATCTATTTAGCATGTCTTGATGCCCTAAAAGTGGCTTCGATTTTTCATACCCCTTGTTTTTTATTTCCCTAACAAAGATAAGTTCTGAATGAAAGCTAATCAATTTGAAAAAATAGACATGGAGATATATAAATGTTTCAAATAAAGAAAATCTAGAACTCCCTTAATAGGTTTGTGTTACTCCAGGGGGGAATATTCCTACTTTTCCCTAACTAGGATGTGGCTCAAGAAGGGGCAAACCAAATTAAGTAAGGAATAGAGCATCATAGAGACATTTTGAAGACAAAAAATATGAAACTTCTTCAATGTCTTGATGGCACTATAGGGAAAGGAAGTTAACCAACTACATTCATCGGCTTAAAATAGGATACCTTAGATAATCACCATATTCCCAACCTTGCCCTTTTATAAATAATTCTATCATTAAACCTTCCTTGAGGGGAGAAATATTTCATAAACATGAAGAGCATATAGATTCCCAACCACAATCACTAGTCCCAGATGGGTCACTTTGTCCCTCAATACCATCCTAAATTCACCACGATTTACCACTAACCAACACAACCCACATCATTATGGTGCTCTTAGGTAAGTATTGTGTCAATGTTGGAACAATCCATATATCCCACTCAATCTATAAGCATGCACAATTTATTCATCATATATCCTTAAATCTGTCTTATATTTGTCATCCATTCATAAGACTATGGAAGAATTGAGAAGTGTCCTTTTTAATCTTCTAAACAATGGGGAAGTCATTCTACGCTGAACATTCTAAGTGTGTGTAGAAGGAGTTATCATGGTGTACAGTATATTTATATATTCCATTCTAAACAAACATTGTCTTTGAACCATGATGACCTATACTTTTGATCATTAGGGTACTAACATGATTTCATGGTTTACTCATTCATACAAGTGCTTTATTGAGACAGTCAGACCAAGTGTTGTTGGCTAAATTGGACATTAGTTTATCCTCTATTTTGATGATGACAAACATTTCATTGTAGTTGACCTAACCTGCTATTTTAGTGTTTTAGGGTTCAAGGAGATCACAACAAATGGATAGATGATTTTAACATGCTTAAATTCTTATATTTACATGTTCATACAACTTGTAATAGCTTGTACAAGTGTATAATGTACAAGTACCTAGAAGTCATGTAAAATAAAGCGTTAGATTTTCCCTATCCATCTAAAACCCTTAGTTAGGATCTCCCTTAGAGTCTGGAGTCATTATCCTTCATTTGAAAATTAATTGATAGGTTTCCCAAAATTTTACACACCCATTTATAGGGATGTTTGGTCGGGAAAATTGTCAACCAAAAATCTCTCGGATGAGAAAATTGTTGACTGAGGCATCCATCCGTCGAAGACTCAATTCATCAAAAAAAAATTATAATGTACTTGCTCTGAGTCATCCTCGATCATATACTTTATGGACCGAGACATATTTGGACGAATATTTTGTCGACCGGGAACAAACCATTCGCTAATGAAGTTTAAAGTACAACTAGCCTTCAGAAATAACTTGAGAACTCGAACCACACTTGGTCAAAAAATTTATCGACCGATTCACATCCTATCGAGAAATTTTTTGACCAAGTCACTTCTGATCGAGGAAATTGTCGACCGAGCAAGGTTCTGAAAACTTTAATTTTAAAAAACATTTTAGCTATTGTAACCCAATTACTTTCTACTTAACATCTAGTTAAGCACTAAGAACACTCTTGACACTCCCCAAAACATCCTTAATCACTTGTAAACCATTTCTATAAACAGAAGAGGCCTTAGGACACCAAATAGATACAAGAAACACTTGAGCAATCATTCTAGAGAGTAAATCAGCTAAGCTACACTTGCTATCTTCTTCCTTGATCTCTAAGTTAGTGCCCTATACCTACAATCTCATATCCACCACCTAGAAAAATCCATCCTAAGTGGTTAGGAGGTCTAACAGTTGATATAGGATACATTGGTGTAATCTTCCTTCTTCCAATCTATTTCTCCAAGTTATTGTAATTGTGCTCCTTGACTACTACAAGTGTGTGAGGTTGTCTGAGGGAGCTTGATTGAAGCTACTTCAAAATGTGTAGGATGCTCCTAGGTGATTGGAGCACTTCAAGGTGTGAAGGTTGCTCCTAGGCGATTGGAGCTACTTCAAGGTGTGAAGTCTGCTCCATGGTAATTGACGCTACTTCAAGGAGGTGAAGGTTGCACCATGGTGGTGGAGGTGGATCGTCATCCTCTCCTTTGGTTCTCTTCCATGTACCGGTAAAGAAGAGGTTGACTTGAAGTGATTGTATTTTATTGTAATTCCTTGAGAGGAAATAAAATTGATCACTTGTAAATCCCAATTGGAAACAATTGGCTAGTGGTTTGACATCCTGTGATTCATAGGGTGAAACCACTCTAAATTGTGAGTCTCTTCCTTATATACCTCTCCTTCTTGCAATTCAAGTTTTAAATTATTAAAAGCTCTATTCACGCCCTCTAGATCTTTCAACTGGTATCAGAGTAGTTATTCAAGGAGCTACCATGAGTCTTGAAGCATGGGGGAAAACTTTCTTAGCAACCTCAACCTTGAAGGAAAATATGTGAGCAGGCCACAACCGTTCAATGGTTCCAACTACACTTATTGGAAAAGGAAGATACAATATTACTTCCAAGGGATAATCTTGAAGCTATGGAGAATGGTGACGCATCTATATGATTTTCCAATTATGGAGTATGATAAATGGGATGCGGAGGCGGTAAAGAAAGTTCAACTCAATGCCAAGGTTGTAAGCACTTTATATTGTTTAATATATCTTTCTTATGATATTTGGCATAAACTTTTGTTGACACATGAAGACACCGTTCAAGTTAAAAATAATAAAATTAATATGCTTAAGAAATTTTTTGAACAATTTCATATGATGCCTAATGAATTTATAAGTGAGATGTATGCTAGGTTTCCTTCTTTCATCAATGTCTTTAATGCTTTGGGCAAGTACATTACTAAAAAGTATCAAGTATCCAAGATCCTAAGATCATTGCCTCTAAAGTACAAGCCAAAGGTGTCAGCCATTGAAGAAGGAAATGACCTCACCAAATTGATGATGGAGTAGCTCATTGGCAACCTTGAGACACATGAGGTCACTCTTGAAGAAGAATAAAGAGTGGAGGTAGAACACTAAAAGGGGAGATGGAGGGATATTACATTGAAGGCTACAACCAAATCTCAATAAAAATTCATCACTAAAGAAAGTAATGAGACAAGTGAAGGAGATGATGAAGAGGATGCACTAATCGTAAATGGTAAGAAATATAGAAGGTATAAATATAACATAAATTCTAGTGCTCCTTCCTCTTCTTCTCTTAGATGGTTTGAATGCGGAAATAAGGGACATGTAAAGAATTAATGTACTAAAATCAAGAAGGGAAAGAAATCCTCTTTCAAGAAGAAGGAAAAGGAAGACAAAACCTAAAAAGAAGCTTGGGATGAATCAAATGATGATAGAGAGAGTGGAGAGGTAGAAGTGTAGTGTCTCATGGCTAAGGAAAATGAAGATGAAGACACAAATGAGGTAGATATTTTTGAATTATCTAAAAATGATATAGTTAATAGTCTTGAAGAAACTCATACTAAATATGTTGATTGCAAAAAAAAATTGAAAAAGCTTTCAAAAATTAATGACAAGTTGCATTCTAAACTATATGATCTTACTTCTGAAAATGAGAGTCTTAGTTCTAAAAATGATACCTTGTAAGCCTCTATTGATGACTATAACACCAAGTTGTTTGTCTTAGAATATAATAATGATATTCTTTGTCAAGAAAAGGTTGAATTGCTTGCTAAAATAAATGATTACCAAACTCAACCTATTCTATGCACACATTCGGATTATGGTATCATTGTTAGAGAAAGAGATACCTTACTTTCAGATTTAGCTCAGGCCAATCTATATATTACAAAGAAACTTGCTAAAATTAATGAATTAAAAAAATATGTTGATAGTTTAAAACACGATGCTATCCTTGATAAAATCTAGAAAAACACTTCCGGATAGGTTGAAAGAAGGGGTCTAGGCTACGTAGCCAAATAAAAATCTTATCCAAATCCTAGAGCAAGAAAAACACAAGCCCCTAGAACCAAGACCGTCTATATGCCCAAGAACAATATAGCACATACCCAAAATGTTAAGAAGAGAAATCAAATTGACTTTATTTCTTGTTTCTACTGCCAACATCTTGGACATTACTCATTCTCTTGTGAATACAACAAGAAGAAGGACATCATTTGGGTTCCAGGACCACAAACTTTGATGAGATTTGACCAAAACTTCATTATGAAATTCATATATGTCTTATCTCAACCGAAATGAGCTTTAAAATGTATATATTTATGTATCTGATTATTTACTTTTGTCATTCATGATGAAAATACTTGAAAATGATAAATCTTGTTCACACCAAAAATGTTGTATATAATGGAAATTTATAGAACTACCTGTTGGTCAACTAAGCTCTTGACCGAGGCCCCCCTAGTCAAAGTCAATATCGACTGAGAATAAGCATGATAGATTTGTTTTCCTACAAATAATCATTTACTTGTGATTTACATTTTAAATCTCTAAATGTTTATCATTTTGATTCATTTCAAAAGCTAAAAATGTTATAATCTTTATGGAATATATATATGTTACTAACAAAAAAGGATCACCACATGGGTACCAATTACCTTCATATTTTGTAAAATTGGGTGGTTAATAGTGGTCTCTCCAAGCATATGACTAGAAACAAGGAGGCTTTTTACACACTTGAAGAAAAGAAGAGTGGAGCGGTCACATTTGGACATAATGCCAAAGGTAAAATCATCAAGATGGTTAATGTTGGTACATATATTCAAATAAAAAATAAGCTACTTGTAGATGGATTACACCACAATCTAATTAGTATTAGTAAATTATGTGATAGTGGCTATGATGTTCTTTTTAACATATCTTTCTACAAGTTGCTCATAGAAAATACTAATGATGTTTTTTATGAAGGAAAAAGAATAGGAAAGCTTGACATACTTAGACCTAACTCTATGCAAGCTATTATTGTGAAATGTCTTCTTGCAAATGATGAATCTTTACAATTATGGCATAGAAAGCTAGGTCATGCAAGCTCACATGTTATTAAATAGTAGCCAAATATGATCTTGTTTGTGGTTTACCCAAACATTCTTTTGATAAACCTGATAATTGTGAACCATGTACTCTAGGAAAGCAAATTAAAACTTATTCAAATATAAAGCCTTGCTTATTACGTCTCTAAAAAATGGCTCCTCTCCCACCCGCTCTGCGTGATAGGGTGATTGGAAATACGACAGTGGTGCCATGGCATCATGATGTCAAGACCAGAGACTGTGGTGGAGTAGTCAGATCTGTGATAGACCAAAATGCTTGTCCGAATGTTGTAGATCCAAATCGAGTGATGAACAGTACTCTGACAAAGTGGGAAACGTTAATGTTGATGAATCAAGGGAGCCAAGGGTCGTTGAAGTCGACGAAGCTTTCTATAAGAGATGAAAAGATCTTCTATCCCAAAAAAGAGGCCGAGGAGAATGCTGAAATGTGGAATAGATGCCTTATGGGGTATGTGGTTGATTTCTGGCCTCATATCCCAACGTTGGCGAATTACTTTGATGAGATCTAGGACACATACAGTTTATTTGAGATTTTTGATAGGGGGAATGAACACTTCCTGATAATGTTTTTGGATCAAAGGGATTGGGATGCTGCATTGAAAGGGGAATGGTTCGTCACGAATAGGCCAGTGATTCTAAGGAAATGGAAAATCGACAATAAACTGAATAAAGTGTCTCTTGAAGATATTCTGATTTGGGTCAATGTCAGTAACCCACCCTTGGAGCTCTGGTATGTTAGGATGTTTGAAAGGATAGGATCCTACATTGGGACTCCTGTTAGGATGGATGAGAATACTCACTCATGTAGATGTATTGAGATTGCACAAATTCAAGTTATCATGAAGTTAGATGCTACTTTTCTAGACTCTATAAATCTGGCTAATGAAGAAGGCGACGAACAAGAGATACATATAAGCTATGATTGGGTTCCGTATAAATGTAAAACATGTGGTTTATTAGGTCACGATGACTGTGAGCTTAAGGCAAACATCAAGGTTTCTATCTCGGCAAAGGGACCTCTAAAGAAGGTATGGGAAGTCAAAAAGACTAAGGGACCTAGTAACCAAGAATATATTCCACCTGGAAGTCTTGAAGATGAGGGCCCGTACATAATTGAAGAAATTCAGGATGTTGAAGAGATAATCCAGAAAAGAATTGACCTGACGAAAGAGACCCCACCTACTGAAGATTTGGTTCTATCGAGTGAGGTGAATGAAGGATTTGTGGTGGGTGAAAATGGAACAGGTACTCCATTTTCCCCTGTTCCAAATCCTTCTTTTAATCTAAAAACACCAGATTCTGAAGCTAGCTCCCAAGGGTCATCTAGTTATGTCAGAAATATCATGAAGGATAAATGGAAGAAGGAACAGTCCAAGTGTCAAACTAAGCTCAACAATGGAGATTACTCTCCTATTCATGGAGATTTGGTCTTAAACTCTTCTAACACTGAGGCTGTCAGTTCAACATCCCCAGTTTCCAAATTACTCCTTCTCTCTCTGTTACCTCTTGGAACGTCAGAGGAATAACTAATAAAATCATTGACATTCAAGAGGAGGTGAGGAAGGTGAGCTGTGATATTGTGATTCTTTTGGAAACTAAGATTAGGAGTAAGAAAGAAAATAGTTTCATATGTAGATATTTTAAAGGCCATAATTGGGTTTCAAATCTAAAGTCTCATGCACTTGGTAGAGTCGTTGTTCTCTGGAAGAATAATCAATGCAATATTTAGCTTATCGAGGAATGTGATCTGGTCATTTACCTTAATGTTGAGAAAGATGGTATTTTCCTTGTGATATCTACTATTTATGGTCATAAAAATGATCTTGATAGGGTTAGTCCAATTTTTCAAATAGAGTCGTTGAGCCCTGGATCTTATGGGTGACTTCAATGATGTGAGAAAAGCTGAGGAAAAGATTGGTATTCTGCCCCATCTGCTAAATCCATGGCAGATTTCAATGATTTTGTGCAAGATAACGGGTTGTTTGAGTTAGATCTCAGTGGTCCTTACTTCATTTGGGATAATAAACAAGAAGGAGAAAGATTCAGTGCCACCAAAATTGATAAAATCCTCTATAATGATCTCTTTCAATCTAACTTTAATCAGTTTCATGGGTAAAGTATGTCTAATATTATCAGTGACCATCAAAGGATCTGTCTTGTCCTGGGTGAGAAAAAAAAGCTCAAAAATCCCTTTAGATTCACCAATGGATGGATAAAACATGATGACTTTGGTGAGATCTTGCGGGATGCATGGAACTTAGAGGTAGATGGCTTTGCTACTTTTAAGCTTTACAGAAAATTGGAGAATCTCAAGATAAAATTAAAGAATTAGAATAAGAACAAATTTGGTAACATCTTGACCACTTCCCTTGCTGCTAAAGAATCTGCTTTGTTAGCTCAAAAAGAAGCAGATATGAATCCTAGTGACCCTCTATTGAGAAGTATTGCGAACTTGAAAAGTAAAGATGCTAAGAGAGCTGCTGCTATTGAAGAAGGCTTCCTGAGGCAAAAGTCAATCGTGCAGTGGCTCAAAGAGGGTAATTCTAATACAAATTTCTTTTACTCCTCCTTAAGATCTAGGAGGGTTAGAAACTCTATTAATACAGTCACCATTAATGACTTCATCACAAGAGATCAAAATGTGATTAAACATTCTATTGCTGAGTTCTATAATTTCCTGTTCTGTAAGCATGACAAAGGTAGTGTTTGGTCTGGGGTTTGGAATGGACCACATGTGAATCCAGCTCAGAATGATCTTCTCATCAAGAATTTCATAAGAAAGGAGGTTGATGACATTGTGAATGGACTGAATGAAGATAAGTGTCATGTCCCGAATGGGTTTAATGGTTTTTTTCATAAATATGCTTGGAAAGTGATTGGAGACGATATGTTCAACGCTATCACTAATTTTTTTCAAAATGGTAGACTTATGAAGGAAGCGAACAGTACTTTTATCACTCTTTTACCCAAAGGAAATGATTCCAATCTTATCACCAATTGGCATCCTATAGCTCTCTATAATGTCTACTATAAGATGTTGTTGAAGATTTTGGCTAACGGATTGCAGGTAATACTCCCTAGTATTATTGACATTAACCAATGTGCCTTCGTTAGAGACAGGAGTATCAAGGATGTTATGCTTATTTCTAATGATATTCTCAGTGATTTCAAAATGAAGATCTATGATAATATTTGTATCCAAGCTAATATCTCCAAAGCCTACGATTTAGTAAGTTGGAGATACATTTTCTCTATTCTCTATAGGATGGGATTTTCTACTAAATGGATAGGTTGGATCGAAGCTATTTTTCTTCTACATCTTACCAAGTGCTTGTTAATGGAGAACCGTCTAAATACATTTATCCTTCTAATGGAGTCAGGCAAGGAGATCTGATAGCCCCTTATATATTCGTTATTGTCATGCAAGGTCTCACCGAACTTTTTAAAGATTGTGTTGAAAAGAAAGAAATCATTCTTGTTTCTGTCTCTAAAAGTTGTCACTGTTCTTAGATTCTTTTTGCTGATGATTTGATGGTCTTTGCTAAAGCTTCTGTTTCTAATGCTATTAACATTAAGAAGGTCTTAGATAAGTTTGGTAACATGTCTGGCCTCAAGGTAAATAACGAGAAGCGCATGTTTTTGTGGGTGGTTCCAAGATGGTTGATGATATCTCTAATAGTCTGGGGATGAGAATAGATGATATTTATGAAACAAAGTACCTTGGTATTCCTCTATTTTTGGGTAAGATTAGAAAGAAGCATTGTGATAAACTTATTGTTAGAATCAAGAAAAGACTAGAATGTTGGAAATCTAAGATTTTATCTATGGTTGGCAGAGCTGAGTTGATCAAATCTACTTTGTCCTCTATGCATATTTATTGGGTCATGGCTTTCCCCATACAAATTTCCACTTTGGAGGAGATTGACAGAATATGCAGGGATTTCCTTTGGGGACATTCTGAAAATAAAAGGAATCTCCACCTGATTAAGTGGGATATTGTCTCTTTTCCTAAAGGTGAAGGTGGTTTGGGTCTAAGAAAGAGCAAAGAAGTGGCAGAGGCTTGTCTAATTCAAAATGCTTGGGATATAGCTAGAAAAAAGACAGCCTATGGGTCAAATGGATTGGTGAAAAGTATTTCAAGAATGACACCTTCTGGAGTAGTGAAGTCTCTCCAAATCATTCTTGGATGTTTAATTCTGTCGTTAGATGTTCTCCCATCCTAAGAAATTATTTTAGCATGAAGATAGGCTATGGATGTAGCATCAGGTCCTGGAAATATTCGTGGCTTAATGGGAAATTTTTCTATGATGTTGTTGATAAAAGTATTAGTATAAGAGCTGGGATTCCCATGGAGGCTACTCTCAATACTATTATTAGAGATGGAAGTTGGCCCATCAGTGATTCTCAGTGCTCTAATCTAATCATTAATATCCTGGATGATGTTGTCATCCACAGTTCAAAGGAGGATCAGTGTTTATTCAAAGGGTAGAAATATAGTTCTTTGAAAATCATTTGCAAATGTATTAGACATAAAAAGGAAGAGGATGGTAGATTCAAATGGCTCTGGATTAGCAAATTTCATGTTAATAGCAAGATTCATGTTTGTAAAGCTATCCATAACAAAATTCCTACTTCTGATTACATGAGAAGGAGAGGGATTCTATTGCTTCTGTATGTTTCCTTTGTATGAATGGGTATGAGAATTCGTCGCATATTTGCTTTGACGGAAGCTTTACTAAAGATAATTGGAACTTTTCCCTCAATCACAACCTCTTAGATAAGGTGACTACTAACTGGGAAGATTTAGTGTCGAAGAGAAATGATAAAGCAGGGTTCATTGCACCCTTATCCTTTACCACATTTGGCTTAAGAGGAACAACAGAGTTCATAAAAATGTTTATAAGAACTCATCCAATCAATGGAATATTACTTTTTATGAGTTTTCTATCTTATATGATGCCCCCTGTTTGTCCTAGATAACGGTTATCTTTGTTAGTTGGTCTGAAGGTTGTTGTTGTTTGAGAAGCTTGATGCTCCCCTCTCACTCATGGATTGATGGTTGAGTCTATTGTGTTTCTTCTCTCTCTCTTTGGTTTGAAGTTGGCTGGTTTTTGGTATGGCTCTCTTGGTGGGAAGTTATCCTTCTTTCTCTTATGTTTGGCCTTAGTATTGAGGTCTCATCATTATTTGATGATAGTATTAGTATCTAAGATTGAGGAGGTGTTAAGTGGTTATCTTTTTCAGTTTCTCCTTGGATGCGGCTCTAGTGATGGTTGAGTCCCCATAGTTGGGTGTCAATGCTCCCCTCTCACTAGTTTCTCTCTGCTTGAGGTTGTATTGGTTTTGGATAGCTTGATGCTCCCCTCTCATAATTGGTGTGATGGTTGAGTCTGTTGGGTCTCCTCTTCCTTTCTTCGGTCTGAATTTGACTGATTTTCTCCTTTGGTGGAGTTTCTATTCTGCATATGTGGTGTTATCTTGGCTGTGGCTAGTTTCTTTTTTTGGCTGCTTGGCTGTAGATGGAGCTGTGGGCTTATGACTAGTTATTCTCTGGGTTTTGGAGACTTTGGTAACTATTTCTCTATACTGAAGATACAGAAGTATTTTTCACTTCATCTTGGATAAGAATTGGTTGATATCTTTTAGTAGTAGTGTTTTTTTTTGTTTTTTTTGCTCCCCTCTCACTCGTGGAGTGATGGTTGAGCCTGCATCTGCTTTAGTTCTGATGTTGGAGAGCCTAGAGCCTTTTTGTCTTCTCTGAGATGAGAGATGGATGGAACCTGTTGGATCTGTGTTCTTTTTTCTTGATGCTCCCCTCTCT
This sequence comes from Alisma plantago-aquatica, assembly GCA_963693085.1. NCBI lineage: Eukaryota > Viridiplantae > Streptophyta > Magnoliopsida > Alismatales > Alismataceae > Alisma > Alisma plantago-aquatica. The sequence continues at coordinate 65,931,040 of OY856411.1, read as the reverse complement.
CTTTTGGAGTGATGGTTGATTTTATTGATTTTCTTTCTCTTTGGGCTGAAGATGGCTGTTACAAGGTGTCTCCTATTGGTGTTATTCTCAGTAGCTTTCGGTCCTTTGCATACTGTAGTAAGGTTGATGTTGGTTGTATCAGCATTTTCTCCCATTGCATGGGTTTGTTGCTCCCCTTTCACTCACTCGTGGAGTGATGGTTGAGTTTGTTGGGGTTCTCCTTCTTCACTGGTCTTCTATTGGTTGGCTTTTGGTATGGCATACCTAGTATGGTGTTAGATGGATACAACACCATGTTCAAGATGGTACATGTGACTGTCTTTCTCATTTTGTCTTTGGCTGTGGTTCTAGTGATGGTTGAGTCCCCATTAAGTTGGGTGTTGATGCTCCCCTCTCACTAGATTCTCTTAGTTGAGGTAGAGGATGGTTTTGGACTCAATGGTCTCTGCTCCTTGTTAGATTAGTGCTCGATGAGATGAGCTGCTATTTTGGGTTTCTGCTTGATGCTCCCCTATCACTCTTGGAGTGATAGTTGAGTTTGTTGGTTCTCCTTTTCTGGCGGTCTGATGATGGCTGGTTGTTGGCTTGGTTTCTCTGAAGTAGGGTTGTCCTGAAGGTTTGTTTTTGGGATCCTTGTTCCTTATGATAAAGATCACCTTATCTTCCTTTGTCCTTGGTGGCTGATGAGGTATCTGGTTCTTGTTGCTGCAGAAGGCTTGTTTGTGGCTCCCCTCTCACTCTTGGAGTGATGGTTGAGTTGATGGTCCCTCATTTCTTTTCTTGGTCTGAAGTTGTTTGCTGGAATGCTTTTTCTTGTTAGAGCTTTCTTTGAAGCTTCAATCCTATGGTAGGATTGAGGCTTATCAACTGGGCTTTTCTCTAGGCTTCATGACTATTTTGATTCTTTTTATAGATCTGACATTCTTTCTTTTTTCTCCTTCTAGATATCATTTTAGATGTAAATATAGGTTCTTCTTTTTAGTTGGTTCTCGTTTGGGAACTAACAAGCACTATACATTCAAACAAAAAATGAAAAAAAGCAACAAAGTTTTTGACCGACCAAAAACAAAGCCTTGCTTATTACTACTAGATCATTAAAACTTATTCACATGGATTTATTTGGTCCGATGAGGACTAAATTCGTTGGTGGTAAAAATTATTGTTTTATCATTGTTGATGATTATAGTAGATATACTTGGGTACATTTTCTTTCAGCAAAATATGATACCATTAGTATATTAATTCAATTTTTTCTAAGATTGAAAATCAACTACAAAACAAAATATGCACCATTAGGAGTTATCATTGGGGAGAGTTAGAAAACCATATCTTTGAAGAATTTTGTACATATCATGGGGATACACATAATTTTTCATCTCCATGCACTCAATAACAAAATGGGATAGTTGAGAGGAAAAATTGGTCCTTACAAGAAATGGCTAGAACAATGCTACTTGAACATAACACACCTAAAACCTTTTGGTCCTAAGTAGTAAACACAACATGCTATGTCTTTAATCATGTTTCAATTCACTCTCAGCTTACAAAAACTCCTTTTGAACTCATTGTTAACAAGAAACCTAGAGTTGACTACTTTCATACTTATGGTACATCTTGCTATATCTTGAACACAAAAGATGATAGAGATAAATTTGACCTAAGTCACAAAAAGGATTTTTATTGGGATATTCAACAACTACTAAGGCATTTAGGATTTACAAATCTATTTCTAAGAAAGTTGAGGAATCAATTCACATAACATTTCATGAAACCACGCGACATTATGCTGAAAATGAAATTGGAAATGAAAACTTGAATGACATTACACACCAAATTGAGGACTTAACCATATTAACAAAAGATGATAAAAATCCTGAAATTGAACAAAACAAGGATCAAAATAATGATTCACATCAGCCTACTCCTAGAATAATCAAAGATCATACTCAATACTTAATCATAGGAAATCCTTTTGATAAAGTAAAAACTCATTCATCATATAGAGACGTTGCAAATATGTCTTTTGTATCAATTGCTAATCCTAAAAAATAAATGAAACTCTAAAAGATTATTATTGGATAATTTATATGCAACAGGAGCTAAACCAATTCACTAAGAATGATGTATGGGATTTAGTTGTGAGACCTCAAGGAAAAACCATTATTGGAACTAAGTGGGTTTTTTGAAATGAAATTAATGAAGTCGGGAAGTGGTTAGAAACGAAGCTAGGTTTGTTGATCAAGTGTACAATCAACAGGAAGGGATAGACTTTGATGAAACTTATGCACCCTTAGATAGACCAGAGGCTATTCATATGTTATTAAATCTAGCTACCTGTATAAACATCCAACTTTTCCAAATGAATCTAAAAAGTGCTTTCTTAAATGGATTCATAGATGAAGAAGTCTATGTTGCCCAACCACCTAGTTTTGAGATTCAAAACAAGATTGATAATGTCTATAAACTCAAGAAATCTCTTTATGGTATAAAATAAACACCCCAAAATTTGTATGAAAGACTTAAGAAATATCTTTTTGATAATGGTTTCTCCATTGGAAAGTCAGATTCCATATTATTTTTTAAATCATACGAATCAAATTTTCTAGTTGTTCAAATATATGTTGATGGCATTATCTTTGTGCATCAAATGATTCTTTATGTACTCATTTCAGTGATGTCATGCAAAATAATTTGAAATGAGTCTTATGGGTAAATTGACATTCTTCCATTGGTTTTTAAATATAAAAAATGTCCGCTGGAATTTTTCTAAGCCAAGTGAAATATAGTAAGGAACTCTTAAAAAGGTTTAACATGGAAAATTGCAAACATGTTGCTACTCCTATGGCTACTTCTACTAAAATTGACAAGGATGAATATGGCGAACCCATTGATGATTCCTTATATAGAGCCATGATTGGTAGCTACGTATATTTGACCACATCTAGACTAGATATTATGTTTTCTATTTTACTTTTCTCTAGATTTCAATCGAACCCTATGCAATCTCATTTTCAAGTTGTCAAAAGAATTTTGAGATATCCTGCTGACACAATCAATTTTGTACTATGGTATCCAAAGGATCAATCATTAGATTTGAAAGCTTATACCAATGTTCACTATGCTCGTTTTCATCTTAATTGAAGGAGCAAAAGCGATGCTTATTTCTTTCTAGGAAGAGCCTTCTTTTCTTGGTCTAGTAAGAAATAAAATACGATTGCATTATCTACAACCAAAGTTGAATACATGGCCCCAAGATCATGTTGTGCTCAAGTGCTTTAATATGTAACAAGTCTTGAATGATTATGGTTTTGTATTTTCTTCTGTGCCTATTTTTTGTGATAATACTAGTGCAATAAACTTGTCTCATAATCCTATTATACACAACCGTGCCAAACACATAAAGATCAGACATCATTTTTTGAGAGATCATATTTCCAAGAATAACAACTCTCTTCATCATGTTGATACAGAGGAATAATTGGCTGATATTTTTTCCAAACCGCTACCATTAGATCAATTTGAATGTATTATATGAAGTTACTCATAACTCCGCTACAAGATGTTTACTTTAATATATTTTCTCAAGACTCTTGATTATACTTGGCTTTCATTGGGCATTTTGTACTTACTTTGGTTTCTATACTTTATAGCATGGGTATTCTATTAAGGGGGAGTATGCCAATCAGGGGAAGTCATCTTAATTCAAATATTTGACTATCTTTTTGAGATGACAAAGGGGAAGAAATAAAATATGAAGAAAAATGTTTTCTTTCAGCTCACAACTATTTCACGATTTTACTCTGTTGGTAAAAATAAATTTATTGCTAAATTTCTTTAAGATATGGATATCATGTTCCATACCTCTCTAAGCGTACTAGCACACATTTTTATGCCACTCAAAGATTTCTTCTTCTCAGGTATGAAACTCATCTTCATAATATTTTTCTTATATTTTAGAAATGTTTGACATCCTCAAAAATGGGGAAATTGTTGGATATATTGGAAATTATCTTATCCTCTATTTTGACGATGAAAAACATTTCATTCTTTTGGATCTAACTTGCTACTTAAGTGTTTCAGGGTTCAAGGAGATCATACCAAATGGATAGATGATGTTAACATGCTTAAATGCTTGTATTTACATGTTCATACAAGATGTAGTAGATTGTACAAGTGTATAATGTAGAAGTACCGATAAGTCATGTAAAATCAAGTGTTAGATTTTCCTTATCCATCCAAAACCCTAACTTAGGATCCCTCTTATAGTCTAGAGTCATTATCCTTTATTAGAAAAATCTATTGATAGGTTTTCCACAATTTTACACACCCAATTACATGTATTTTTCAATCGATAAAATTGTCAACCAAAAATCTATTCGTCTAGAAAATTGTCAACTGAGACATCCCTTGATCAAAGACTCAGTGCACTGGAAAACAATTTACAATGCATTTGCCTTGAGTCATCCTCGGTCGAATACTTTCTAGACCATGACACATCCGGTCAAATATTTTGACGATCGGGAATAGACCGTTAGCTAATGAAGTTTAAATTACAACTAGCCATTAGAAACACCTTGGGCACTCGAACCACATCCGATCAATATGTTGACTGAGTCACTTTCGATCGAGAAAATTGTCGACCGAGCAAGGTTATAGAAACTTCACTTTTAACGAACATTTTATCTATTACAACCCAATTACTTTCTACCTAAGGACTAGTTAAGTACTAAGAACACTCTAGAATTCCCTAAACATCCCTAATATCTTGTAAACCATTCCTATAAATAGGAGAGGCCTTAGGACACCAAAGACATGCAAGCAATACTTGACCAATCATTCTAGAAAGAAAATCATCTAAGGTACACTTGCTATCTTATCCCTTGAGCTCTAAGTTAGTGTCCTAAAGCTACAATCATTTTGACACCACCTAGTAACATCCATCCTAAGTGGTTAGGAGGTCTAACACTTGATATAAGATCAAAGTTTTGTACTACATTGTTGTAATCTTCCTTCTTCCAATCTATTTGTCCAAGTTGATGTAATTGTGCTCCTTGACTACTCCAAGTGGGGGCGGTTGTCTGAGGGAGCTTGCTCGGAGCTACTTCAAGGTGTGAAGGCTGATCCTAGGATATTGGAGCTACTTCAATGTGTGAAAGCTGCTCCTAGGAAATTGGAGCTACTTGAAGGTGTGAAGGCTTCTCCAAGGTGATTGACGCTACATCAAGGAGGTGAAGGTTGTGTCAAGGTGGTGGAGGTTGACCGTCATCCTCTCCTTGGGTTCTCTTCCACATTCCAGTAAAGAAGAGGTTGAGGTGAAGTTATTGTATTTTTTGTAATTCCTTGAGAGGTAATAGAATTGATCACTTCTAAATCTCAATTCGAAACTATTGGGTAGTGGGATGACATCCTTCGATTTAAAGGATGGAACCACTCTAAATTGTGAGTCTCTTCCTTATGTCCCTCTCCTTCTTGCAATTTATGTTTTAAATTAACTTTAAAATTATTAAAATCTCTATTCACCCCCCTCTAGATCTGTTAGGTACTACTAACAAGCATGTTGAAGTAGGTGGCAAATGAAATGTTGACCGCAACAAGTAAGACAAATTCATTGAAGGGGATAAGCTTAAAGACACTACACATGTGATAGAAATCCCAGTATTATCAAAGGTCTTGCAAAATCCTCTAAAGTAGCTAATAAACATTCTTTACATGCATCCATTCAACTATAACCACTTGGATGGCATGTATCATACATGGTCATCATCCATAATGCATAGTATGCAAGCCAGACAATGCATTCTTTCTCTTACATCATATGGAACCTTTATTTGCATAAACCTTTTCCATTACAGACATGGTCATACCAGTATGCACCACATATAAATATTGGATTGGTACTCACACCTCCTAAACATACAACATCCATTCCAAACCATAGCGATGAATTCAAAGACAAGAAGGAAGACAGAGTTGATTTCACTGAAGAGGATTCTAAAGCCAGTGATAAGGGTAACACTTTTAGAAACTTGCACCATGTACAATGCAGATACAAGAAGGGAGTATCTACCAAATCACATCTTCTAATCTGACACCACCTTTGTGGTACAATTAAGCAAGGGAGTACTATTTGGGTTCCCACCACCAACATACATGACGCTAAATGTGGGTCAAGCCTCTAGTGATATCGGTGGATGCATCATAAAAAGTGAATCCTACCCTTGATACTTTTGTATAATATCACATCATGTTTGATATCCTACAAAGGTTCAAGCAATTAAATGGTAACAAGGACTTAGTCAATACCTTTTTTTATTTTCCTCATTTCCTAGGTGCAAAGATTCCTAACAACTTTGACATGTCAAAGTTTCACAAGTAATCTGGGAAAGGAAACCAACTCACTCACAGCTAATAGAACTTATTTGGCTAGGTAGAGTTACAAGATGATGACGGGTTCATAACTAGATCTTTTGCTTGAATATTATTAGGGCCTACCTCAGCATGGTACAATAAGAAGGATTTGATGACACTCACTACATGAAAGAAATTAGCTAATAAATCCATTAATTAGTATGCTTGGAACCTTGATCAAGTCCCAAACAAAGAATATCTAGAGGAGATTCAATAGTATATTAATTAAGGCTTCTCTGAGTTTTAGGAATATGATGAGAACTGGTAGCATAGTAAGAATTTAGTCCAATAGACAAGGGGGCACTGAAGAAGGTGATAAGGGCAGCTTCTCCTGCACTTAATTTACATTTTTCCCTACAATGACAAAACATGTTCTTTGATCGATTTGAGTAAGAGTACAAAATGAAAACTCTATTAGAAAGGTTCACCTTTCCATCTCCATCCTCATCTTAAATGCCCAAAAAAATTAGATCAAGAATGTCAACTTTATGGTGGGATCAGTGTTGAATCCATCTAATGGCAACAATGATAGAGAGTGCCACTCATTCATTCATGAAGCTCCATCTTAAACTCATCATCCCCAAGTCAACCATGTTTTACTATCTCCAAAAAAAATATAAGACCAATGGTTCCAACCAGTACCAAACACTACTATAATGACCTCACATTTTAGCAACCCCCGATTAAGAAAGGATATTAAAATTGAGGGCATTACCTAAAGTTCCTAAGAACTAGATTTAACAAATGAAAAATAATAGCAAATGATTTCCACTATTTCACAAATATTGTTTACAATATACATTATAATGCTCCTCTAAGGAGTTATATGAATTTCTAACATGGTACTAATACATATGAGAAGATGCATCTAACTAATCCTACTTTACATACATTTTTTAATGTCTTCAATTGATTTCATCTAATTCATAATGTCTTCATATCTTCATATAGTGTAGTTACCTAAATCACTGACAAACAAAATGCAGATCAGTATATTTCTATATAGTGTATGTGGCGTGCCTGCAAAAGTGTGCATGCAATATAACAACCTATTATCAACAAATTACTTGCAAATATGAATTTGCATTTACTTTACATATTCTAACCCTTACCTGATATGTTATCTTGGCCATAATCACTGTCCCTTCTAGGGCCCATGTACATAACCACTTGAATCATGTCATCCTAAGGTTTAGAATGTGATGTCTTACTTTATGTGACACTCATAGTGGAATAATAATTTAATAAAATATATCTACATTCATTCGTTAATTTCAACAATCCTCAAGAAATCCACAACACAAATTGACAGTCAATAATGTGATTATTCATAATCGTAACCATGTACCTCTATGTACAACCATGCAAAGCACGCAATCATACTTCAATTACTTTAATCATATCATCCAATCAATCAAGCAAGGATGGATTCAAGAAATCAATGATTAATTTTGCATATATGCATATCCTAAAATGTAACCATCATATTACTCATATTAAACCCTATTAGGGTCCTAATTTATGATTTAGGGTCATCTCGGGTTTGAATGAGGAATAAGGGTACAAACCCTAATTCATTACACCCTCATTCTTTAGAGTTGTAAATTCATATTAGAATTAAGTGAAATCCTTATTATTAGACCTATCATATTCTTTCATTATGAACACCTAGACTTATTATGTGCATTAATATTATAGCGAGTTATTTTTTTTATTTCAAAACCTTAAATCATCATATTTATGCATCAGATACTTGAATTGTGAATGTTATTATCCAAACTATACTAAGGACTTAGATTCTCATCAGACTTAATAATATCAGTTTATATCTCAAAGTAAACTTTTTTAGTATACTCAACATGTTAATTGTTAGATCTAGGCATTCCATGTATATAATCATCACTTAATCATGTATTAGTCCTACTTTTGGAATTAGGATCGGATCCATGTAATGATACTATTTAATTTGGATTCTACTCGTTCTCCCAAATCAGTTTGGTATATATTTTTGCCATATTTGGGTAATCCTAGCAATTTCTACGAAATAAACAAAATAAGAATCTATATCTCAAACATGGAGTGATGTGGAAGCCTCTTCCATGCATACTCAAAATGAAAGGGATGAGGGGAAAGTACTTTGGAAGATCCAAGACTATTATGTCATTGCATCAAGGAACATGTTATGAGATACAATGAGACCATTATTGATGAGGAAGAGCATTTCCATAATGAAGGGAGAGATATGTTCTACCATACTACTGTGGAAGGATCTACATCAAGCAAGGAAGGGACTGGGGTAGTCCATCTTCTCTTTGTATAACTTCTTATCTAGCCCAATAATTAGAGATCGATGGCTCGAATTTCCATAATTTTTCCTTATGCAATTGGCAAGGCATCATGCTAGGGAAGTAATGACTATAATCTTCCCTCATGTCCTAATAATAAAATTATCATATATTTTACTTTATAGACCCAAAATTTGCATAAAGGAGACCACCCCTCATGTCATTGTTTTGGAAAAACTTGGTTGATATTGTTACCTTCCAATTGGAAAAGGAAAATTCCTTCATTGTTCCCTTATTTAGCTAAAACTTGGTTTCAGAGGCAAATCTACAGAATTACCAACTAAATTATCTTGTCCACAACATATCTTAGAAATTCTTGGATTTTTTTTCATAATCCTATATTTGGATTATCTATCTCATTAATTATCGTGAGTATTTTTTATAAGCACAAAAATACTTATTTCCCTATTTGGTATTCCAGGAACCCCTTTGTAAACCCTGATTGTAGAAATTATGTAATTCATATCTCTCTCTCCTCATTACTATAATTAGTCCCAAAATTGGATACTTATCCTAAAATCTCATATTGAGCCAATATTGGTAACAAAGGGATGTTTCTATATACCCTTTTCTCTTTCTTCAAATAAGGGAAACAACAATTAATTTATCACAAGCAAGCCCCTCTTCCTTCTCGACTTTCCATAAGCTACTAGAAGCTTCCTTTTGCTAAAACTCACTTATGTCTTTCTAAACCTATATCTATTTTTTTTTAGATTTATTGGAATAACTTTTCCAGGAGAAACTTTCCCTTTATGTATTCTCTGAAATTTATTGCCCATATCATATGGAAAGTCCTTTTTACCTCAAATTCTAATTATTCTCTTAGTTTCCTCATTATCTTTACATGTTCCAAAAACTAGAGAGAATTATCCATATTTGATGCCTCAACCTTGTGTTGCAATATATGACTAGATAATTTCTTTGACTTATTATTTAAATTACAATGTGTCTTAGAATCTTTTGGAAATTCACCCATTAACTCACACTTCAATTATCCAATAAACTATAAAACCATTATCCATCATTTATGCATGAAATATCTTATTTCTTAACTTGTGCGACAAGGAACTTTTTGGAAATAAAATAGTCTCATGGGCCTAACTTGGGCCATGGGTTGGACCCATGCAACAAAGTGGATTGCTTTATTATAATTAGGTATTTTTCATATCAAATAAAGTGTTATATGTATATAATTCAAATTCACCAAATTTGAGGATATTACATTCACCCCTCCTTAAGAGGAATTGTGTCCCCATTATTCAAACCTAGTAAGTTTAAGGTGAATGATAACTCAACTTATCTTCAAAACCTTACAGTTAACAATCCTGCTTCGATATCTTTACCATCTTTTATTGATATGCACATTTTCACATCAATACTAAGGTTGGTAATTGAATTTAATTCATATTGGTAATTGAATTTAATTCATGGTATATCAACATCCTTAATAATTACATGATATTCATCTCTTGGTGATCACATTTTCACTTGTGATTTCAATATAGCTTAGTTATTATCTTTTCACCTAAATTTCCAAACTATTATTCTTTTATTCTTGTATAAGGGTGAGATAACAAATTAAAACACTAGATTAAGCCATTAAACTCAACTCTGGTGGTTCATTCTCATATGTCAATTTTAAGCATAATATTTGTCTACCCAATCTCTGTCACTCATAATATGATGAATAAGCACTTGGTTGTAGCCTAAATACAAAGTCCATCCCATTCCAAGAGTAGAGATGATGTATCCACACATTATCTCAAAATTTTGCATTTCAGGTTGAATCACTCTCAACAATGACTCCAAACCATAATTACTTTTAATTTGACAATATTCTTATATTTCATGAAATCAAGTTCTTGTCTCACTCTTGAGTTTTTACACAACTCTTTTGAGATTTCATTGTTACATGACTTCTAGTATCTTTTATATTTACACCTCATGCCTCATTAGCCTTAGTCATTTACTCAAGGTCTCTGGGGGTACATGTTCCTTTGGGGTGATTTCCACCTAGCCTCATGGGCCTTATGCTCTTAGGATATGCCTCTAACATGTACCCATGTGACCTCATGAACTCATGAAGGTGGCCAATATCCAGACCCATGGGCCTCAGGAAAGCACAGGTGGCCTTCTCCTAGATCCATGGTCTTATGTACATAGGGCATGATCATCTCCTAATCTCATAGGTCTTATGTCCCTTTCTTCCTCCCTTCTTGATCTTAGAATTAACTTAGGGCTCTACCTTGCCTGGATTTATTGAGATATCACAACTTCAACAATGTTTTGAGCATATTATTTTCTTATGTATTTCTTTAACCCAGATATCCTTCATCTCTTAGGGTACACATTATTTATTTTATGTCTCTACATTGGATCCTAGCAACCTTCCCTTCTGAGATTGATCTAGTAGTGATGTTCCCCTCCAAGCTTGATCTTATACTGTTAGCCACTTCCTTGGTGACTTTTCCTTGTGTCCCTCAGAGATGGCATACTTGGGTTAAAGAATGTGTGTGACTTCATGTTTTGTATACTTAATTCTTCACACTTTAGATGAAATTATTGGTTACCCCAATTCTTAAGCTATTTTGTGAACTCACCCTTCTAGGGAAGGTCCTAATCTAGGGTACCTTATTTACTCACATGAGGAGAAATTAGGCTCTCCACCCACAACTTGGCCCCACATGTTTAGGGTGTCATTTCCCAATAGGTCCTTTTTCCATTCCTAGGTTGACCCACCCGAGGTCGAGACACCCACCCTAAAAGTTTGATCAAGGATTACATATATTCATTTTTATGTAACAAAGATATGTGGTGCATTTGTAACAACGTAAACAACCATAGCAAGCAATTATGATTAAATAATCAAGCATGCATTTTCAGTTATAACATCTCAACAACCCTTGTTGCTCAATATCTGAGATATGTCCACTCACTTTGGGAAATCACATGGCATACCCACTCATTGGGGGTACATTCAATAGCCTACCCACTCACTGGGGGTAATTTCAATAGCCTACCCACCCACTGCGGGTGATTTCAATAGCATACCCAGTCACTGAGGTATTTCTATAGCATACCCACTCGTTGGGGGTATATTTAATAGCATTCCCACTCACTAGGGGTAGTTTCAATAGCATACCCACTTGTTGGGTAATTTCAATAGCATGCCCACTCGCTGGGGGTATATTTCAATAGAATACCCACTCACTTGGGGTAATCTTTATTCATTTCTTCCTTAAAAGATAGCATTACGACTATGAGAAAGCTATATTTATATGATGAGTTACTCATAGATTTCTTTTATTAGAAAATAGGAACGACAAAGTAGGTAGCGAAGACAAAAAATTTGTCCCTATTCTTTGTCCATCAGATCGCATCAACAATGATGTATCTAGGAAAGAAGGTAGAAAGATGTATATATTGCTTTATAGAAAGTCCAATGACTATTGTTACATTGTTTGATGTACACTCTTTGCAAGACACACATAGACAACTGTTGGTAATGACCTCGTGGTATGGAACCATCCACGAGAGTGGTTGTTGTCCTCCTAGAATGGTGGCAATGTCCTGCACACCTGTACATAGTCCATGCGGACCACAGGGAACTCCACGTTGCACTACCAGAGTCAACGGGAAGGAGTTGTCCCTTTGAACATGAACGCACTAGCGTTGACTTGCTCTCCCTTGTTATCTCTCTCATTAATGGGTAAGACTTGCTCAGGAACTCAAGCTACCACAATAGTGAGAGGGAAATAATTGTCAAATATTATTGTTGTGACTTTGAAAGCCTTGACTACACCCCCTATTTGTAGGATGATTAGGGGAAAGGTTCCCAGATCAAGTGAGAGTCAAAGAGATGAATTTTCAAAATTTTTGGTTGTTGTGAATCTGGAATCTATTGGTTCACATTTGAACCAGTTGGTTTGTAAGTGAATCAGTCGGTTCAATACTTCAACCATTAGGTTCACATGTGAATTCATTGATTCAACATTTGAATAGGTCAGTTCATTATATTTTAGATTCACAAACATATTCACTTTCAATGTGACGATTAATGCACAGTATGACATCAACATCAATCCTTGATCCAATCTTACTAATCGGTCAACCGGTTGATTGACAATTTGAACCGGTCGAATCCCATTTTTGAAACATTCAGTTCACTTCTAAACCGTTCAGTTCACTATTTTGAAATGGTTGGTTCACTTATGAACCGGTCGATTCAGATTCTAGTTCAGCCAATATTGTTTCAATTGAATATGTAACCACTTTAGTAATCAAATTAAACCTTATTCATTAGTAAACTCCTATTCTAGGAGCATCCTATGCATGTGACCCTATAGGTCCCAAATTACGTTGGCAGTGAATTTCCATAACCATTTTATGACATACAAGTAATGAGCAATATCTAGAAACACATCGTTTCTACCCAAGTAATTGGAAAGTTGGAGAACAACTTCAACATACAATTTGTGATCAATGTAACCATGATCTTATAGTTACTTTGTCATTGATATCTGGATTGAACTTGAGGCATAGAATCTTCATCCTATTCGACATTCAATTCATCTTCCTTGAGCTAGAGCAAACTATAGGAGATGCATGTCAGCTCACATACCACATATTGAGTCACATGAGTATGGCCATTAGTTTCTTAGTCTCTCTTATCAAGTGGTGTGAATATCAATCTCCTATAGGAAGGAAAAATCCCATCTACATCACCCACACTCAATTTCCATGTGTCATGATGCACCAGAGCACCACCTTTATGGCAATTCTTACTCAAGGTCACGTTGGATGGTGCCAAAATACTTTGAACGACATGTGATTAGTGTAGTGATTTTAGGTATAAGTACTACAATCACCACTTTCACTATAGAGATGATTCAAACTACCATTCCATGGTATCCATGTATCACTCTCATGGTGGGTTTGTTTGGTGCACTATTCTCTAACAAGTACCTATGTATTTGACTTGATATCTCATATCATGACTAGTAAGAGTTTATCATCAGTCAACACACACTCTAGTCTTATGTATTATTGTTGTCTATCTTTCTTCCATAGTTATCTGACTAGGGAAAAAACAAGAATATATGTACTCTTATCATACATATGTTCTCATTGTTCAGGTCCTCAACTTGAAGATAAATGTCATCAAGTAACATCATTCTTTAGAAATCTACTATGTCTTTGTCATCATCACATGATTGAGACAAACATAATAGACAAAATTACCTTTATGGTTATAAAATCAGGTATCTAATGCCCCATTACAATCATCATATGATTGGCCTATGGGCATACATACCAATAGACTTCCACTTTCACTTAGAGCCAATCACCGACAAATCTTATTCTAAGTGATCTTAACATGTCCATCATGTTTATGTTGCACAAATGCTTATGTAGAAGTTTAGCAACATTTTCTTCTAGTCGGTATTTTGCATGTTTTCCCATCTCTTCGTTGGGTGACTTCTCGTATGATCTAGATTCCTTGTCTATCCAGTAGCTCAATTGGTGCCACAAAATTTCTTCTATGTCATGAATGGTTGGAACCTCCACAAGTTCATCAATTTAACTTCTTGATCCATATAGTATCCTCTACTTTGTTCAAACCAACAAGGTACTCAACTTCTATTGTAGAATTAAACAACTATCTCTTTCTCGGAACTTTTCCAGATTACAGTTCTTATTTTAAGGACAAACACGAAATTGATATTGCGGTCATTAATTTTATTTTTTATTTTGGAAGCTTGCATCTGTGTAACCCTTTATGCCCAACTCTTTGTTATTATAATGACCATGGAGCCAATCCTTTTAGTGATTCTCAAGTACTTAAGGATGTGCTTTATTGTATTTCAATTACCTTCATTGGAATCTGACAAATATCATTTCATCATGTCCAATACATAGAAATAACATGATACGTACATATCCTTGCATACATGATAGATTAAATTGTGTATGTAAATGACATCTTATTCATGTTTTCCCATTCTTCACAAGCACTGGGACACTAGATTCTTGATATACTAATCCCATGGGACAAGAACAAATTTTCTCTCATTGCGTTATGCATGTTGAACCCCTTCAAGATCCTTCCAATGTATGCTCTCTTTCTTAGGTCAAGAATCTTTCTAGATCTATCTCTATAAATCTCAATTCCTAAGATATTGTATGCTTTACCTAAACCTTCATAAAGAAGGTACTTCCCATTCAGGTTGTAATATTTGTAGTATAAAGAAGTTTTTCCCAATCATCATGTGGTACAAAAAATTCTCCCACTAAATTCATGTAATCATAGATTCCATATTCATTTTGACTAAAGTCAAACTCTTTGACAAACCTGCCAAATTGAAGATTCTAGCTCTGAGATGCTTGCATCAGTCCACAAATTGACCTTTGTGGCTTGTAGACTTTATTTAGATTAAATGTATTTATAATACCCTCATGTTCTGTCAAGCTAACACACTCCACAATTTTAATGCATTAAATTAAGTCACTTTTCGCATGTTGTTTTCATATGCTTTTTGCTTGATTAATTGGTGATTTTTATATCAATTGGGCATAGTTCATCATTTCTATCCTGCGAAACATTATTGCGTCAAATATTATCTTTTTCACCTAATTATATTGATTTATCATGTTTACCTAGACTTACGTTCAATTTCTTCATATTTTAGGCAATATTTGTAGTTTTATGTCAGCTCGGTGCTACTGACAGTCATGTAAGTGGCACTGACATCGAGAAAAAGACTTGTTGAGGAATTTTTATGCTACTAGCATCTCAATTGGTGCTATCAATTTTTGGGACAAGTGCCCACCAAAGTAGCAGTGCCACTCACTTGTTGTCGGCGGTATCAACTTATTTATGCAGAATGATCCAGAAGTGTCAAAAATCAACTCGGTGCTATTAACATCGTCGTAGATAGTACCAACACATATGAAGAGCCTTGAATCCAGGAGACGGGTCGATGCCACTGACTTATTTTTAGTGGTACCAAATTCACACGTCAAGATGAAAATCAAGATCTAAGTTAATCCAACGGTTACAACATAATGATGGGTCGAGACCCTCTTATTACCTAAGAGAAATTCGACCACACTTATCATCATTTTTCTATTCCATTGTAGAGAACAAAGATGTGGGAGGAGAAAGAGAAGGAGACAGCCATGCCTCGGATGACTCAGGCACTTTCAGAGAGCGGATTTGCAGTCAAAGCATAGCAGATCGTGACACTCGTTAGAGGGAGTCATCTGAATCATCTTCTCTAGGGGTTTTCATTAGCTCTCTCATGATTTGATTGTTTTCTCCTATTTCATCCATGTATGCAATGGTAGAAATCATGTGAAGATAAATCCCTAGTTCCTTCAGACCCAGGAGTAAACCAATTTTGATTATATTTGACCATATGATTTAATGTATGTTTTTCTCTTATGTTTTGGACATAAATCTATGATGGCCTCATGAATTGCCTATTTCTGATCACCATAGTTAATATCTTAGACCATTAATTGCTTCAAGAGAGGGACTAAGGGTTGACTATTTCATAGAGTTACAAAACCTTCATTGCTCATCAAGAGAGGACTTATGGATGTGAAGGGTATAACCCAGAGGTTTTGCTAAAGCTCCTAGCTAATTATTAAATCACCAAGAGAGAGGAATTTATATCAAACTAGGTAGTGAATAATGTTGTGGGAGTTGGCAATCTTACTACAGGTCCATTTGTTCGGGCTTTAGGATATATAAATATGAATGAATGATGTTAATTGCAATGTAAACTATGGTAAAACTATAACTCTAATGATCCCATCGAATTTGTGATTAGAACCCATTTATTTTAATTCTTTATTCTTGCAAGTACTTTCAATCAACTAATTAATCAATCACTTTTTTACTAGGTCTAGCTGATCAGGTATAGTTAATAGTAGTCTCTAGATTAATGTTTCCCTAAGTTTGACATTTGGGCCTCATAGACCTATACTACTCGATGTGTATACTTGTGTTCACATATATAGTTTTAGCATGTCTATCTTTTGGCACCATTTCTGGGGAAATGGCAAATCCAACACTACAAGCTTTGTGACCAGTCACTCTAGGCCGCAATTCTATTTTTTTATCAATTTTTTTAACTTAAATTTTCATCAAAGTTACTAGTATCTAGTTCTCACATTTTCCTACATTTCCAAGTACTAATGTATGGTTCAGACCAAAACCATCAATCATAGAGAATCGAATCCACAAGGTATAGGAACAGAAGAACTTTTTTATAGGGCAAAGGAGTGTAGTAGCTCTGTGGGAAGATTTTCCCATACTCCACCGCCACAAGCAGAACAAGAAATGACAGGAATCAAAGACCCTAATGCAGAGGATTAAGTTGGAGATAAACTGGAGGAGTGGATTATTTGGGAGAAGATAAAAGCTTCATCATCCACAACATAGCAAGGTCCAATTTTAATGTAGGCAGTCAATGTGGGAAGCTATAAAATAGATCTAGGCCTAGTAGCACTCATTAAATCACAAGCATTCCATGGTGACAACATGGAGGACCCTATGCATTATATTAACAATTTCATGTAGAGTTGTGATATGATGAAAATTGACATGGTACCTATGACTGTTACATAGTTAAAGTGATTTTCATACTCAATGAAAGATAAGACAAAGGCTCAGTTCTTAAGCCTTCTTTCAGAATCCATATCAACCAGGGCTGAAATAATGGATGCATTTTATGAAATACTTCCATAGAAGATACATTATCTGGTTGGGAGAATCTACAACTTTAAGAAAAAAATTGAGGATTCACATTCAGAGGCTAGGGAGAGATTCCAAAATATGCTGAGGGAAGTCCCTCATCATGGGATTGACCTCTACATTCGGGAAAATAACATTCTATTATGAGCTGCATAAGGGGGAGAGAACCACCCTTTGGCAGAATAGAGGAAAGATTTTTATTAGCATCCATATGTCACGAAATCCTAAAAAATATGGCCAAAAAGCAGTCATGGAGAGAGAAGAGAGATCTCCCACCATCTGTTAAAAGTGTGGGAGAGTCTAGAGAGATCAGAATGATGAAAGAGAGGGTGGACAACCTTGCACAAAATATATATTAGAAAGAAGGAACCTCATCTGGAGTTGAGGAAAAAGAATGCATGTTTCTGTACTAGCAAACTATAGGGAAGGAAATGAATATGCATGGAATAAGACTCCTAAATTCTCATGAAAATATCCTAACAATTTCAGTAGGCTCCATCTCAAACACAACAAACCAAGTCACAACAGGGTAATGCACAATAGCAGTATCAACAAGACAGGTTTCCTAGCCAGATAGACTGCATAGAAGACATGTTGGGCAAGATGGTCAGTCAGAATGAGACACTACTAGGCCAGACACAAAGGTAGTAGCACAATCAAGGAGCACAGAACTGGACATAGAAACCCAGATTTCTTAGCTAGCAATAGAAGTAGCATTTTTGAAAAATCCAGGTTAGCAAGGATTTCTAGGAAATACATTTATCCCATCCACCATTCAGCAGGTGAAGGTAGTGTTACTCCACAATGATAAACTGTTGTTAAAAGAACAAGAGACAACTCCAGAGAATAATGAGAAGGTAGGTGATACAGGAGCAGTGTCATGTAGTGATCCTCTTAATCAAGTCACGATACCATAGGAAAAGGAACAAGTAAAGAAAACTGATGAGCCAACTTGAGTGAGAAAGGAGAAGGAGTCTTATGATCTACCACACCAAAGAAATATGGTGAATCCAGTACCATTTCCCAATAGTTTGAAGGAAAATAAGGTTAACCCACAATTCAAGAAGTTTTTAGCCACGTTCTAAAAACTTCATGTCAACATACCTCTTGTAGATGCTCTAGAAAAAATTCAATCTTACGGAAATTTTGTGAAGGACATAATCAACAAGAAAAGTAGGACAGCTGATTCTGATGTAGTGCTTTTGAAGGAGAAGGTTAGTGCACTAATATAGAGGAAATTATCAAAGAAGAGATAGGATGCATGCTTTTTTAATATACCATGTTATATTGGTAGAGTCAAATTGGATGAAGCTTTATGTGACTCTTGGGAAAGCATAAATCTCATTCTGTTAACAACATTCAAGTAATTAGGGATGAAGGAATCTACAAAGAGAAATATGACCATATAATTGGCATATAATTTAGTGGTAAGGCCAATAGGTATCTACAAGGATGTGCTAGTAAAGGTTGACAAATTCATTTGTAGTCATGAAAGTGTAGGATGCTATGATAATGAGATACTCTTAGGGATTCCATTCCAAGCTACAACAAATGTAATTTTGGAGATGGGAAGAGGAAGGCTGATACTAGCCATTCAAAATGACAACTTTCAAATAAAGTTTCCAAAATATCAACAAAAGGTTGATGAAAAGGCACAATGTCACATGTTGCATCAACTGAATAGTGAGGTATCATTGTTCTTGGGAAAGACATTTTTGGATATAGATCATGTCCAAACAAAGGTGAATAGAGGCACATTGGTGGTGGACATCATGGAGCATACTAAGCATGTATCCTTGATAAATGCAGTAAAGTATCATGATGACTCAGAAGAGGAAGCATACCCAAGGACAATTGCAGAGGGAAGATCTTCCACTCTCACACAAACATACTCACAACTACCATTATAAGAATGATGCTTCATGAACCTAGTGGATGATTGCACACACTATCATTCACTCTAAGAATGTGCTCTTTTCCTAAAAGCATTGTCATGCTTGTACTCAAGGCACTAAGAGGAGTTGGGGCCGCCTCCACCATCGTTGATCGCATCATTACAGTGTCCACTTAAGATTGAGCTGAGGCTGCTTCCTTCACATTTGAAGTATATTTTCTTGGTGATAGAAAAGAAACTCCCTGACATCATTTAATTCTTACTGAGCATATAGGAGGAGGAAAAGTTGCTTGTTGTGCTAAAGAACCACCATGAAGCATTTGGGTGGTTTACTACAGACATAAAGGGGATACATCCTAGTTTTTTCTAGCACAAAATTAGAATCGAGAAAGGAGAAAAGAAGATAGAACAACCTCAGTGGCATCTCAATCCCATCATGACTGAGGTACTAAAGAAAGATGTAGTGAAGATACTATCGGCATGTATAGTTTATGCTATTTCTGATTCTAAATGGGTTAGCTAAACTCAGGTTGTTCCTAAGAAAGGAGGGATCACCATCACCACAAACTTAGTGAGTAAGTTAATTTCAAATATATTAGTTACTAGGTGTCGTGTGTGTATTATTGTATATTGAATGTTTCCACGCTAAAAGATCATTTTCCACTCCCTTTTATTCACTAGATTCTTGAGAGGCTTGTCAGATGGTCACATTTTTGTTTTCTAGATTGTTATTCTGAGTATAATTAAATTTCTATTGAATCACACAACCAAGATAATTTCACATTCACTTGTCCTTATGGAACTTTCTCTTACCTTTGGATGCCCTTTGGTCTTCGTGATACACCAACTACATTTCATAGATGTATGCTCTCTATTTTTTCAAACATAGTAGATTGATGTCTTGAGATTATTATGGATGGTTTTTAAATGTACAGATAATCATTTGAGGATCACCTTGCTAGTCTAGATAAAGTTTTAGAAAGTTGTGAGTACGGTCATCTCATTTTGAACAGGGAAAAATCCATGATAGAAACTTTGGTAGTTGATCATTTGTCTAGGTTGGAAAGAGTTGATGAGAAACATTTAGAGATACCCATTGTTCAAGAATTCCCTGACAAATAATTGTTTGTTATGGAGGACAAGGACCCTTGGTTTGAAAAAATACTGAAATACTTAGGGTGTGGAAAGATAC
Organism: Alisma plantago-aquatica; assembly: GCA_963693085.1. NCBI lineage: Eukaryota > Viridiplantae > Streptophyta > Magnoliopsida > Alismatales > Alismataceae > Alisma > Alisma plantago-aquatica. The sequence goes on along the minus strand of OY856411.1, from coordinate 65,910,440 downwards.
CAAAATATTAAGGGAATTAGGAGAAAAAGAAACTTTTCTACTCCTTGAGATTTTTATGTGTGGGATGATCCAATTTTGCTCAAGCAGTATAGGGATGGCATGCTGAGAAAGTGTGTTCCCGAATGTGAGTTTGAGAGCGTATTGGTGGATTGTCATTGCTTATCTTCTAGGAGACACCATTCTAGCTCAAGGATGGTGGCTAAGGTGTAGTAAATGATTTTTATTGGCTGACATTATTTAAGGAGGCTTACAATTATGTGCAGAAGTGTGATTCATGCAAACGAGTTGGAAATATATGTAGGAGACACAAATGCCCTTAAATACCTTTTAGGAGATAGAGGCTTTAGATTTATGGTGGATTGATTTTATGGGTTCCTTTGTGTCTTCTAATTCTAACTTGTATATTCTTCTAGTAGTAGATTATGTGTCTGAGTGGGTTGAAGCAATTCGAACCTGTACTAATGATGCACATGTTGTTTGCAAATATATTGTAGACCACAGTTTGTGCAGGTTTGGGTGCCAAGAGTTGTTATCAGTGATGAGGGATCTCAATTCACAAACAAGAAATTTCGATCTTTTTTTAGTAAGTACGGAGTGAGACATAGGGTAGGAACCCCATACCATCCCTGGACTCAAGGTCAAGCTGATGTTTCTAATAGAGAGTCAAGAAAATGTTAGATAAGACAATCTCAATAAACATTACTAGTTGGATAATGAAGATGAATGATGCTCTCTACACATAAAGGACAGATTACCAGATACCTATAGGCACAACCCCTTACAGGTTAGTCTATGGGAGAGATTGTCATTTACCTGTAGAGTTAGAGCAGAAATCCAAGTGGGCTTTGGTAAAGTTGAACTTTGATCTTGATGATGTTAGGAAAAAGCATAGGTTGGAACTAAATGAATTGGATGACCTTAGGATAGATTCCTATGAGAGTTCAAGGATCAATAATGACAAGACAAAAAAAGTACATGACCACCATATACTTCATAGGTATTTTACACCAGGGCAAAGGGTACTATTGCTCAATTGTAGGATGACATTGCATCCTGTAAAAATAAAGTCTAGGTGGAGTGGCCCTTATGTGGTGGTCAGGGCTTTTCCTCATGGGGAATTTGAAATTAGTTATGATGTTGAATCATTTTTGGCAAATGGACATCGTTTGAAACATTACTATCGAGGAGAGTTAGTCTATAAGGAGGAGGAGTTGAAGCTCCTTGAGATCTGTTGAGATTCTTCATGACATGATTGTCTGCCTAGGGCATAAAACAAGGGTGATTCTGGGAGACAACCCAATTTTATTTTTGTTTTTATCTTTTACATTATGTATGCATTTTCATTGTTTGAATCTTGCATTTATTCTATTAGAAGTTAATTATGTAAAAAAGGTACCTGGATCATTTTTGTTTGGTGTTCATGCAACAAAAAATTTGGTACCACCACCACATCTATCGGTGGCACCAAGGTTTACATAAAAATGAGCAGTGGAATCAATATGCATTTTGGTACCATCAACACAAAATTTGGTAGCACTAAGTTTTGCTCATAAAAATTCATAGGGGAGTTAGAATGCATTTTGATACCACTGACACCTTCATTTGTGGCATCGATATCTCACAAACTGAAGGCCATTGTTCCATGTAGAAAGTCAGTTCTACAGATACTAAAGTCGGTAGCACCGTAAGTCTGAGAGAGTTTCAGGTTCAAGATATTGACGGGACCATTTGAGAGCACCAAGGAAGAAAGGACCTAATGACACAACTCGGTACCACCAACCCAAAAGTCAATGGAACTGACACAACCCAATACTAAATCAGTACCACTAACACGTACTCTCATCAGTGGCGTTGAAACAAAAAGAGAAGAACATGTGGACATCAAGATCAATGATTAAGAACGTTCATATATTTTTCACAGACACAACCCAATACTAAATCAGTACCACCGACACTCTCATCAGTGGCACTGAAACAAAAAGAGAAGAACATGTGGACAGTAAGATCAATGACTAAGAACGTTCATATACAATGGTCAGTGGTACCCATCCACCGACACAATTCATAAGTCGTTCACATCGACATGTCATCGATACTACTAATACGAAGCAATCTATGTGTTGAGACATTGACAGCCACGATCAATCAATATCAACAGATGATACTAACACACACGAGTCGAGATACATCTCAAACTACTGATAGACATATCAGTGTCATAGACATGATGCTCTTGGGCAATTTGACGTCTACATAAGGGGAGTTGTGGGGTGTTATTAAAACACACCCACATCACTTACCTTGCAATCTAGAATGCAGCCAGTGCTATCCAATGTCTCAAATCTTCATCGAGATCTTCTCTCAATCCCCATTCTCTCATCAGAGTCCATGGATTCATGGAGGTCACCATCAGTAGGAACCAACCAGATGGTGTCGAATCCAGAACGGGTTGAGTTTATCAATGAAGACCACTAGAAGTTCTTCTCAATCTTGACAAAGAGAGAAAGTATACCCACATGATATGATGAATGTACCTTCCTTGATGACACAGGATTCATCGACAACCTTCACCATTACTATGTAGGGCAAGGTATGATGAGATCACCCATTCTTTGGTGATTAGCACACCTATTAAGAGATAGTCTGTGAGGTCATGTCATCCCTAGAGGTCTGATGTATCACTAGATAGTCTATGAGCTCATGGAGGAAGGATGTGTACATTTACACCTCTACAACACCACCAATCACTTCATACTGGATGAATTCAATGTAGTCTATGATTTTCCAGTGGGAGACATGTGTTACACTCCTAAGAACTTCAACTTGAGTTGGGCGTGAAGGCTTTTAACAAACCTTCCGCAAGGGTTTGTCATAAACTAGAATCAATTGTCTATCATGGACATAGAGCATATGTTTACTCGAATTTTGCAACGATATATGACAAACACCATCTTCTCCTAATCTACACAAGGGAAGGGTAAGGTGTAACTAGTAGATCTCTACGTCATATGGGAATTCTTGACACAAGGGCAAGAGAAAATAGATCTTGGCTCATTCTTTCTGCAACACATGTTGGCAGCAAAGAGTCAAGCTCAAAGGAAGTCTCCTCTTCACTTTGGTGGACTAATTACACCTTTGGCGTTGCACCTAACTTTGATCTGTCCAATTCCCATGCCATGAATACCTCCTCCATGTTAGATTTCAACAATTTCAAGAGGGACCAACTTGTGAGCAAGTACGGAAAGGGATCTCATTGACCCCATCTTCTACATATGAGGGTGTAATTCTTGAGATGGCCTAAGGACATTGCAGAACTAGTGCCAAAAGAAGTATACAACCTTGAGCTCGAGCATTTAAGTGAAGCACCCAGTGAAGAAGATGAGACTAGGATGCCATTCACTTAGTAGTGGTGTATCCAGCATGTTCCATGAATATGCAACATCCAGATCCAATGCTCCATGACATGAAAAACTTGGAGACTCTTTTTCCATGGAACGTATATATGGGATGGTACAAATAATTCATCAAGGGAAGAAACAATAAAAAACTACCTTAGTAGAGATTCATTACGTTCAAGGGTGACTTCTTTAGCAACAATTGGCAATTAATGATAATGAGTGCCTTCTCTTGACCAACTAAGAGAACATGCATACTCTCCTATAATGGATTGAGCATTACCAGATCTGAACATGCCATCGGGGACATTCGATCGACCACCATCTTGATTGGGTACTACTATTCCACCTCTTTGTTTGGATTCTGAGTATTGTGACATAGTCAAATTCAAGCCTAGGGAGGGTGCTAGAACAACTTTATCTTTATCTTGTCTCTGTAGTTGTTTTAGTTTTTCCCATTATAAATTTGTAGGATCTACAGCTATCTAGTGTAATCATGGAGCATTGTTAGCATGTTTTCTGTTATCATCATAGTGTGGGCCTTTGCAATGAAATGAAATCTAATATTTTTGAAAAAAAATAAAATAAATCATATTTTTTTAGCTTAGTTGTAAAGTCTAAGGACAGTACCACCTAGAGTAATTGTACGAGTTAGTCAGCTTGAGGACACTTAATATGAATAAAAAGTCTTAATTTATCCAAGAATTAAGGATGATGATGGGGTTTGAACCCAAACCAACCGAACAAGTAATGGGACCTTAAATAGAATTTTGAGAACAAAACTCTAAGGTTTACCCTATACATAAGTTGATAGAGAGGAACATATAATAGTTTGAGATAGGCATTGTCTCTGAATCACGTGATTCCTTGCAATTTTCATTACATTCCATTCACCACCTTAAGATGATCAAGTAACCTGAATTACTCCTCTTGATTGCATTGCATAGCATAATAGGTGACATTATATCCATTCTAGTTATTGCATTAGTTAGAAAATGAAAAAAAGAAAACAAAATGTTTACATATCAGTTAGTTTCATAATAAATTTCATGTAGATTACATATTCTTGTTGCAACATTGTTTCATGTTGTATCTATGTTGTTTCCTCCAAAGGATAAAGTAAGGATACACATCCATAACCCTCTAAAAAATAGCAATGAGAAGTTGAAGAAAAGCCCTAGCATAATTCTCAATCATGCTAAAATAAGAGGGAAGAAAGAAAAAATATTGTAAACAAAGAGCGAGAAAAGGATGTCTTGAACTCAAATCTAAATTTTTCTTTCAAGAATAAGTGAAAATAGTTACATGTATGAATTATCTTATTCCACTCTCATCAATCATATGATACCTTCACTACATGCATCATTCCACCAAAATATTAGACATTAGGATTCATGTATTTCTCATTTCCTTCATTTATAGGTTCATTATTTTTTGTTTTGCATAAACAATTTGGATGTTACTTGTGATTCTTCTTCATAGCCTCCTACTTCATTCCATCCATTTCTCTTTATGGTAAGCCACATACATCATCGATCCCCTCATTCACTCTTACAAGGGGAACTACTTCCGATTAGTTTTGTAGGTAGATAACAACATTGTGGAAAGGGAATCACATAATTCATTAAGTGAATGCCCTATTGACTATTATATTTACTGCCCTAATTGTAGTGTTTCATTTATCTAAGGGTGGACACCTTTAATGAACATTTTTAGTCACTCTAGAGTACTTATTGATTCAATGGTTGGTAAGGGTCAATTCGAAACTGCTAGGTGGGGGTATTTAAGAAATGTAGTTCCTATTATTTGTCCTCATGGTGACTTGTCTCTGACGGATCCAAAGGTAGTGTTGCTGAGGGGCAAGCAATATTAAAGTTTAGGGGATTTTAATATTGAATTTATGTCATTTTTACATGTTGTTTTCATATGCTTATTGTTTGATTAATTGGTGATTTCGATACCAATTGGTCATAATTCATCATTGCTAGCATATGAAACCATATTGCATCAAATACTATCTATTTTCACTGAATTATATTGATTTATTATGCTTACTTGGACTTAAGTTCAGTTTCTTTATATTTGAGGAAAACTGATTAGTTTAGAGTCATCTCGGTGCTACTGATAGTCATGTCGGTGGTACGAACATGGAGAAAAAGATCCAAGATTTGTTAAGAAGTTTCAGTGTTACTGACATCTCAGTCCGTGCTACGTATTTTTGGGACAGGAGCCTAACCAAAGTAGCTCGATGCCACTGAATTTTTGTCGGTGGTACCAACTTTTATATGAAGAATGATCCAAAAGCATCATTAATCAACTCGGTGCTATCAACATCTTTGTTAATAGTACTGAAAAATATGTCGAGCCTCAAAGTCAGTACATGGATCTAAGTTAATCCAACAATATGACTTAATGATGGGATGAGACCCTCTTATGGCGTAACAAGAGTTCGGCCGAACCTATCATCATTTTTATATTTCTTTTCCCTAGAGCACTAAGATGGGAGAGGAGAAAGAGTATGTAAGGACCCCACCTTTCGGTAACCCTCAATTAAGGAAAGCCTTAAAGTTAAGAGCCATTGCCAAAATTTCCCCAAGGTTCCAAATTTTACCAAACAATAATTCATAGAAAATAGTTTCCATTAATTCAAATATTTTCACAAGATGTTCTTCTAAGGAGTTACATGAATTTATATCATCATAAATATATATATATATATATATATATATATGTGTGTGTGTGTGTGTGACAAGAAATATTTATCTAATCCTCCTCACAAGTTAACTTTAAAGTATTCAAATAATTTCATTTGTCCATCATATGTTGATATCATCTTATCTAGCATGTACTTAAAACATCATGAGACAAAAGCATGAATCAGTGTATAGAAATATAATGTGTACGTGGGGTGCATGAAAAAGTGTGCAAGTAAACTAGCAACATATAATCCATCAAATACTTGCAAATAAGGACCGACATTTTCTTCACATATTCTTTCTTTATGTGATACTCATAGGGGCATTATAATTGAATAGAATGCAAATAAACATCCAACAGTTTAGTTGTTCAATCTTCATGAAGCACTCATTAAACACCTGCAAAGTAATGTGGGAAGTCATAAGCATATTATTCAATGCAGATCTTGCAGTCATTAAGCATATTATTCAACCAATCAAGCAAATCAAGAAATCAAGTTTAATCTACATGTATGTCAATCTAAAAGTTTCAGCATTATATTAATTAGATTAAACCCTACTCAGGTCCTAATCTAGGTTTAGGTTTCCTTGTTATCAAGTTATAATTAGTCATTCTTTGAACCATAATTTCTATACATAGCATATCATTTCATTATGATCACTTTGATTCGATTAGTTTCATTAACAACATAACAAGTTAGGATTTTTAGCCCTAACTCCTCAAATGCATGACTATTCACATTAGAAACCATAATCCTACATCATTATGATAATGAACAAGTTGAATCATCATTACGTTCCACAATATCAGATAACAACATAACAGAAAGGTTTTTAATGTTTCCAACATTTAATACACCAATCTAGGGTTTTTATGTACTATTTACTTACTAAACATGTATTCATGGAACTTTTGGAATTAGGCTCAGATATATGGTCTAAAACCATTTTATTTGTGTACCTTTCATTTTTATATCAATAATATATATATATATATATATATATATATAGTCAGGCTAGAATACACTCGAGTGTACAGATCACACGAATACACTCAAGTGTGTTTGCATATCAAGACTATTTTTTGGAAAATGTAAACCATTGATCTTCACAATCATACTATAACTAGGCTACATACAAATCTGGAGCCCATTTGGATGAGTGTAAGTCACACATCCAAGGGAAACAAAATCGACACGCGAAACTAATTTGAAATGCATAATTTTTGCGGTCATCATAACATGAGCTATACATATCCAAATGTGCTCAAATTTTGCGTATGAGTTGTTCACGAGATGTTTAAGAAGATAAATGGATTAGATTTTCAAAAACATATTGCATCATGAACAACTACTTGAGTGTATTCCGCTCCGGATACACTCGAGTGTATTCTAGCCTGACTATATATATATATATATATATATATATATAATATTTTGAGTTACCATTAATTAGTTATATTATTCACAAAATAATCTTATCAACCAATGAGAGCAAGCCATGTCAGTGACAAAAATTATTTCTTTTATCTGCATGGTCAGGTCAGCCAATGGGATCACACCTAGTAGGCATGATGCACCCGCGTAGTAGGGTAAGGAAAAGAATGAAAGAGCAAAATCAGCCCTTACCTTGAAGTGTTGGACCCAGAGGTAGAGAGGTCATTCCAGTGGACCCTCATCATCTTCCATCATTCGTTCTTTTCACGCGAACCAACACCGTCTACCGATCATCTGAGTAGTTGACTTCCATCCTCCAATACATAATTTTCTTCGGCATGGGTCCCTGAGTTTTGTGGTTCTTAGTTAACTCATCGAGCCCCTCACCACAATCGGAGGTGGTCAAAGTCGACCCTCCTATGAGCCTCCCTCATTCCTTAGATATGGGGGATCGACTACTGATGTTGCTTTTGGTATTCAGGGGTCTAAAGATGAAAAGAAGTGCATTTTCTAAAGGATTTTGTTTACATAGATCACCCTTGTGCACTTGGGTGGCAATCCTTATATAGGAAGGGGATATCCACTGACTTCTTGTGATGTTTCGACTGCACAACAAACTAGAAGGGGAAAGTCATGACTTCACACCAACCCAGGGACCTCTAGGAATAGTTGAATCTGCTTTGATCTCCCAAATTCAATTTGAATGCTCTTGTTCAAAGTTATGGGCCAGAGAGAGAGAGAGAATCAGAGGTAGGGGGATTGCTTGCACTATAGGAAACACTTCCTTTTTCAGATAGGATGAAGAAGATAGTCGAGGAACCATGAATTTGAGATCCACGGTTAGGAGTCCATGCACGAATTAAAGGGGATGGGCCCAAAGTTTCCAATAATCGTTACATTCAATTCATACTTCCTTCAGATCACCACTTTAGAAGAAAGCTAGGTAATCCATAACTCTCTCTCCTTTTAACCAAATGATCCCAATTTTGACATGAAAGATTTTAAGGATTAAATCTTAGTGTGGGGAAGTTTTGGCGTCAAGTAGATATTTCTAGATGCTCCTTTTCTCTCTTTATAAAGGAACATAACTCTTTTATTTCAAGTAAATCCCTCTATCTTTATGAGTTTCTCTGTACCACTAGAAACATCCTTTTTCTATGAAACTTGGAGGGCAACTCATTAAAGGTCTTTCACAACCTTTATAAAATTTGTGGGATTTATTGGAATAACAATTATGCACAAAACTTGCTTCTTTAGTAAATTCTTAATTTAGTTACCCACTCCACATGGAGGGTCCTTTTTCTCTCAAATTACAAAATTCTCTTCTTTTCATTCTTATTTTTAAGTATCCAAAAAGGCAAACTGAGATAAAACTATTTGATCATGAAAACATTGTGTTTCCTTTAAAACTATTTGATCTCCAGAACATTGTGTTTCCTTCATGACTAAAAAATTACTCTTATAATTATTTACAACAGAATTAATCTTTTAATTATTTAAACATCACACATCTTATTTCCTTTTGGATACTTGCATATTATCTTATATTTAAATTGTCCAATAATGAACAAAATCACCATTCTTTATTAATGCATGATCTCATATCTTTATCCAATGTGACAAGGACATATTTGTAAAGAAAATAATATCATGGGCCTCACTTGGTCCATGGGTTGCACCCATTCCACAAAGTGATTTAATATTATTATTCCATTTATAACATCATTAAGAAAAACATTTATCCATTCATTCCTTAAGTTTCAATTTCATAAAATTGAAGATATTACATTGACCCTTCTTAAAAGGATTTTGTCTCCAAAATTCAAACCTAGCCAAGTGAAGGTGAAGGATGACTCAATTTCAAATCTTAGGTTTAGCAATCCTACTTAGATATCTTTAACAACTTCTATTGATATGAAAAATCCTAATATTATTACTATGACTGGCACCTGAATTCAATTTAGGGTATATTCACATGTTTAGTATTTACATCGTCTCTTGGTGTTTAAATTTTCATTTATGATTTCAATTTCTCTTGGTGATTATGTTTTCACCTAGGTTTCCAACCAATTATTCATTTTCCTTCACATAAGGGTGAGGTAACACCTCAAACCCTCTATCATGTCATTAAGTCCAACATAAGGTATTCATTCCCGTATGTAAATTCTAAGCATACCATATGTCTGCTTCATCTTTCTCCCTCATAATGGAATGAAATAAGCACTTTATTGCAGCTTGAATTAAAAGTTCATCCATACCAAGAGCAGAGATGGTGTATCCACACTTCATCTCAAACTTTCAAATTTTAGGTTGAATTATTCTCAACATAACTCTAAACCATACTTTAAAATTCCACATCTTTCTTAGATTTCATGAAGTCCAGTGTTTTTTTCACTCTTAAGTTTGTATACAACTCCTTTCATTTCTACATGACTCCTTGTATAATATTATATTTACACCTCATGTACTATGAGCCTTAGCCACTTCCTTGAGGTCTCTAGGAGGACAAATACTTTTTGAGTGATCTCATCCATATGCATGTAGGGAGTGCTCTGACATTCACCCCTTGGGCCACATGAATATCATGAAGGTGGCCAATATCTTGAATCATGGGCCTCAAGCAAACATAGTTGTTACCTCCTGGCCAGATAGTCTTATGCATTCATGGCATAATCATCTCCCAATCTCACGGGTCTTATGTACCTTCCCTACCTGAACTTAGGATTGACTTAGGTCTCTACACTTACCAAGGGTTTATCAAGTGCACATTACTTTCATAAGTAATTATGTAAACTAAATTTCCTCCATCTCTTATGGTTCTCATTGTTCACTTTATGTACCCTCATTGGGATCATGGAGAAACTCCCTTATGGGCTTGGTCCCATACTGGAAACCACTTCCATAGTGATTTTTCCTCATGTCCCTTAGAGAAGACATACTTGGGTTCAAAGACTTACACTCAATATATGTGATCTCATATATACTTAATTCTTCCCTCTTTAGGTGATAATTAAGGTTACCTCAATATTTGAATTGATTTATCATCTCACCCTTCTAGGGAAGGCTCTAACCTAGGGTGCCTTCTTGGATCACAGGATGAGGTTAGGGTCTCTAACCACAACCTGGCCCTAAGGTTTTAGGGTTTTTCCTCTACCATAGGTCCTTTTTCTCACTCTTGGGTTGACCCACCCTAGGTCGTGACACCAACCCAAAAAGCTTCATATTTTCTAACATACATTATCAGTTACAACTTTTCAATCCTTATCCTTTTCCTCTCATGGTGAGCCCTCCCTTTAGGGGAGACAATTTATGGGGGATCCTCTCTAAGGGTTTTCATCCCTGTAGTGGACTCTCAAAATTTTCCCTCACCCAAGCTTGGTTTTGTTCATAGCAGTCTTCCTTTCCTGGCTTGACCAATTAGTGACCTTCCTTTCCCAACTTGGTCACTATTCATTGCAATGACTTCCTCTTATATTGGACTTCCTTTCCCATCTTGGCCTATAAGTGACCTTCCTATTTCGGCTTGAACACTGGTCATGGCAATGACTTCCACTTGTATCAACCTTCCTTTCCTAGCTTGGCCTGTTAGTGATCTTCCTATCCCAACTTGATCACCAGTCGTGGTAATGGCCTTCTCCTATATCATCCTTCCTATCATGGCTTGTCATATTGGTGATCTTCCTATCCCGACTAGGTCACCACTCATTACACTAACTTTCCTTTTACCCCATGCTCTTTAACTCACCATAGGTATTTCATTGTTTGAGCAAGTTATATCCATCAAATGAGTTGATCGTAGGTTGCTTACATTCCTTAAAAATTTTCTCACTAACACCTTGTTCCACATGTACACAAGCTTGGGAGACTGGTCAACTAACTCATTTATATTTTATATTAGTCCTTTTCACCCTAATTAGGCTTCACATGGGTAGGGTTACTATATCACCCACACTACTCCCATTTCCTAGGATTAGGGTTTTATGTTAGGGTTAGAGACCACACCCTCCCTCTTAGGGTTTCTATATCCCTTGACCCACTAGGATTTTCCCAAACCAACCCTAGTTCCATCTAGGGTTACCCACATAAGGAAAAACCCATAAAACATTTTTCTTTTCTTTATCTTTATTTCCTCATTACATGTACATTATTATTTCCACATTACATGTACATTAATTGATGAAGGATGACTAAATCCTAATTATTCTCAAAAACCCTAGCTCTAGATGAGGAGGGAAGTATCTATTTGGTTTATTAAGCAAGAGGATGAGAAGTGGATAAATCAACCTGTGAAGAAAACCTGAAGGAATTTTATTCAGGCAAATTCTTTCAAATTTGGCCAGGCAGAATGCACGGGCCTGGGAGTCCTCATAAGCTGACTAGTGGTGCAGAGGAAACTTTTTCCATCCCCGGGGTTGTGGTCCCTTCTAGACACCATCATCTTTAGAAAATGCCCTAATAATTCCGTCATCTTTTTATAGATTACTTGAAATTACAAACTATGAAATATTATTTTAAACTCTGGGGCTTTGATACCAAATGCAACGACATCACTTTTTGGAAACCCCCATTTAAGGAAGGTATTGAAGTTGAGAGCCATTACTTAAATTCCCAAGGATCCAGATTTCACCAAACAATAAATAATCACAAATAATTTCCATTAATTCAAATATTGTTTACAAGATTCTCTTCTAAAGAGTTACATGAATTTATATCATCGTAACTGTACATATGAGAAGAAATATCTATTTAATATCCTTATAAGTTGACTTTAAAGTCTTCAAGAAATTTCATTTATCCATCATATGTCGATATCATTTTATATAGCACGTACCTAAAATGTCATGAAAAAAGGCATTGGATCAACATATCAAAATATATTGTGTATGTGGGTTGCATGCAAAAGTGTGCAAGTAAACAAACAACATATATTCCATCAAATACTTGCAAATAAAACCAACACTTTCTTCACATATTCTTTCTTTATGTCATACTCATAGGGGCATTATAATTGAACAGAATGTAAATAAAATCCAACAATTTAGTTATTCAATATTCAATAAACACTCGACAAACATCGACAAAGTAATGTGGGTAGTCATAAGCGTAACCATGTGACTTTTGTAGAACCATACACATCTTACATTCATTAAGAATATTATCCAAACAAGCAAGGAAATTAAGCAATTAAATTTAATATGCATGTATGTAAATCCTAAAGTGTGACCATCACATTAATTAGATTAGACCCTAGTCAAGTCCTAATCTAGGTTTAGGTTTCCTTCTTATCAAGTTATCATTAGAGCCATGCTTCCAAACCCTAATTTCTATATGTAACATATCATTTCATTATGATCACTTTGATTCAATTAGTGTTATTAACAACATAACAAGTTAGGATTTTAACCCTAATTCTTCATATGCATGGTTATTCACATTAGAATCCCTAATCCTACATTATTATGATCATGAACAAGTGTAATCATCATTATGTTCCACAATATCAGATAACACCACAAAAGAAAGGCTTTTAATGTTTCCCACATTTAATACACCAATCGAGGGTTTTTATGTAACAATTACTTACTAATCATGTATTCATGGAACTTTTGGAATTAGGCTTAGATCTAGGGGCTAAAATCATTTTATTTGTGTCCCTCTCATTTTTCTGATCAATTTGATAATTATATATTTGTTATATTCTGAGTTACAATTAATTAGATATATTATTCACAAAATAATTTTATATGGACCTATGACAGCAATCCATGTCAGTGAGAGACTTATTATTTGTTTTGTCCACTAGTCGGGTAAACCAATGGGCTCACACCCATCTAGAGTTATGTGCCCGCATGTCCAAGTAAGGAAGTATGAAAGGGATAATCATCCCTTACCTTCTTATATTGGACCCAGGGGTAGAGAGATCATTTTAGTGAATCCTCATCTTCTTCCTTCATTCCTTATTTTCTCACAAACTAGTGTCGTCAACCAGACAAATGAGTAGTTGACTTCCACCTCCAGTACCTGATTTGCTTCAGTGATGTGTCCCTATGTTTTGGTAGTCCTCAGATGACTCAACCAGCCCCTCACTACTGCCGGAGGCGGCCAAAGTTGACCCTCATGTAAGCCTCCCTCGTGCCTAGAACAGTGTGGATCAATTGTAGATGTTGCTTTTGGTATCCAGGGATCCAAAGAAGAAAAGCAATGAGTGTTCTAAAGGCCAGCACTTTCCTCAATCCCCTTCATGAACATAGATGATGATCCTTACATTGGCAGGGGATATCCATCAACTTCTTGTGAAGTTCCAACTCCACAGCGAATAACAAGGGTAAAGTCCCAATTTCACACCAACCCAGGGACATCTATAGATGATTGAGTCCACTTTGATATTCTGGATTCAATGGGAAATCTCTTCTTTAAAGTAATGGACCAGAGAGAAGAATCAGAGGCAGGGTAATTGGTTGCACATTAACCAACACTTTCTTTTTTGAGTAAGAGGAAGAAGATAGTCTATGAACCCTTGGATCTGGGATGCACAGTTTGGATTCCATGTGTGAACTAAAGGTTTTGGGCCCTAAGATTTCCAATATAGTCGTTGCATTCAATTCATACTTCTGTTAGATCATCACTTTAGGGGAAAACCAATTAATCCATAACTCTCTCTGCTTTTGACAAAATTATCTCAAATTTTAAAGGAAAGATTTTAAGGATTAAATCTTGGTGTGGGAAATATTTTGGTATCAAACAATATTTCAATATGTACCTTCTCTCTCTCTCTTCACAAAGGAATATAATTCATTTATTTTAAGTAAATCCCTAAATTTTTATGAATTTCTCTAGGACACTCGAAACATCATTTTTCTATGAAACTTGGAGGGAAACTCATTATAGTTTGTACTAATATTAATCAATTTTATGGGATTTATTAGAATAACATTTATGCAAGAATCATACTTCTTTATTAAATTACTAATTTAGTCACCCACTCCACTTGGAGAATCATTTTTTTCTCCAATTCTAGAATTGTCTTATTTTCAATATTATTTCCAAAGAAAAACTAAGATAACACTATTTGATTCCGTAAAGATTATATTTCCATTCATGGCTAAACAATTACTCTTTTAATTATTTAAAACATCACACATCTTATTTCCTTTTGGAAACTTGCATATTATATTATATTTCATTTGTCCAATAATTAACAAAGTCACCATTCTTTATTAATACACAAAATTTCTCATTTCTTTAACCTATACCACAAGGACATATTTTCAAAGAAAATAGTATCATAGGCCTTACTTGGGCTATAGGTTGCACCCATGACACAAAGTGATTTAATATTATTATTCCATCAATAACAAGATTAATGAAAACATTTGTTGATTCATGCTTAAAATTCAATTTCACAAAAATGAGGATACTACAAAGCATGAGATGGCCACTCCCTAGATGATTCATACAAATTCAGAGAGTGGATTGGTAGTTGAAGCATAGAAGATTGTGATGTTCATCAAAGGGAGTCATTTGGACCAACTTCTCCAGGGGGTTTCATTAGTTCTCTCATATTTTCCTCAATTTCTCCTATTCCATTAATGTATGCAATGGTAGAAGTCATGTGGGGCTAAACCCCTAGTTCCTTAGGATATGGGATTAGCCCATGTTTGCATTGTAATTGAGATTATGATTTAATACGTTTATTCTCTAAAGTTCTAGACATGAATCTATGATTTCCTCATAAATTGCCTACGAATGATCATTATGCTTAATTTCTCATACCATTAATTGCTTCAAGAGATTAAGGGTTGGATAGGTCGTATATTTACATAGCCTACACCATTCCTCGAGAAAGGGCTGATGGCTATGAAGGGTATAACATTAAGGCTTCTCTAAAGCACCTACCTAATAGTTATAACACCATGAGAGTGGAATTTATATCAGATTAGGTAGTGAATTAGGATGTGGGAGTGAGTAATTCTTGCTACAAGTCCCTTTATCTAGGGTTAGGATAAATAAATATTAATGAATGATGTTAGTTGCAATGTAAAATGCGGTAAAATTGTAATTGTAAAAAATCCATCCAATTTGTGATCACAACCCATTTATTTTAGTTCTTTATTCTTTATTCATACAAGTAGCTTTAATCATTTTTCACTAGGCCTAGTTGATCAAGTTATAGTTAGTAGTAGTCTCTATATTAACGTTTCCCTAAGTTAGACATTTGTGCCTCATAGGCCTACACTACTCGAAGCATGTACTTGTGTTCACGTGTATAGTTTTAGTGTGTCAAATATTCCTTTTAAGGAATGCAGTTTTAACATCTAATTTCCAAATCTCATAGTCTTACTAAGAAGTAGTGGCAAGCATGATCCTGATGGATTTAACCATGGCAACTGGTGAAAAGCTTTCATCATGTTCAACATCTTGAACTTCTTTGAAACCCTTTTCTACCAATATACCTTTATAGTTTTGTACATTACCATCCATGTCAGTCTTCTTCTTGAAGGTCCAATTGCACCCTACAGGTTTTACCCCTTCAAGTGGATTCACCGAGGTCATACCTTATTGGTGTACATGGATTCCATCTTGGATGCAATGGCTTTAAGTCATTCCTCATACTCTGGTCCCTCAATAGAATCTAGGTAGGTTTTTTGGGTCATCATCTATGACCCACCTTCAGCCTTCTTGAGCTATAAGTTACCCTAATATTTCAAACTCAAGGTGTGTTCTATTAGATCTATGAAGTTTTGTGTTTGATGGGATTCCACAACAACTTGTCATTCTCCTTGTTCCTACTGTACCTCTTTTAGGTTCAATGTTTTTCTTATTAGTCTCAAATTTTTGAGTTTTGCCTTTCTGCCATTATTTCCTTTAGAACTAAATACCTCACCCAATATCATGGTAGGGTCAAGAGATTAAGCATACCTTGTGAGTTGTGAGAAAATTAAGATCCAATAGTAAGATTCTACTGAATGACCAACTTAAAAGGGGAACTTAAGATGTAAAGAATATATAACATGGGATCTTAGATCAGCAAGAGTTATTTAATATAAATATGCTTCATTCATGAGGATGTGTGCAAGACCTAGGTTTTACATCATTCAAGCCTAGTTCAAACATATTACATGGATGCATTGATTCAACATGGCACAAATATCACAAATGTACATTAGGTTTAGATGAAACATACAAATTAGAGAGTTCATAAGATTAAGACAATCTCTAATATGGGAATAGGAAAAGCATGATATTTAGATTATCATCACAATTTAATCATGTGATAACTAGTCAAATTAGATCAATTTCATGAAACATGGTTACATTTCCATGTACTAGGATCATTAAGTAGTTTTTTTTTGGAAATTAGATCTACAAGTATGATTATTATACTATTTGAAGTCCTAAGATAACATATATAACACTAGAGCATGACACTATTAAGGTTAGAGTCTAATAATCAACATATGAATTTACACCACATTAGATGTCCCATGCATGTCACCAGTAATCTAAATATCACATAGGTGTGTTATATTGCATTTTGTGTTACAAGTCATTATAAGGGCCGATTTGAAGGTGAACATAGATGTATTATTCAACAAGATACCATATATGTGATTTGTGGACAAAGCCTTTTAAGAAACTATTTTATTATACATGATTTCATTCCTAAGATTTATAGAAGACGTATCGGGACACTTCCCATGCCATATCTCATATGGTGTATTTTGAAGTATTTTAGATGATTAATTGTTTAGTGTAAAGCATGTGACAAAAAAAGAAATTAGAAGATTATCTAGATTTATTGACAATCACACCATGACTAACATGGTGTTATTTCTTCTTTCTGATACATCATTATGTTTCAGGTGGATTTCATTGTGATACATTATCATAGTCTCCCAAAAGGTTCTCAAACTCTTGATTCAAAATATTTTCCACATTGATCATATCGAGGTGTTTTCATACTTTTACGAAGTGGGTTATGTACTCCATACATAATCTCCTTGAATACTTCAAGATATTCAAATTTGTATTTCATTAAATACAAACTACCATATTTACTGAGATCATATAATGAGGTATCGATAATCACCTCTAGAAGTTGTTCTAAAATATCAATATACATCAATATGTATGATCCCTAATAGAATATTCACTCTCCCACTATTTCTAGTCAAATGTGTTTTTCTCATATTGCCCCACAAATAAGACTCACATGTCTCTATTGGTTCAAAAACCAAAAGAGTCCAGAAAACCATCATTACAGATTTAGAAATGAATTTCTCAATTATGTGCTCTAGATGATAATGCTATAGGTATACATTGTTTGAGTCATCAAGTCATTCAGTGTATGTGTAATACATATTTGTCTCTTCAACTATCAAGTATAGATTATGAGACATAGGGAAATTCTATATAAGATCTTATCTTTTAAAATGAAACAACAATTTATTCATAATGTTTTTTCCATACAAGATACATGATGCTTTCATTAATGGCATGTACATAATAGCAATTCACTAATTCTATTAAAAGGCCATGAAAAATAGATTCCAACTATAGTGACAACAACTCTTGCTCCGCACAGTTCTAGCTTACTTATTTTTGGGTCTTGAAGTGAATATCTCTATCTCCTTCTTCCTGAGTTGTCGCACCTTCCTTCCTAATTTGCTCCTCCCTTATCTTTCAGTACAGAAGACTTTGATTTCTAACTAGATCTAGAACTCTTCTTAGCTTTGTGTTTGCCCATGGACTTCCCAATGCCTCTACTTATCATCATCATATATTTGGATTTGTCTTTCTTCATCTGTACTTCATCTATCCTCAATATACCAAGTAGTTCTAACAATGACTTATCAAATTGTTCATATTGTACCTCATGACAATCTGATGTATGATTTTGGTAGTGACTGCAGAATCACATCTATGTCCAACTCTTAGCCCATGTTTAGCACAGGATTGGGATTCTAGAATCTGGACTGGGTTAGTCAGGGTTAGTCTGGATTTCGGTGCTGGGGTAGTCAGGATGCAGTTTGATTTTGTTTGGCAATGCAGTCTGATTCTGGTCAGCTGGTCTGATTTGAGTCTGTGTGCAGTCTAAATCTGTTTGGCTACGAGTCTGATTCTATTTGGCAACCTAGTCAAGATCTGCTTATTCTATCATGTTCTTGCAGAACTATTTGAACAAGTACGCAGAATGTGTATTTGTGATGCCACTTCAACCTAAGTTCAGAATATATTAAAAAAAATATTTTTTGTATTGTATGGGTGTTATTTTGTATATTTAGAAAAGTGCAAATAAGATAAGATTATGCTAATTTTTTACGCGGTGATTAAAAATTAATTAAACACTACTGTTGTCTTGAATGACATTTGCATGTAGTATATATGTCATGTTGAACATATTCGACAAAGTAATTGTCAAGCAACATGAAATATTTAATCTGCCTAATATATTTTGTTCGTAACATAAACAAATAACATTATCATCACTAATAGCAAATGATAATAATGATATTGTCATCATTAGTTAAATATAAACTATCACTAATAATAAAACATTTGTTTACAGGAGAACTACGTCACGAACATACAGGGGAGACAGACAAAAAAGGACGCATGCCCTGGACGTAGACATAGACAGCCAAACACATGCTAAGATTTTGACCAGCCACTATGGTGGACATTCTTCGATGTGGATGTTGATTTATATTGCTCGTAGGTTGGACCATCCCAGTCGGCCCACATTAGGGCCTCATCGTACTCGTCCCATGACATTGGGCATGGTTCCTACACCGACTGCTTCGGATGTTGTTTGATGTAATCTTTTGGACAATCAAACAATAACGAAAAATGAGGAACATGCTGACTGACCCGACCCTTGACTTGTTCATCGGTCCCTATTATGCCCTCCTCCTTTGTGTGATTGCAACATGGTTTTTTGCATACAAGGTTATCTTCAACATATTTTTGAATTTTTGTTGGAGACATCAACAGTTTTTCGAATTTTGCCCTTTCCCTTGCCTTTGCACGCGATGTCGACATCTAAAATTAATAAAAATAAAGGTATGAACAAATAAAATAAATCGTAAAGTAATTGTGCCAACAAGTTTTACAAATAAATAATGCAACCTAACTTAGCTGATACTAAATTTGAAGGGGATGTAATTTTTGTAAACATAATAATGAAGTAGGAAATTTGATCACATTATGGTGGCAACATAATATTGTAACACATAAGTATAGCATGTAAAATGGTCTGATGCAAACACAAACAACTACAACATTTAGCACATATGTTATAAGTTCATTTGTTTATTTCAATCATCAATGGTAAAGAATGTAGAAATCCCGGGTCGGTAAGTGCGAAGCGTCATCAAAAAGTTGCGTTCAATGCCTTGTTGCACGGACAATGTGGGGGGAGGCAATAAATATCCCAATATGAAAAGATTGTCTCTTACAAACTCTCTATTGATGTATTTCCATCACATTTGCAACTCAGACAATGAAATGTAAGGGCCTCCTGTTATGTATAGAATTGGTGCCATGCCTCCATCCAAGCTTGTGTAGATTATTCTCCATTTACACATCTACCCACGTGATATTGGGTTCTCATCAAACCCCTGAGAACCATATCAAGCTCGGTAGACCAGATAAAAGATGGTGTCGGCAGTTGGCCAGCCATATAACAGATTTTGTAAGTAATATATTTCAAAAGTAAGGGTGTATATCACAATTAATTGTATTATTTGGTTTCACATAACATTAAGAAAAATTTCAATTAATAACATACATCACTAATAAAACATTCACCAACATGAAGAAAAAATACATTACACTTATAATGTAATACGACGTTTATAAAAGTGGCTAAATTAAACAAGTGTATGATGTTTATAACATCCATCGATAGTCATCCTAAATAGAGACGACAATGTAAATGCATTTGTCATTCAACGTTATGGAGTCATTTGAGCTGAAGGGATGTCCACAAGTAGACGGCAATCTTCCTCCAGACTGGCAACGTTGCGCTCTAGAACCTCAAGCTTATACTTTTTGTTAGTGTATATATCATCGTAGTTGTGATGAATTTCAACGAAGTCCTTCTTGTTCATCGTCTGACCCGACACTGACTTGCACTCAACAGTTAGTAACATAATCTCCGCTTTCAATGAATAAGTTGTTGAGGGGAGATCGACTACCCAATGGTAGTATTTGCATCGGTATTTTCCCTAAAATGTAGTACCAAGTTCAAGTTAATGGCAAAGAATGTGGAGCCTCGACAAGGGCAGTCTATTTTTATTGATGTACTATCACACCTCACGAGTAGGGCATATCTATTACATTTTTCCCGGCCTTTGACTCAGAATGGCAAAGTCATATAACCATGCATCCTCTGTGTTAAGCCGTAAGGCTGCATTCATCGACATCTAGTAAAACAAAATTGACGATTAATATAAAAATGTCGGCTTCATGACATAGTTTTCAAAGATAATATGAAGAAAATTAGTTCAGGAGTAGTTAATTGTGCAATAGACAAGTGCAGTTCATTTGGACAGATTATAATATAGTATATCTATGACGTATTGTATCCATCTTCTTCTTTTGAAGAGTCATTATTGGTCGTTATTTGAAGTCGGTGGCGAAGATATTGGAACCTCTCCCACATATTTGAAATTTCTTCTTGAAGCCTATCAGTGTCTGCTCTTGTTGAACAGATAAAGTCATAGTGTTCTGATCAGAACTTGTGTTCGCTACGTGCATATGCAAGTTGTGATACCATTGCATCCCTAATTGCAGTCAGCGTGGCCATTGTAGGTTGTACTTGCTGCGCGGGCAACCTCATATGGCATCTGGTTGGAACAAGACCCCTACCACATGTAAAATATGGCCTGTGGGGATTGTTGTCTTCAAACCGTCCATTTTCCACATTTGTGGCATCCATGTACACTCGTACGATGCACTTTAGACCACATGGGCACGACGGCATGCCATTGTCCATTTCTAGATAGAAAACCTAATGAGAAATAATTTGACATTGTTTAGAAGTAGGCAAAGTTGTTGTCAACAATAGAGTTTGAGAACAAAAGTTGGATGTTAATTTACAAAATTAAATTGGAAAAGGGAGTAAGTGAAACATGTTGTAGAACATGTTTCAATGTCTGGAAGTTAGATAACATATGTATAAATCACTGATTTTCCCACATAGAATTGGCAACAGTTTCACACAAAACATCTCCCTCCCTAGCATCGTCCTGGCTTGTTTGTTGGAGAGAACTCAATTTGTTCAAGATGTCAGTGGTAGTATGAGGGTCATCCAAGTTTTCGTCCATCATAGGATCACCATCATTTTGGTGTCGGATAAAATTGTGAATGATACAACAAGCCATTACAATCCGAGATTGAGATTGCACGGGAAAAGTCGCTCCTTTACGAAAGTAGGGAAACCTCTTCTTCAACACACCAAAGGCTCGCTCAACAACATTACGTAGTGGAGCATGTCAGTGGTTGTACATTTCCTTTTTGCTGGTGTATGAGCTTTTGTTATCCCGATACTCTGCTATATGGTAAGCAACGTTTCAATATGGTGCAAGAAATTGTCTAGTGTTGGCGTACCCTGCATCAACAAGGTAGTACTTCCCAATGGGTACTTTGAACCCGCCTGTGGTTGTAGCTGCGTGAAGTACCCTTTGGTCAGCAACAGATCCCCCCCAACTAGTCATGATATATGTAAACTCCATTGAGAAGTCTACTACAGCCATGACATTCATGGAAACATTCCCTTTTCTATTCCTATATCGGTTCTGCTTATTGCGCTTCACCAAAACGGGGATGTGTGTCTCGTCAATTGCCCCAATGGAATCCAAAGACAAGTACATAAGAAATACACAAGTAAATACCAAACTCAGCGATGACGATAGTGGTTATATTAACAATAGAATGGACAATGGTCAACTAAGAGATGGTCATACCTTGAAGTAAGGGTAAAATCTTGAACTCCCAATGATGCGGTAGTACAAAGTTGTGGATGCAGTTGGCATCACAATATATTCATTGCACAAAGCACACACTGCATCCAACACCTCATTAAACTTTCTGCTTTTGGCCTCACCGCTGTGAATGTAGTCCTCAGCCAGAACACAGTTGGTATGGCCATGGCCAACCATTTGAAGGAAGTAGCAAACTGCCTCCACTGATGACACACCTCCGGTACTTTTCAACATACCTCGGTCCTCAAGGTTGTCAACAAAGGCTAAAACCGTGTTGGGTAGCATACAGTACAGATCGTTCGCCCTCCTTTCATGGCTGGTTATTATTTCTAAAACCTTTTGATGGCCTCTCTTAATACTAACCGATCTCAGTATTGGTTGGTGTGTGGTTGCGGCGTCTGAATTTTGCATGATATTGTGTGATATTTAGTTAGCTATTTGGTACGATATTGCGTTAGCAATGTCATTAGCCGGACCAGACATAAGATCCAGTAGTCGTAGAATGTCATTAATTGTTTCATATGGATGAATACCTGCCATCACGTCTATAATTAAAAGTGATTACCCGCATAAGAAAAATATCGAGATATTGCATAAATGAAATTAGGGTTATAGCGACCAAATAGCAAAAACTGACCACATAGAAAATAAAAAGATAAACCATTACATAGTACCATACTTCAGAGATTGTTCCCAAAGTAATTAAATTGTACAACAACAACTTTAGAGAAAGTTCATAAAATAAAAGGCGGGATATTGATATAGTTATTAAATTAGATAACCTCAGAAATACGACGGCGGGGCAGGACCTCTACTATTGTAACCACTTGTGCTAGCAAACTGCGACAATGTAGATTGAGGATATGGTGGTGGTGTGAAGGGTGATTGTGATGTTGAAGCTCTAGAAGCCGTGTTCTTCATTTCCCACAGGTCTTGCAACCAAATGGTAATTTTTTGTGGGGTGTCCATAAGGCTTAGGTAAATGTTACGGTTTGTTGGATCTTTGATGGCGTGCACAAGAGTGGTAAAAATTGGGACAGGGGTGTCAGGGTAGCTTGCATGAAAGTGCTGCAAAATGGTTTGATATTTGTCTTTGTCATTAGACCTAGCAGCAATTTCGCTGCCCATCTCATGTACCTTGGAAAGCACCTTTGTGAATTTGAAACGACATCATTAGACAGGACACAACTGTCCTGTGAGCTCGACGCTCACTTACTGCGTCTATTCATGGTGGGAGTCCTTGCACCAACACCTTGGTTTTGTGATCCACCATTGGTGTCCTCATTTTGTGTCCCAGAATTACCCATGTCTTCAGTGAAACCGGTTGGACCGGTTGGAGTGGGTGGTTCTGGGCTGACAAATGAATCAAATGCATCTAGGCCAACAACAACATCATTTACAAATGCAACATCAGAAGGAGGTTGTCTATCAGTTGAGGAAATTGCATGATGGCCCCTAGCTATGTTCCTCCCCCCATCATCTTGACATCGTGGTAGTGGTAGAATGGTTTGTTGATCAATCTCGCTAGTTCCCTATTTGCCTAAAATAGGGGACAACTACTGATTAGGTCAATATTAACAAATTTAATTTAATATTTAATACTCATGGGAGTGTATATTATTAGACATACCGCAAGTGCCTCCCTCCACTCTGGGGTGTCAGGAAATATTGGCTTGTGCCTGCTGTCATCCCATCTAACACCACTTTTGTTGGTCACCAGTTTTATCTTTGCATAGTCTCTCCAGAGGTTCTTCCATTAAGTTTTTAACTGTTCCAATGTACCCTCGTTCCTCCCCATTCTTATGTGCCAATCCCGTAGCGTCTCCCTCCATGCGTCCCTAGTAAATATTCCATCAACGCACCTACCCAAGTCATATTGTCTCCTCAATGCCGCAACCAGATCCTCATCCAACTCTTTCGTCCATATAATACAGAACCTCGGGTCAAGTGTGGCCATACTAGCAATGACACTGAAACAGATCAATTTAGTCAAGATGTTTAGATGAAACCATTATACAAACCTAGTATGAGACTGCACAGTTGAAAGCAATAACTTGTATTGAAGTAGTCTAAGACAAGATCCATTAGCCAGACCAGACATTAGATCCAAAATTTGTACAACAAATTTGAAATTGTTCTTAAATTGAAGACAGGCTACTGATATAGTTCTTAAATTATTCAACCTCATAAGAACGAGTACGTGGAAATACCTCTATTGTAACCACATTGCATGATGTGCCATAGCTATGTTCCTCCCCCCCATCATCCTCCCCCCCCACATTGCATGATGTGCCATAGCTAGTTCCATGTTTATCTAAAATAGGGGACAACTACGAACCAAGTATAAAAATAGGGCTATAAAATTAGGGCTTATACCACAATACATCATAATAGCAATACGTCATATTTTTGTAAACTCCCCAGGGAAATATGAACCTATTTATGAACACATATTATGAATATCACTTTCGTTGCAGTGTCCTTCCATGACCAAACAATATGCGAAAACTATCACATGTAAATATAAACATGTCGTCGTATATGAGGTTACAAATCAATATATAGGCACTTCTAACAGATCAATCCAATATAGTTGTAGCAAATGCATCATCCAATATGTTCATTACAAGAAAACTACATAAATAGCAAGCATTCAGCATGGCATTCACATTAAACGTGTTTGTATTGCTCATGAGATATACCTGGTAAGCCGAATTGAAGGTTGAAGAGAGTTGCACGGCCAGCGACAGGGTCATGGACGGTACATACAAGAAATTCAAAGGGAATACAGATTAGTCGAAATAGCTGGATTATTTGCAATATAATTAGCAGAATACTAATGGGTGTACATTTTGGTCGTACATGAAAATTAAAATCATTCATTCAAGCTAAAATATATCACAAAGCATAATTGTTTCACAACAGAACTGGCATTTGAAGTATATATCCCTATACTAACATATATCACAAAATTCCTATACTAACTGGTAAAAAAAATTCCTAACCTCACGACACAACTGGTATTTGAAGTATATATCCCGATACTAACATATATCACAAAATTCCTATACTAACTGGTAAAAGTTTCCTAACCTCACAACACAACTGGCATTTAAAGTATATATCCCTATACTAACTATATATCCCTATACTAACATATATCACAAAATTACCCATACTAACTATAATTTCAGTTGTATATATATTTTTATTATAAAGATGATCAGGATTTTTTCTTGGAAATAGAGATGATACGATTCATGACATAACCTCATAAATTTGACCCAAACCTGTTTGACAAACTCGACTAAATTTCCACATGTCTTTTAGTATGTTTTAATGACCACATTTCAACAAGTTGTGTATGTGCTTATTGGTTTGAATTGTATGTTTGTCCCACCAATCTGTCTATGTCCCAGGTGGCGGGATGAATGAAATCTGCGCAATTGACCACAAGTCCATCTTTCACAAATTAAAATATTTACATGTACAATTACATGTAAGCATTAGAAAATATTGATATATGTCTTCTATATCAATAGTGTGTAGAATAGTAACATTGTAAAAATATTGATATATCAATAGTGTGGGAAAAATTCATTGACACAAGCAAAAAAATCCTTGACACAAACATCATATTTGTAGTGGATAATTGCAAATACAACACTACAGGCCTTGGCCAATCATGTAGAGGGATTAATAGTGGCACACACATGGATAAGATTGGAATGCACACATCATTTTACAGACTCCAACCCCAGTTCTTATTCTTCTTTGATTGAAACTAAAAAGATGTGTACTCCCCCTTAAAAATAACTCCCTAACTAATAAAACATGTGACAAGGCCACCTTTGAAATTATGTTTTGTAGGCTTTGAATACTTGACCTTTGAGGAAGATATGTCGAAGTGCATATGGAACGAAGAAGATCATTATAAATATAGTATATGATAAAATTAACGAGTCTATGCCATAGTCATTCGAATGGACTTTATGATTGAAATAAATGTGTTATGAATCATCAACCTTGCAAGTGTTGTATATGTACACTACATATTGATGAATTTGTGAAAAGTAACCATTGATCTCATGACATGCAGCGATATTGTGACAAGGTCAACAACAATAGCAACAAGATGCTAGAATAAGCACAAAAAGATCTGGCCTAGTGTGTTACAATGTGCTAGAATAAGCACACAAAAAACTCCCTAACAAAATTAGACCTAGAGAATGCATACAAATTTGTGTTGAGAAGATTATTGAAAACCCCCATTTATTGGATGCTTGCCTCTTGTAATGTTGTTTATTGGTGACACATAAAAAAGAATCAATAAATATATCAATGGTTGGAGTAAAGTGCATTTGGCTAATGAACATGTATTGCAAAAAACAAGACTAGTGTTTCTTTGTGGACAATGGTAAATTTTTTTAATTACAGTTGTTCTTTAGTATGTTTTCAATAATATTTAACATTAGGCGTATAGAAGAAAAGAGCATGATGGTCTATTGTGCAGTACTTGGAGTGTCGACAATGCTACAAGAATAGAGAGTTCAAATACAATGGTCATACAAACAATAATTCATGTTTTCCTGGTAACTGACCAGCAAAATTGAGCCCTACTTGTTACTCGTGTACAATACAACAACAATATCATGACGATAATATAATAGCCAACAACCATGTGATTATATAACATACCAATTACCCCTATTACTCGTGGACATAATACAACAGTAATATTGTCTGAATCAAGCAAGCAGGAAACTAGAATAGGAGAAAACATGTTGTAATTTGATAAGAACATATACCTGCTCAGCCGAGATGATGAAAATAGGAGCACGGCCAGACATTGCCAGGGATGAAACATGTGACAAGAAATTGAGAGGGAAATACACATACTGATTAAATCATCTATCGTTACAAGATAGGAGGCTAGCAAACAGAAAGAAAGAAAAGGGTCAGCGGAGACAAACCTTGCAAGCAGGTCGGCGACTTCCCAGTAAAGGGGCTCTACAGTGGCGGTGGAACATAAAACTGTGTGGAGGGTTCAAAGGTGAAAAGTGAGGAGATTATTGATGATGTGCAGAACTATATAGCAGTTGTGACAACGATTGCCCTTGCTAGGGTTTACTGCACGGCATGTACACAGTGAAATGGGCCGCTTTGATGGGAGATGACAACTCAGGAGGGTACCTTGTCCACGTGTAGAATGGAGGTATACCTCGGCTTTTGCAGATGAGCCACCACACCGCTTGATTGACCTAGTATTCAACCTACTACACTGGGCAGGGTTTTCCCTACGCCAGTCTCCTACCATGGCTTTGCCATTGGAAACGATGTGACATAGCTTTAACTCACGGATAATAGTAATGGCGAGTTTGTCTCGATGTCTCGGGAGAGAATGAGGTCTCAGGAGAGGAGGTCTTAGGAGAGAAGAGAGCACAAACCACAAAGCAGAAGATAGAGCAGGTAAGGGGAAAGGCAAAGAATGTCGGGATGGGTAAGCACCGTCGGGGTGAGGAGAGGATCAGATCGCAAAAACCGGTTTGTGAACTGGAATATCGTCCCTTGTGGGATTGGGAGAACCTGGGTTAGGGGGTTCTGTTATCACATTATGGGGGGTTTTTCAAGGTTGCGAACCAAACACAAATCAGCCTCAAACCGACACTTGTTTGGTAGGGTTGGCACTAAAGACAACACCAAACCGTGTTTAGGTCCTGTGCCAAACGCAGGCTTAGCCTAAGAGAAATCCTAGTCTAGCAAGGTTATCTGCATACCCAATCAACTTTTGTGTTTGGGGACCAGTTGGATCTCCTTCAGCCATGTTTCACTTGAGCAATGTCTTTGAGACATCGTATCTCTCTTGTCTTGCATGATCTTGGTACATGTTCTTAAGATGTATTACCATCTCAATAACATCCATGTTCTCATGTTATCTCTACAACTCATAGTTCATTGAGGATAGCATGCGACACTTGACATCCATGACATCTTTACAATGGTGGGAGCAAGTTCATCTGGCTCTAATGTCTCCAGGACATAGAGATTGAGGTCTTGAGTGAAAATAATTCTCAACTTCCTGAACCAGTCATGGAAGTTATTCCCGTTCCGCTTGTCCTTCTCAAGGACCGATCATAATGAAAATTTATTTGAGTTCTCCATTAGTGTCTACAATAAGAAATTTGTAATTTTTGTTAAAACATTTTTGATTTGATAGTTAAAGGACATTAATGAGGATCTTAATTAATTATCACTCCCACTACTTTATTTGAGTATATATCCCTCATTACCAATTCAGAAGATTGCAATGTACCATCTTCTAGCCAGTCATGATCCATATTTCATAAAATCATGAGTTAGCTTTGGTTGATCACCTACAACTTTACTATTTATGTAGGCAACTTTTTCCAACTGAATTTTAATACAACTCTTGGATAGATGGTGTGTACAAATTCTTGTCACAATCCATCTCTATGCTTCTAAGAACTTAATCTCATTAAGTCCACCTAGTTAAGCATTTCCCAAAATCCAACTTGATAAAATATGCACCCTGCTTCGGCAGACATGCATATCTATAGTAACACTTCCACGAGATAGGCTGCACACCATGCTTTGGCATAACCTATGCTTAGTTGATCAAGCTTTTTATGTGTACTGCTTATGAAAAGTAGCTAAGGCTTAATATTTGTTGAGGGATTTTATATATATACATATACATATCAAATCACCACATGCTTATAGTATGTATCATACACATGCTATATCCACAAAGAAAAAATATGCAATAAAAATATATGAGTGATGGTTATGTCCATAGTAATACAATTCTTTGGAGCCTGACACGATTCTACCATGCGTGTAATGCAAGTGCACGCGTCAATGTAATATAGGCCTTTGTGAGGCCCGAGTCGAACTCAGGGAATAGAATTTCTCGGTAGACTACTACTAACTACTTACGAACAGCTAAACTAGTTATAAAAGTTTGAGAGTTGTTTAGAAATAGAAAATAAAAATGAAAGAAAATAAAGAAATCGATTAAATGGTTGTTTTAATCAATTAGAATGGAATCTTTAGGATTGCGGTTTCACCGCGGGTTCTCGTTGTACTAAATTTTACACAATTATCATGAAATGTCTCCTAATTCGAGTAGTGGCCTGAAATTAGAATTGCTCACTTCCCCGATACAATTCACTACCTTAATCTAAGTCGGTTCCACGTCAGTAGTAACCTATGCCTTAGACAAGTTGCATGAAATATAGTTCTAAAGGTTCCCACCATTAACCGTACATCACCTTTTTCGAGGGATTTGTTGACTAAAGTGATTATCATCTCTTTTCAACCATTAATTCTTCATCAAAAGCAATCAAAGGTATTGGATTACCATTATGGTGATCAAGCACAATGATATAATAGAGAAAATGATAGCATACCATGAATTTTAGAGACAAATTATGATAAACTATGTTAAAAATATCATACAACGATTACTCGGGCTACTCCCGGTCCTAAAGAAAAAGGGGGTTAGCCCTGCATGTTCATCTCAGTAGAAAACATGATGAAGGAAAGAGAAAACATGGGGAAAACATGGATAGATGTGATGTAACGCCTGAACGGAGGTGATTCGGGTGTTCCTCGGTGTGGGATGAGCGTTCTACAACCTTTCGACGGTAGAAAACTCCTTCTGTAGCCTCCGGAATGATCGATGCGTAGCTCTGGATCCGTTCTTCCACTTCTCTTGTTCTTGAGAGTCGTATGGAGGCTAATGACGTGATCCATGGCTTAGGGCCACCATTTTTAGGTATAAGCACCACTTAAGGCCACCAAAACATCACCACCGTACGATTAGACTTGAGCTGCAGAATAACCTGATCTGACGGCGTCGATACCATCAACGGTGGGTCGATGGTATCGACCCATCCGGGTATGGACGATCCTTTCCTTTTCTGGAGTTTTGCTCTGACGTTACCTCGATACCATCGACTATTGTTCGATGGTATCGACACCTTAGGCGTCATTTTTCTATGGAATCTGACGCTGAAGCTGATTCTACTGAAACGAAGTTGATAGTATCAACTCCTGGGTCAATGGTATCGACTTGTAGAAATATGGCTCGCTGAAGACATCTCGCTACCATCGACTTCATGGTCGTTGGTATCGACTCGTTCTGCTCTTTTTCGGATCCCTCTATGGCCCTGTCAATAGTATCGACAGCCGTCGATGGTATCGATAGATGTATATATCTATTTTGTTTGAAATTTAAAGATAAACTTGAATCAGCTTTGATAAATGTGATCATTCATACCAAATAAGATAAAACAAGGTAAATTTGATGCATAATGAGATTATAGGCTGAAGGAAATGAATCATGCGATATGAACCATGAAAATGACCAATAAACGCATAAAACACATATGAAACTAGCCTATAAAAGAGACTCAAAACACTCGCGTCAAACTCCCCTATCTTGAACTTTGCTCGTCCTCGAGCACAAAACCGTAGAATAGAATTGTGAGGGTCAACTAAAGAACACACTAACACAACAAACATCACCAAATGATTCCCACCTACAAAACACACACTGGACCTCACTAACCACAGAACGGTAACTACCCTAAAGGTGACAATGATCGTCCGTAAGAGATATCCACCCCAAGATCAACAAACACTATCAAATAAGACATTTAATATAATAAAATACTCCAATTCAGGCTTAGTGCATATTGTGATCTCCTATCTACGTTGCTCATATCCTAACTACCATCTACATGGAAGTTGATCTCCAGATATACAAAAATGAGGAGATAATCATGGGTGGCCTACCATTTTGAGCAATAGGTGGATGGAATGGGCGATTGTGGAAGAAAAAGTAGCACAATATAGTTTAACATACAAAAATAACAAAAATGACCTAAATGATGCATATGCATATGAAAATTACCTAATGCTTACATTTTGGGTGAAATTATGTATGCTCTACTTCCCGTCTCAGTGTGAGATAGAATGTATATAAAACTACATCATGTGCTTGTTCTTCTTATTATGCAGGTGAAACAAATTCCTTTCTCCCTCTGATTTTCACTTACTTTTTTTCTTTTTCTTTTTCAAGCCCATATTTTGCTCAATAGACTAAGGGGAGATTTTCAATATTTTTTTCTTGGGCTTATTCACATAACTCCTATAATTAATTCACTGTAATTTATTTTTCAAAGAGTATAGAACAAGTTCCCTGCTTTTTCTTATTTTTTAGAAGAAGTAGGGCACATCATGTCCTATATGCTTAAAAGTATGCAAAATGCAACTATATGAAAGTAATTATGCAACTACAATGGCATGCACTCTAAAATGTGTGCATGCATGACTAAAATACAAATTTTTTTTTATATGCAATAGATGTAAAATCTAGTTATGATGCAATCCTATCTAAATGACATGCCATCAAGAGATGAAAAATTGCAAAGTGCTCCCAATTCTTATGGTGGAGTATGAATAAAATGAGGTGGACAGATTGCAAGACTAATTGATGGAACCATTGGAAGATATTATATGTCCCTCCTTACTGACATGTGTAAAATGAAAGGGTCTCTCTCTCTCACTTCAAATTAAAGACCCATTACCGTTTGGTTAGTTTAAGATCAACATCCAATTCTGTCCACATTTCTTGAATCATCTGGATGTACAATTATGATCATATGTTCTAAAGTTGACCTACCCAATTGTTTTCATAAGTTAGGTGTTAAATTCCAAACAAGTCAAGCTTACAATTTCTTGAAAAAAAATCAATTTCTTGAAAAAAAAATTAAATTCATGCTCAAATTTCAACTTTCCCCCATATTACAAATAAAGAGATGACACACAATTAAATTAGACATCCACGGATTACACTAGATAGACTGTGGATCCTAGCAAGCTGTAAATAATAAACAACTAGAAAACTAAGAAAAATACTAAAATAAAAGAAGATAAAAATAAAGACTATGATAGAAATTGTTCCATCACCCCCCCAAGCTTGAATTAGACTATGGCCTCGTAGTAAAAAACAACCTCAGAAGGTGGAACTGTGATACCCTCTATTGCTCTGGTGGTGGAAATGGTGGGTACTGTTGGGTATTGGGGTTCCAGTCAGGATATTGCCCCTAAAAGTTGGGATCATAAGGTGGCATGGGCGGTGGTTGTGCATATCCCCCGAAGTAGCCTTGGTTCCAGTAATGATCGTAAAAAGGCTGTTGTTGCTGCTCGATCCTCCCCAACCGGTCGTAGACCTACTGTTGG
The DNA here is from genome assembly GCA_963693085.1 of Alisma plantago-aquatica. Taxonomy (NCBI): domain Eukaryota; kingdom Viridiplantae; phylum Streptophyta; class Magnoliopsida; order Alismatales; family Alismataceae; genus Alisma; species Alisma plantago-aquatica. The sequence goes on along the minus strand of OY856411.1, from coordinate 65,877,657 downwards.
TTGGCGAACAGTTGGCATTCATTTTCAAAAATAGCCTGCTAATTTACAAACAGCTTGTTTGTTGTATCTTGGATGCTGGCGAAAGATGTAGTGTGCTGCTGCTGAGTCTGCTGGATATCCTACAACATCGAATACATGCCTTCCATCGAGCAGACATCCTCTCCTTCCTAAGAGGGCTGTGGTGGCGGAGGCTGAGAGGATGATGAAGCTCCCAGGTGGAAGCGTGGCCGCTTCCTTGGTGCCACTCGTGCCCGAAGAGAAGTGATAGTCTCATCTTCCTCCTCATGCTCATCTCCGTCATCGTTGTCATTGTCATCCTAATCTATTTCACTCTTGAAATTGTCGATAGTAATGATGGGTCACCTGAAGTGTTGGGCCGCCTGAATGTTGAAGATGGGATTGGGGAGTGCGCACTCCTGATACTCCTTGTTGACGTGGAAGTACGCATAGACCACGCTATCACGAACTGTCAACATATTTGACCGATGTAGATGATGGAGGTTGATGGAGCTTTTATTCACCAAGGGAGGCATTGAAGAAAGATCTAGCACGAGATAGATGGCTAGCGGTGTGATGAGTCACCCAAAATGAATTGGGGCTCGCCGCATGATTTTCTTCACTACCATCACACGCGTCAAAAAGAACGTGCCCCATTTGATCTTGTCCCTTGTCAGCATCTTGTATAAGAAGAAGAGACCGATCTCTTGAAATTTACTCAATGATAGCTCGCCTCGAGCAAAGAAAGTGATACAAAGCATGTGGTGGAGAACCCGCACAAAAGGATGCTCGAAATTAGCAACCATGGCATTATGATAGGTGATGGTCTTCCCTGGAGGTGCGGTCACCAGCTGTGTAAACATGGCATCATAATCGGCCCGGTTGTCTGGCCGTCTGTGCTGCTCTGGAGAGTGTCACTAGTTGTAAATTGAATTGAGTTGCTGCAACGTCAGGTTGTAGTTCTTGTTGAAAAGCCGAAAAGAAACTCGGCCATTAATCCATTCCCGATCAGAGGCATTAAGGTCGTTTGGCACGACACAAATATCTAGCGACGCCATTAATTCCACCACAAGCTCCTTGTACGTCGGCCATTCGCCAAAGAAAGGGTGGCCCTGTACATGATAGGGAACTCGTTCCTCATTCTGTGTCAGCCTCCCAACTTGGACACGGAGGACATAAGTCAAGTTGTCCTTAAAGCTGCCCAGATCATATGTCGGTCACAATATCGAGTTGGCTCGATTGTCCTTTTCATTAGCACCTCGTAAAATTTCTTCACATCCACCGAAGGATGTGCAAGCCTGGGACAGGGAATTGAGCCTGGTGTTGGTGGAATGAATGTCTCAATCTCCATAGGCACAACACCTAAAGATGATGAAGCAGCATTCCTTCTCATGATGATCATAATGGGGGTAGCGAGGAAGAGAGCTCGGTGAAGATCCGGAGAATAAGTTCTCCACTGTTGAAGAAGAACTCGAGGACGATCGCTCGCTTGCTCAATGCACGCCTTTGATTGCTTACAAGTGCTCAAGCTCAAATAGGAGAAGAGAAGTTTTGAAAGTGTGAAGAAGAAATGAACTCAACCCCTCTTTTTATAACTGAAATCAGTGTCACTGTTGACCTGTTGATACCATCGATGGGGTGTCGATGGAATCGACACATGGAGCACAATCTGTCTTTCGCTACCACCGACGGTCGTCGATTGCTGGATGTGGGGGCCCGGATCGATGACACGTCGATACCATCGATACAGGTCGATAGTATCGACTCGTCTCACGGATCGGCCTCCAGATTTGGTGCACTTCATTGATGGCATCTCGCGAATCGCTGACGTGGCATGTTGATACCATCGACGGGGTGTCGATGGCATTGACTTTTGTATGCATCCATTATCCTCGTGAGGCCTTGGCTGTGCATTCCTCTGAAGCTGTTTCGATACCATCGAAATAGGGGTCAATGGTATCGACTTCACTACAAAGATTCATCTGGATATCTTTAGATATGTCATGGACATCGACTAGGGGGTTGATACTATCAACTTTCTCCAGAATTTGAGTTGATTCTCCTATTGGGTGGTCGATACTATCGATGAGGCCGTCGATAGTATCGATGGAGCAAATTTTCTGTAGTGTCTGCTCTGCACCCTTGTCACTACCATTGACATAGGGGTCGATGATATCGACACCCAAATAGTCCTGCACACTTAACACACATATCAGGGCATCGTTTTTACAAACCTAAGTGCTAAGTTAATGAAAACTACTTTAAAATATGAAAAATCAACAAAATGAAAATGCATCTACCAATAGTGGGTTGCCTTCCAACAAGTGCCCTACTTTAACATCTTAGGCTAGACACAATTAAGCTCATCATTCTTCCTTAAGCGCCATGAGTTTAACCTCATGCACCTTTTTTGTGTAGTCCTCCCCATAATAGTGCTTTAATCTTTGTCCATTCACTAAAAACGTTCTATTTCCATCCTTAACCATGATAGCACCATGGGGTCGCACATCCTCTACTATAAATGGTCCGCTCCAGTGTGATCGCAATTTTCCAGGATGCAACTTTAACCTTGAATTAAACAAAAGTAACATCTCACCCTTCTTGAACATCCGCAACAGAATATGGCGATCATGGATTTGCTTTATGCACTCTTTATAAATCCTTGAATTCTCGTAGGCATTCATCCTTAGCTCATCTAGCTCATTGAGCTCTAACATTTACTTTCTCCCTGCCTCGCATATGCTTAAATTCAATTTCCTTAACGCCCAGTGCACTTTGTGCTCCAATTCTATCGGCAAATGCCAGGCCCGACCGTAAACCAATCTAAAAGGCATAGTTCATATAGGTGTTTTGAATGCAGTCTGATACACCCATAGTGCATCAGGTAGCAACACACTCCAATTCTTCCTTGACAAGGCCACGATGCGCTCCATGATCTTCTTAATCTCTCTATTTGACACTTCCACCTGGCCTTGTGTTTGCAGGTGATACGGGGTGCCTACATTGTGCTTGACCCAGTATTTACTCAGTAATGCAATGAATTTCTAATTCGTGAAATGGGTGCCACCATCACTAATAATCATCGGTGGCACACCAAACCTACAGAAAATATGATCCTTCACAAACTTGCACACTACTGCAGCATCATTAGTCCTTGTGGTTATTGCCTCTACCCACTTCGATACATAATCAACAGTAAGTAATATATATAAATTAGAGTTGGTGGACACAAAGGGTCCCATGAAATCAATACCCCACAGATCAAACACCTCAACTTCTTGAAATATAGAGAAGGGCATCTCTTTCCGTTTTGAGATATTACTTACCCTTTGACAGGAATCACACCGCCTCACATAGTCATAGGCGTCTCTAAAAAGTGTAGGCCTGTAAAGGCCACTTTCTAGCACTTTGGCCGCCTTCCTTGCACTCACATGATGATCGTCGGTAGGGAGTGTATGACAGTGACTAAGTACACTATCATATTCATTTTCTAGTACACACCTGCACAAGATTCCATCCCTACATTGTCTCAACAATATAGGGTCATCCCAAAAATAATATCTTAAAGAGTGGAAAAACCTTTTTTTTTCTCTTGATAGGTCCAATCATCCGGGATTTCCTTACATGCAAGGTAATTAACAATATGCAAAAACCAAGGATCCATAGATTTAATTGAAAGAATTTGCTCATCTGGAAACGTCTCAGTAATGGGTATGTTAGTATCCCTCTCATCAAACCGCTCTAACCAAGATAAGTGGTCCGCAACCACATTCTCAATGCCCACCTTATCCTTAATTTCAATGTCAAATTCTTACAATAATAAGATCCACCTAATCAATCGAAGGTTTAACATCTTTTTTTTCCATTAAGTATTTTATGGCGGCATGATCAGTCCACACCACAACCTTAGAACCCACTAGATATTGCCTAAATTTTTCGAAAGAGAAAACCACGATAAGTAATTCTTTCTTGGTAGTGGTGTAATTTAGTTGGGCCTCATTTAAAGTTTTAGACGCATAAAACATTACTGCTGGTTTGTTCTCAAGACGCTACCCAAGAACAGCCCCGACGGCAAAATTCGACACGTCACACATAAGCTGGAAGGGCTTAGTCCAATCTGGTGTTTGAACAACCAGTGCAGAAATCAATTTATCTTTAAGTACCTCAAAAGTATGCAGACATTTATCATCAAAATCAAAAACTGCATCTTTCTCAAGAAATTCTGATAGAGGCTTGGCTATTTTCGAAAAATCCTTGATAACTCGGTGATAAAACCCCACGTGACCAAGGAAACTCCACACCCCTTTCACCGAATTCAGTGGAGGTAGTTTGGAAATAACCTCAATCTTCACTGGATCCACCTCCAGTCCCTTGCTAGACACCTTGTGTCCAATTTACCATCATATGACACTTTTCCCAATTGAGGACCAAATGTGTGACCTCACATCTCTGTAACACCTTATCAAGATTGTACAAACAATCCTCAAATGACGCACCATAGATGGAAAATTCATCCATACACACCTCCAAACAGTGCTCCACCATATCTGAAAAAATAGCAAGCATGCAGCACTGAAAAGTGGCCGGTGTGTTAAACAAACTAAACGACATTTGGCGATAAGCAAAGGTACTGTAAGGACAAGTGAAGGTGAACATTTCTTGGTCCTTAGGATCAATGGAAATCTGATTGTAACCGGAATAGCCATTTAAAAAGCAAAAATGAGAGCGGCCATCCAGTCGCTCTAAAATCTGATCAATAAATGGGGGAGGAAAATGATCTTATAGGGTAGCGGAATTCTGTCGGTGGTAATCGATGCATACACGCCACCCAGTTACCAATCGGGTGGTGATAGGTTCATTCAATAAATTTTGAGTGACAGTGATTCCCCCCTTTTTAGGGACTACCTGTGTGTGGCTTACCCATGTCAAGTCTGAAAATGGCATATATGATGCCCGTCGAAAGAAGTTTGATCACCTCCTTCTTGATGACCTCCATCATGCTAGGATTGAGTCAACACTGTGGCTGAATCACTGGCTTAGCTCCTTTCACAAGACAAATCTTGTGCTGGCACAGAGTAGGGGAGATCCCCTTGATGTCTGAAACAGACCACCCAAATGCACCACGGTGGTTTTTCAACACAATCATTAACTGTTCTTCCTCATCGGCACTCAGATATGTCGATATGATCACCAGAAGCTTCTCATTATCAGCCAAAAAGATACACTTTAAGTGGGTGGGGGGCAGCGACTTAAGTTCCAACTCAGGTGGGCGGACCAAGGAAGATTGAAGCGGTGGTGGAAGTGGTCCCAGATCTTCGTAGTGCTTAGCGTAGTAGCAAAGAAGCACTTGAAGCATTTTTATACATTCTTGTAGTGAGGTGTTTCTCATCCAATCTTCCATTAAGTTGAACAAACATGCCTCAAGGGGCAATTGCGGGTATGAGTCAAACATGGAGACTACGATAACCTCATCCTCAGTAGATGGAGAAACTTCTTCTTCTTCATCGTCGGGATTACCCATCGCTTTTACAAGAGAAATTACCTTCGTCTGCTCCATGATGTCCACTGTGATTGTTCCCTTATCAACCTACATCATGATGTGAGCCATATCAAGAAATGGCTTCCCAAGATAGAGAGATATATTGTGATCAAAGTGCTTTACATTATGACACTGTTCATTTGTTTGTGACTTCTTTGAGTTTGGTGGCATTAGTATTTCAAATATGTCATCGGCATTGCCCATTGTCAACCGGCCTCTACCCATCTCATGTATCATGTCGGCAGTGGCTTGAAAACGTCTTCCCAAAAGCAACTCATTCCCTTTCTCATCTTGCATCTCCATGACAACAAAATCAGCCAAGAATACAAACCTATCAACCTTGACTAAGACATCTTCGCAAATACCATACGGCCTCACTACGGAGTTTTCTGGCAGTTGAATTGTCATATTGCTCTATCGAGATTCCTTTAGCCCAAGCTTTTTGAATGTAGAGAGGGGCATAAAGTTGATACTAGCCCCAGAATCACATAGTGCCTTGCCAAATTTTACTTTTCCAATATAACAAGAAATGTTAAAGCAACCCAGATCTTGTCTCTTTGGTGGTAGTTTACCCAAAATGAAAGTGTTGACCTGCTCCTTGAGTACCACCACTTCTGTATCAGGTCTCTTCCTCTTCTTGGTAATTATGTCTTTCAAGAATTTGCCATATGAGGGTATCTGCTCAATTTCCTCCAACAAAGGAATATTAACAAAAAGTTTTCTAAAATTGTCCAAAAATTTCTTGAACTGCGCATCCACTTTCTTGGCTTTGAGACTATTGGGGTAAGGGACAGGGACGATGTGTGCCCTCTGATGTGGTGCCACATATGGCATCATATTATCCTTATCCTTCTCTGCAATAGGCTCCTCAGTGGCCTTCCATGCATCATCTTCAACTATCTCTGCCACTTCAGCATCCTCTACGATCTCACCTTGATCTTTTGGTTGTGGGGTGCTCAGTTCATCGGCCCTAGGGTTTAATAGTTTCTTTCCACTCCTCAGTAGAATGGCTTTAGCGTGGTGGTTCCCTCCTAGAACATTTGGATTTCCTAGAAAACCTTGCACTGTGGGTTTCTTCAGGCTTGCTATTTCAGATGTCATATGGGCTATAGATGTCTCAAGAGTCCTCATCTGAGCCCCATGACTCTGTAGAGTTTGCCCAAACGGGTTCATAAATTCTCCTTGTTGCTTGATTTGTTGGCCAAGCGTGCTCATTAGTTCTTGATTCTGCTTTATCACCTGATTGAGAAACTCATTGCTCTTTTCCACTACCGTGGGTTGTGGCTTAGCATCCAGATCCTGCAGGAAATTATTTGGATCCTTCCAGGAAAACTTTTTGTCTTTCCTCCAAGAATAGTCATTATTTTTGTACCCTTGTGGCTGGCGCATGAATTTCACTTGTGCCTCGTCATCCGATCCTTCATCTTATTTTGCTAGAAGTCACTTCGCAATCAAATCCATCTTGTCATTAAGTTCCTTGATGGCTTTGGCATCCCCTGCAGATCTAACTTGTTCTGTGCATCCCTATCACCCCAGGACTATTTCTTGACCATGTTCTTCAAGATCTCCCAACACCTTGTGTCTATGTTGTTCAAGAAGAAACCTGAGCCTGCCGAATCTAAATTGCTTCTATCATGCTCATTTAGGGCAAAGTAGAAGATCTTCACTTGTTTTTCCTTATTCAGCCCATGATGTGGACACCTCCTTGGCATGATCTCGAAGCGTTCCCACGTCTCAGAATAGGTTTCTCCTGCTTTTTGGCTGAAATTGTAAATTTTCCTCACTAAATCATTGGTCTTCTCAGGTGGGAAAAATCGCTCAAAAAAGACCTCAATCATTTGATCCCACGTCTCAACGACTTCATAATCAAGGTTGTGTAGCCATTCTCGTGCATTTCCTACGAGAGAGCTGGGAAACAGCTTCAAGTAAAGTGCCTCCTACGGGAACCGGTCAATCTTGATCATATCACAGTTCTCTATGAAAGTTCTTATGTGAGCCACTGGATCTTCATTCTTCAGCCCATGAAACGCTTGAGATTTGACCAAATTAATCAGTGTCAGATCGATTTTATATGTAGGAATGTTGATTGCCAGCCTTTGAATCGGACCCTTTGATGTTGATGAGGACGAAGCTTTGACCTTCTCCCATATTGTCTTTTCCTCAGCCATGGTCTCTTGTTCAGAATCTATGTCTGAATCCTCGAATTGATTTGGGATGTTGTTCTCCTTGTCGTCTGATCCTGAAAGTAGGACTTCTGGTGACGACTGTGCGTAGTGTGTGCTACGCGTGCTCACCATGCACTAGTACCTACAAAATGATAGATTTAATTAAGCACAGTGCTAGACGAATACAGAATATGAAAGATAGAAGATTAATTTCAAAAATTAAAATTTCAAATAGAAAGAAAAAGTGGCCTAGAGTGGCCGCTTGTAGCACTCGTAGTGTCGAAAATTTTCGTTCCCCAACAACGGCACCAAAAACTTGACACGATTTTATAGTGCGTGTAATGCAAGTGAACGCATCAATGTAATATTGGCCTTTGTGAGGCTCGAGTCAAACTCAGGGAATAGAATTTCTCGATAGACTACTACTAACTACTTACGATCAGCTAAACCAATTATAAAAGTTTGAGAGTTGTTTAGAAATAGAAAATAAAAACAAAAGAAAATAAAGAAATCGATTAAATGGTTGGTTTAATCAATTAGAATGGAATCTTTAGGATTGTGGTTTCACCGTGGGTTCTCGTTGTACTAAATTTTACACAATTATCATGAAATGTCTTCTAATTTGGGTAGTGGCCTGGAATTAAATTGCTCATTTCTGTGATACAATTCACTACCTTAATCTATGTCGGTTCCACATCAGTAGTAACCTATGCCTTAGACAAGGTGCATGACATATAGGTCTAAAGGTTTCCACCATTAACCGTACATCACCTTTTCCAAGGGATTTGTTGACTAATGTGATCATCGTCTCTTTTCAACCGTTAATTCTTCATCAAAAGAAATTAAAGGTATTGGATTACCATTATGGTGATCAAGCACAATGATATAATAGAGAAAATGATAACATACCACAAATTTTAGAGACAAATTATGATAAACTATGTTAAAAATGTCATACAAAGATTACCTGGGCTACTCCTAGTCCTAAAGACAAAGGGGATTAGCCCCTCATGTTCATCTCAGTAGAAAACATGATGAAGGAAAGAGAAAACATCGGGAAAATGTGGATAGATGTGATGTAACCCCTAAACAGGGGAGATCTGGGCGGTCCTCGGCGTGGGATCAGAGTTCTACAATGTTCTGGCGGTGGAAAACTCCTTTTGCAGCCTCTGAAATGATCGGTGCATAGCTTTGGCTCTGTTCTTCCGCTTCTCTTGTTCTTGAGAGTCATATGGCGGCTAATGATGTGATCCATGGCTTAGGGCCGCTGTTTTTAGGTATAAGCATGACTTAAGGCCACCAAAACATTACCACTATATGATTAGACTCGAGCTATAGAATAACCTGATCTGAAGGCGTCGATACCATCGACGGTGGGTTGATGGTATCGACAATCCAGGTACCAGTGGTCCTTTCCTTTTCTGGAGTTTTGCTCTGACGTTACATCGATACCATCGACTATTTGTCGATGGTATCGACACCTTAGGCGTCACTTTTTTGTGAAATCCGACGCTGAAGTTGATTCTGCTGAGACAAAGTCAATAGTATCGACTCCTGGGTTGATGGTATCAACTTGTAGAAATCTGGCTCGCTGAAGACATCTCGCTACCATAGACTTCATGGTCGATGGTATCGGCCCATTCTGCTCTTTTTCGGCTCCCTCTTTGGCCCTGTCGATAGTATCGACAGCCGTCGATGGTATCGATAGCTGTATATATTCGTTTTTCCTGAGATTTAAAGATAAACTCGAATCAGCTTTGATAAATGTGATCATTCATATAAAATAAGATAAAACAAGGTAAATTTAATGCATAATGAGATTATAGGCTGAAGGAAATGAATCATGCGATATTAACCATGAAAAGGACCAATAAATGCATAAAAAGCATATGAAACTAGCCTATAAAAGTGACTCAAAACACTCGCATCAGAGCTACAAAGAATTTCTACCACCTAAGGTCCACATCACATGTAGCAACATGTAATGGACACCTGTGGTGGCCCGGTCAGTCGTTTGAACCCTTCAGTCAATCATTTGGCATATAAGGTGATCGATTGGCTCCTCCTATTTGTTGGCCTCCTTGAGCCTCTATTAAATCTGGAGGACACTCAGTCGGTCAACTTGTGAAGTGCAAAATGTCTTCTAATGATGAAACATAAATGAAAACTATCCTATTCCATATCATATTATAAAAGGAAAAACCTCGAGTTACATTTGTGGGGAGATAGGAATAAGAGCATTAACTTATATTTAGAAAACCAAACAACTATGCACACACATCCACGTGGGTTTTTTCCATAACCACACATACATCCACCATAAAAAAAAATTAGGACTATGTGTATAGATTGGATATACACTACTACAGAAATGGCCTTTGGCGTCGGTTATTTAAGGCCTATAGCGTCAGTTTCCAAGTGACACCCCAGTGGGCGTCACTAAAAGTCGACACCATCAGCATTGGTTTCCTAACTGACTCCATCACCCTTCCTGCCACCAAAAACACACCAGCAAGGGAACAATAGGCGTCGGTTATTAAAGAAAATCGACACTATATCCTAGTTAAAGACATCGGTTATTAAACAAAAATTGACGCCATTACCCTTCCCACCACCAATAAAGCACCAGCAAGGGCACCATCAGCGTCTATTTTTATATATCACTAACACTATATCGGGATAAAGATGTCAGTTTTATACTAATAACTGACATCATATCCCCTGCCACCACGGTCGTGCTTCCCAGCACGGCTGTGGTATCTGGCCACAAAGGCATCGATTTTTTGCTAATAACCGACGTTGTAAGTCTTTGTTATCAGTTTTATACAAATAACTGACGCCTATGTTCTTATTTTATTTTCTTATCAGTTTGCTGGCCTGATATATGGATGGTCAACAGGATACAGAACCTGCAGTTCAGTTCTAAACTGCAGGTTTACAGCATCCATTGATATTAGCCAACAACATGCCACAAACTTGTAAAATTAACAAGATGGAATATATTATATATGGATCATGTGATTCACGTACATGTATAAGAATATTTAATTCATGTTATTTTTCATCACACACATGTAAAAACCAGTAGTTCCATTTCAAATTTCATCTATTTTCACACACATTTAGCAACCTACAGTTCCATTCATTTCATCTCTTTTCACATTCAGACACATGTAGAAACATTCATGTATTGATCATCTTCACATTCCAGCATATGAAAATTCAAAAAAATTCATTCACATTCACACAAAAATAATTATGAGAACAAAGTTTAGAAGTATCATTCTTTATTAATCATCGTCATTATCTCCATCACTATCCCAATCATATTTAAAAATTCCCACTACTTGTAGGGCTTTTTCCCATTGTTCTCTTACATCACTTAAGTCTTCCATTGTATAGGGAGTATGTACATCTAATAAATTTTCACCTGTAGTGAAGTCACTGGTTTTAAACACCTACAAAGAGAATGACGTATATATAAAATTAATAATATATAACAAGATTGATATATTTCATATTATCTAGTGAGACTATATATAATACTTGTTGTATGGTATCAATTTCCATTGCAGCATGTTTGATAATTAGGTCCATATATTGCATCACGTAGTATGCACATGCCCAACCGTTGTCTTGTGTAGCACACTATAAATTGAAACATACAAAATTCTAACAAATACAAACAAGCATAGTTCACATAAATAATATATATTAGAGTCAGGAAATTACATTCACATTCTCCCAAATTAGTGGCTGGTTCTTTTTCTTGGGGACCTATCCTCCAACTTTTTTGAACTCATGTAAAGTCCTACATGTTAATGTAACAAATTAAATTGCATGATTAAATAGTAATGTAATAATAGATGTTAACGGATATAAAAATATGAAATATTTCTCACGAGAATAATGTCATTTTCATTGTGTGTCCATATTATGTATTCAATTCCTTCCCCGCATGATCTAGATAATAGACAGTGAACGTCTTGGGGACAATAACTAGTAACTCCCAATGCCTACCACTAGAGGTTAGAAAGTTAAAAATTAATAACTCAAAATCCACGATAAAAATGTAATTTTTTGAAGTCCAAATTATAAGCAAAGTAAACTTACTCGACATTGAATGGAGCTATTATCACTATCTTCTTTTTTCACCAAAATATTTAAAAGCAGCACAGCAGTATGAAGTAACTGATGAAGGATCTTTATCTACAAGACTAATCAAAGATGGAACCAAAAATCCCACATTGAAAAATGAAAAATCTGTACATATCGTGTATAAGTGGCTGCAAAACATGAATTACATATGCATTAATATATAAGAAACCAGATCACCATATATAAAACAAGGTATATGGATGTATAAACAAGATCTCACCCTATCCATAGCTCTATCATAGATGTATTCAGCCAATCATAACAAAAGAACTCCAAAATATCTTCTATAAATAATTTGTTATTGTATGATTGACCTGCAGCATCCTCTGGAATAAAAACATTTATAGGGAAATTTGGATCATGTTTGCCTATCCATACTGCCATACCCCTACAATTAGGACCTAACGAGGCGTGTAGGTCCCTTGGAAGCCAACTTGGTACTTGAGGAGGTGGATGTGGAGGTGGAGGCCGAGATGTAGCGGGTGTCTTAATTTTGACTTGTATATATAATTTCAGATCAATTGACTCATATATACACGCTAACAAATTAACATAATGTAAATTTACCATATAATATTAGTATAGATGACATCCTCTTTGGGCAACAATATCACTCTGCCTTCTGTATCATCAAGTGTTTCAAAATCTGGGTGGGCATATGGCAATGGAAGATCCCTCCAAATGGGGAGTGCATGTATCGAGCTCACACGAACCACACCATCTCGTACTGGAGTCCCATAAAACATTTCCCCTGGAAGGGGTGGGTAAGACAAAGCCTCTGCAATGACATATTCTTGTCTTTTTAGACGGCATGGATTCAACCCCTACAAATTTACGTAAAGAATGTTATATACATATATACATAAACATATCATCTTGAAAAGACAAGCTACTATGTCATAAAAATACTTACAGCGGACGTGCTAGGTGGTGGGTCTACATGATTACTCCCAACCTCTGTAGTAGGAGAAGAGCAGCCCACCATAGGTACTGCCTGAGTGGCAGTCTGAGATGCCTGCCACTTGCTAATTGCTTCATGGAGGCTCTTATCAAGTTCTTCCTCGACTCTCCTATCAATTAACTCATCTACCTATACATGGATAAAAGAAACGCTAGCTTCTAATTATTGAATTCCCTTTCGCAATAACATTCTAAAAAAAATAGGTTACCTCAGCTTGTGAAAGTCCCGCTTTTAGGATAGGTTTGCGCTGAGATGGCCCAAAGAATGCTTTGATGCCCACACCAGCGCCTGCACCCCTAACACGTCAAGGATGCTCTGGGTTACCCTGAGAAACTGTCAATTCATCCCTTGTGCCCTCAGGGATGAACTTGCCTTCCTTCCTCGGCTCGTGCAGCTCCCACTAATCGCCATCAACAAAAATTGGTAAGTAAACATAACAATAATCAATATCGATCGATTTCTCTAAGAGTTGAATTTTACTATTTTTACAGCCGCCTCAGCAGTTGCGGGCTTTGTTATATCTCCCTTCTTATTTTGGCTCCAAGCTATCTACATAGCATGGCAAGGTAGAGGTAGGAGACCAATTGTAGAGGACTCTACAATCTCCTGAGTAGAAGTAGACTAAGCAGTAGACTCAGTCTATATTCTTTGGCGAACGCCTGCATAGCCTCTTGGACCCATTGTGTGGTCATGCACATTCAGTGCATGCCTATCTCTTTGAGCATCGTTGATAGCCTTGTTAGTAAGAACATTGATTTGGTTTGTAACACTAAAGGTTAATCTTGAATAGGTGAATACATAAGAACGTATATTAATTAAATTGGTAGTGGCGCTTAATACCTTGAATTGATCTATTTTTCTTTGGGTAACAAACTCCTCCCAGTCTTTGGGGTCCAGGTAGTTCCATTGCTTAGTGGCTGGCTTCTTCCTAAATTTATTTTTTAAAGAGAATACAAACAAAAATTATTAGTGTAGAGTTAGTAGAAAAGTTATCAATGTCTAGAATTGGAAATCAATCTAGAACCTCTTATCAGCATCGTGTATGTAATCTCGGGTGAGATTTGTCCTATAGTTCCTTAGGACCCTCCCATTGTGTTGCATCACGCATTTACAATGCAGCTTTTCATCCAGATCAAATATACTCTGCAAAATATAATTTCTATTAACTAGTATCCTAAAAATTAGTAATCTACAAAAATAGAAATACAAATCATAATAACTCACGCATAGTTCCTTCCATACTAAGTCTTTCTTCCCCTTAGAAACTTTATGCCAGGATTCTACATTAGGACTACAATGGCTACGAGTAAGAACCCTAAGATATGAAATAAATGAGTTGTGGTTCACTCCAACTGGATTTCCAACATGATCGAAATCCACAGCCAGTTTGGGTCTATTGCCCCTTTGTTGTAGTAACTTGTTCATCATTGTGATGCCCCTCACTTTCTCAATTTTTTTTTGCTTCTCATCAAGTGCCCCAATTTATTTAGGGGGTACATCACCAACCTAAAATTTGACCAAAGAAACACACTTACATGATATAACTATAAATGAACATATAGATATAAACCTTAGGGATATATTTTTACAACTTACATTGTGAGGTGGTGCATTGACGTCCTCACCCTCACAATAATCATCAGCACGGTCATCATATGAATGCTCAGTCATCTGAAAGTTCACATTCAGATAGTAAAGTTCACATTGTAAAGTAATTCACATTGTAAAGTTCACATTCACATTATAAAGTAATTCACATTGTGAAGTTAACATTCACATTGTAAAGTTCACATTCAAAAAAATAAAACACATAAAAAAATGTAAGCATGCATGCCTCTAATATTGCGATCTTTTATCAATTAACAATCCTTCATTGTGATCTTCGCGCACATACAAGTCATCATTAGCTTCAATATTTGGTGGTGTTGGAAACCCAACTGAGAATGGACTGGAGTCATCATACTTATCATAGTACTGTTCTTCATCTATAAGATCTTCAATGAACTGTCTTTTACCATGAAGAACAACCGACCATTTATCATTTGCAGGATCATCGATATAAAATACTTGTTTCTCCTGTGATGCCAATATTAATGGTTCACCCTTCTCGCCAATCTTTTCAAAGTTCAGTAATGTGAAACCCAATTCATCCACTATAACTCCTTTGGTGTTATCAACCCAAATACATTTAAAGAGCAGAATTCTGAAATCTACGTAGTCAAACTCCTGTATGTCTTCAATGACACCATAATATGACATTTTAGCTTCATGTGCACTCCTATCCTTTGCACTTGCAAAAAACAATGAAAACGCTTGAAGGGTGACCCCACTGTTTTGGACGACACTCTTATCATCTTGAATCTTTGTGTAATATGAGAATCCATTTATGTCAAACTGTCCATAAGACATAACATTAAATTTTAGTTTGAAGGCGAGGCATTTGATATTTTCAGTAATATTATCTGGTGTTTAAGATAGTTGATGTAAGACTTTATCTTCAAACCACTTAATAAATGTCTTATTATGCTCTCTAGCAAGCCACATTTCATTGGCTCGAGGATATTGTCTCTTGATGAAATTGGTATGTTGCTCGATATAAACACTCACTTCATCGATGTTGTGTAAAATATACAAGTGACCTTATTCCAACTACTCACGAATGATTACTTTCATATGTGATCCCAAAAATCCTTTGCCAAAATGCTCCTCAATATTCTTCATTAACAGGAGCGTCATTACCACTCAAAAAGTCATTGTAAAAATTAGTAACCTCTATCGCCACATAACTCTCAATAATACTCCCTTCAGGACGATAATGGTTTTGAACATCACCTTTAAAAATTCTCATGTATCGTTCAAAGGGATACATCCAATGCAAGAAAACTGGTCCCAACATTTTCACTTCCCTAGTCAAGTGGACAACAAGATGTACCATAAAATCAAAGAACAAAGGAGGAAAATACATCTCAAGCTGACATAGGGTAACAACCACTTATCTTTGCAATTTATTGAGAGTATCAGGGTCAATAACTTTGCTACACAGACTTTTGAAAAAGAAACAAAGTCTGCTGATTGCAAACCTTACATACTTCTTCAATATAGATCGAATTGCCATAGGAAATATTTGTTGCATTAGAGTGTGACAATTAGGAGATTTAAGACCTATCAACTTTAGATCTTTCATTGATACCAATCTATGGATGTTGGATGAGTAACCCTGTGGCACCTTAATATTTACCAAGCATTCACAAAAAGCTTTCTTCTCCTTTCTAGACAATGTGTAACAAGCGGGGATAAGTATGTTCTCCGATCGCTACTAACTACTTCTATTAATTCTGTCCTTATTCCCATTTCACATAGATCCATTCTGGATTTTATCCCATCTTTATTCTTGCCTGGTATATTCAACAGAGTACCGATGACGCTATCATAGACATTTTTCTCAACATGCATGACATCGATACAATGCCTGACTGCCAAAGAACTCCAATAAGGAAGATCCCAAAATATTGACTTCTTCTTGAATAAAGATTTGTCACTCTGTTCGGCCATGGTACATTGTGATCTCTTACCAAATTCATTGGTAAAGTCTTTTACTCTTTCATAAACAACCTCCCATGGTATAGGTTTAGGTTCACTCCGTTCTTCATTCCGTCCATTGAATGCTTTGCGCAACCTACGATACGGATGGAATTTCTAAAGAAACATTTGATGACTAAGATATACAGTCTTTCCGCCATGTTTTAGTCGTATTGAATCAGTGTTCTCTTCACATATAGGACACGCTTTAGATCCGTTGACACTATATCCATACAAATTCCCATATACTGGAAAGTCATTAACAGTGCAAAACAACATAGCGTGCAAATAAAATGTCTCTGTTCATGAATCATCTAGGTCATCACACTTTCACCCCAGAGTTTCTTTAGGTCAACAATCAGAGGTTCAAGATAAATGTCGATATCATTTCCAGGTTGTTTAGGGCCCGATATCAACAATGACAGCATAACATACTTATTTTTCATACACAACCAGGGAGGAAGATTGTATATAACAAGCATAATTGGCCAAGTGCTATGTTGGTTGCTCAATGTCCCGTACGGATTCATCCCATCTATACAAAGCCCAAGTCTTAGATTCCTGACTTCTTCACCAATTTCAAGGTACAATAAATCAATCTTCTTTCACTGTGGGGAATCAGATGCATGTCGTAGGATCCCATCATTATTTTTCTTAACATCTGCATGCCACCTCAAATTCTTCGCATCTATTGGATTGGAAAACAAGCGTTGAAATGGTGATATTATAGGTAGATACCACATCACCTTGGCAGGAGAACCAATTTTTGGACTCCCCCGAAGTTGTTAATTTATACCATGTCGCACCACATTTTGGACAATCTTTCAAATCCACATAGTCTTTTTGAAATAATACACAACCATTTGGGCATGTGTGTATCTTCTTGGCCTCCATTCCCATTGGGCACAACAATTTCATTAACTGGTATGTTGAGATTGGCAACTCGTTTCCTCCAGGAAGAATTTCTTTCAACAAAGACAACAATGACGTGAAGCTTTTGTCGCTCCATCTATTGTTAGCTTTCAGCTTATACAATCTCAACACAGTGCTAAGCTTTGTAAAGTTAGTACAAATTGTGTATAATGGTATCTCCACATCATGCACAATGTTTCTAAACATGGGAGGTGGATCGGTGTGCTCTACCCCACAACTATCCAGCATCACATCAATGATGTCTACTGGAACTGGTTCGTTCACATCTACATCATCGGAGGCAATTTCTTCTTCCACACAAGCACTTCTATCGACATCCACTGATTTCATGTTTGAAATCTCTCCATACCAGTGCCATTATGTATAGCCTTGTACAATCCCGTTGCACGTGACATGACTTTTGATTTTGTCACCAGTGCTAACTTTCAAGTTGTTATCGCAATGCCTACATGGACAGTAGAACCTATCTCCAAGTTGTTTCCTATGTTCCTCGATAAATCTAATAAATTGATCAAGACCAAAAATAAACTATGGGGTGCAGGGATTTGGAATGGACATCCATGATCTATCCATTCTATGATCAAAGAGAAAACAAGTATATATTATGGTTTAGGGTTAAAAGATTAGGGTCTAGGGTTAAAAGATTAGGGTTTATGGTTAAAAGTTTAGGGTTTAAGGTCTTATATATAATAAATGTGTACCACCTATCCCATTCTTGAACACCTAATATCACTAGTAAGTGTATAATGTGTATTGGGTTTTCAAGAAAATTTTGGCAGCATTTCCCCACTGTTCTCCAAGTACATATGTACTTAGAGAACAAACAGGGAAATGCTGCCGAAATTTTCTTGAAAATACAATACACATTATACACTTACATCCTAAGTGAGATTAAGTGTTCAAGAACAGTCCCAAATCGGGTACTATCCAAGATTTACTCCTAATGAGTAAATCTTAGACGGGTTTCTAGGCCAACAAATACATGTATGTTGTCATTCTTATACCTACAATCCTAGTTTCATCATTCATATCCTATGTTTTGTGTAACATCATTTAATCATGCTTGTCAGTAAATACTAAATAGCATATAAGACATGATTCCATATATCAAAGATTTGAATCAAAATTAACCAATTAAAAGATTCCAACTCATGTATTAAGCACATTATACCTATTATTAAGTATATATTAGCCACAATGTGAATATTAGTTACCAAATGAAGCATAAGTAAAACATTTCATGAACCCACTTATATGTTAGCACATATTTAGGTTATTATGTTAATATGAATGTACAATGATATGTCATTTTGAGTATAGAATCTAATGTATTTGTTTTTAAACTTGTGCATGTAGGGTGAGTTATTCATATTCATACACTAACAATATTCATTAGAGTTATAGACAACCATATTAGGGCATAACAACATCCTTTTTATCAAATCTAAAGAACCAAATACACTAACCTCCTAATAATGGGATTACATCTATATTGGAACGTGGCTTCATCCAAAACATCACATATACATATATAATCAATCAGTCATTAAATGTCATGTATGAACTGTATTTTAGTTTAGATATTATAACCCAAACTTGGTCTACTATCTTGGGTATAATCAATGTCCATCATTGGACTTATGTACATTACCCCTTGATCATTATAACATGGGGTTTAGAACATCATAGTTTAATTATGTGATGCTCATAGTGCATTTTAGTTGAACAGAATTAAATAAACATCCAATACTTTTTATTCAATCTTTGAGAAACCTCAGGAAACATCGAAAGTCAATATTTTGAGTATTCATAATTGTAACCACATACCTTATTGTAGAACCATGTAGTATACTCCTCAAATAATTTATGTAATCCAATCATCAAACGTATTGAATCAAGAAAAGGGACATCCAATCAATCAATAGGTTCTATAATTTTGTACAACTCTAAAGTGTCACCGTACATTCATATCATACTAATTACGTCAAGACTATATCCTAACTAGGGTTTATGGTGGTCTCGGGTTTGGATAGGAATAAGGGTACCAAACCCTAATTCCATCGCAACATGATTCGATATGGTATAAACCCGAATTATTAGAAACGTTAGATTATATTAAAATAGATAGATTTAATGATATACATAATATATTAAACAAATTTAGGGTTTATATGTATTAACCACTCTACATTCATGTATTAACTACACTTTTAGAACTAGAGGCATAATTAGACTCTGGAATAATTTTTTCAGAATCTACCTTTTCAGAAATTCCATATATAGTTTCGCTATCATGAGAGATACCATTAGTTAGCAACATTTATTCTAAGTTATACAGTAATGGGACAATTAAAAGAAGACAAGTCAGACTATATGGTTCTATTCCTCATTATTGAGGGCATTGTTTCTAAAGGTAGTATGAAGGTTTGGAGATTGTTATATGTATAGAAGGATCGGATGATTAGATGATCATTGGGTTTCAACAGAGAACCAATTAGAGAAACATGGCAAGTCGGGATTTGTATGAAGGATAGATAAGTATACTCATGATTAAACCTGTCAGTGGCGACAGATAAGGCGGCGGCAGGTGGTAGTACAGCAACGGCAGGAGCAGCTGGCGGCAGCGGGAAGAAGAGGACCAGTAGGAGTAGGCGACAGTGCAGTAGTGGCAGGAGTAGGTAACAGTATGCGCGGTAGTAGGTGGCGGTGGTAGCGGAGCAGGAGCGGAGGCAAGAGCGGCAGGCGGCAGGAGCAGTTGCGATGGAGAGAATTGCCAGAGATCCCTAACTCTTGAAACTAGGAATGAAACAGAGAAAGGGGAAGAGTTTGGTTCGTGCGGTTGCTATTAAGTTAACAATATATGTGGGTTATTATAAACAACTGATGCTTAAAACAATAGGTGTCAGTTGCCACAAAAAAACCAACATCTATGTTCAATGATAGTTGTCGGTTTTGACTAGAAAAACTGACGTCCATCTACATACGTCGACAAACAAAATGTTCTCAAATTATGACCATAGTCGTCGATTTCCGTAGAAAATCGACGCCAAAGGGGGGTGAAAAATTTTGTGGGGACAGCGTGCGAAAACACATCGGTGTCGGTTATTGTAAGAAAACTAACGATAAAAATGGGTCCAATTTCTATCTTGTAAAAAACCGTTAGTCGTCGGTTAGTTTGTCAACAACCGACGTCGTATGTTAAATTTTGGAGGTAATTTTTTTCACTGGAAAATTTGGATTTGGAGGGCGATTTTAGGTGTCGGTTGCTTATTGAGGAACCGATGCTAAATAAAAAGTGATACCAGTATCTGACCGCTCTTCACATATAGATGTCATTTGTGAATTCAACCGACGTTGTATGGTTTAGGCATCAGTTTCTTGTATACAATCGACGCCTCTAAATGTGATGTTATAAGTCATTTTTGTAGTATTGATATACATCATATCATACATATATTTTGATCATATGTGGTATTTAATCAAATACGCATATTAACCATTTTGATATTTGCATTGTATGCATTGGAATAAATCTGACCACATCGATTTAGATCTCTGATACATGGCCCTGATACCACTATTGGGAATTGAGACAGAAAAATAGGAAGAGGAAACAAAAATGGTGTCCCTATTCCTTGGCCGACAGATTGCATCGACAACAACTTTGTAGCAAGAGGTATAACTGGTCCTGGAGCAAGTCCAGCAATTACTCTTGCTCAGTGATGTGCACTCTTTGCAAAATGCACATGGACAACTATGGACCATGGCCTACTGGTATAACACCACGTACGCTGGTGGTTGTTTTCCTCATAGCATGGTGAACCCGGGCTCCACACCTCTAAGTAGTCCATCTAGATCACTGGAAACTCCAAGGAGCTGTCCCTTCAAACATCAACATTCTAGCGTTGACTTGATCTCCCTTGTTGTCCCTCCCTTGATGTCTCTCCCTTATATGGGTAATACTTTCTCAGGCTCTGACATTACCACAACTGTGAGAGGACAACAATTCTCAAAGCTTATTGTTGTGTCTCCAAATGCCTTGACTACACCTCCTATTTATAGGATGGTCAGGGGCAAGGTTTCCTAATCAAGTGGGAGTCAAAGAGACATATTTTCACAAATTTCCAGTTTCTACAAATCATGAATCAGCCGGTTCCCATTCGAACTAGATGGTTCATATGTGAGTTGATCTGTTCAACACTTGAACCGGTTGATTGACAAGGAATCGATCGATTAAATATTTGAATTAGTCGGTTCACTATGTTTCCTATTCGCAAACATATTGGCTTTCAATGTGACAATTCATGCACAACATGACGTCAACATCAATCCTTGATCCACTATTATTGGTTTCTTAAATGGTCAATTTACAATCTGAACCGGTCGACTCAAATTTTTAAAATGTTCAGTTCATTTTTTAACCAGTCAGTTTACTTTTGTGAAATGGTTGGTTCACTTCTGAATAGGTTGATTTAGATTTCAATTAAACCAATGTTGTTTAGATTGAATACATAAACACTTTAGTAATCAAATTAAACCGTTTCATGAGTAAACTCCTATTCCAGGTGCATCCTATGTGTGTGACCCTATGGGTCCTAAATTAAATTAGTAGTGAATGTCCATAACTAATTTATGACATTACAAGCAATAAGCAGTATCCAACAACAAATCACTACTACCAAGTAATTAGAAAGTTGGAGAACAAATTGAACCTACAATCCATGGTTAGTGTTACCATGATCGTATAGTTCCTTTGTCTCTAATATTCAAATTGAACTCAAGGCATGGAATAGTCATCCTCTTCATTGTTCAATCCATGCTCCATGAACTAGAGTAGATTATATGAGATGCATGTGGGCTCACATGTTACATATTGAGTCACATGCGTATGGCCATACATTTCTTAGTTCTTCTTATCAAGTGGTCCAGATATCAATCTCCTAAGTAGGCACAAATCCCATCTACATCATCCACACTCGATCCCCCGTGTCACAATGCACCCTGTCACCACCTTTATGTCAACTATTTTTCAAGGTCAGGTTGGACGGTGTCAAAATCCATTGAATGATATGTAATGAGTGTAGTGACTTCAAGTCTAAGAAACAAAATCACCATTATTACTATGACAGATGATTCTAACTACCATTTCATGGTCTCCATGTATCACCCTCAATGTGGATCTGTCTGGTACACTGTTCTCTAACAAGTACCTATGTGTTTGACTTGATATCTAATATTATGACTAATGAGACTTAGTCATCAGTCAACACACACTCTAGTCTTATGTATTACTACTATCTATCTTACTTCCACAGTAATATCTGACTAGGGACATAATAAGAATGCATGTACTCTTATCATTCATATGATCTTATTGTTCAGGTCCTCAACCTGAAGACATATGTCATCGAGTAACATCATTCATTGCACAAGAACTATGTATGTGTCATTATCTCATGATTGAGACAAACAAAATAGATGGAGTTACATTTATGATTATCAAATCATGTATCTAATTCCCCATTACAATCATCATATGATTGGCTCTTGGGGCATACATACCAACAACTTTTGTTTCTTAAAAAACCTTTCACATGAAACAGGAATGCCTTGCTCCATGAACATGCATGCATGGAACACTTGGTCGCCTAAACTCATTTGGATTTTTTTCCTTATTCCTTTT
Source organism: Alisma plantago-aquatica (assembly GCA_963693085.1). Classification (NCBI taxonomy): domain Eukaryota; kingdom Viridiplantae; phylum Streptophyta; class Magnoliopsida; order Alismatales; family Alismataceae; genus Alisma; species Alisma plantago-aquatica. Next base: position 65,854,642 of record OY856411.1, on the reverse strand, counting down.
TTTTACCCTGATTTGGGTTCATATGGGTATGGTTACTATTTCATCCACACTACTCCTACTTCCCAAAATTATGTTTTTGTGTTAAGGTTAGGGACTACACAATCTACACCCTGCATCTTACAGTTTTATGATTCCCTTGACCTACTAAGGGTTTTCCTAGACAAAACTTGGTTCCATCTAGTGTTTACCTTTTCCAGGGAAAATGCATCAAATATTTTACATTACTATTATTTCCACATTACATGTACATTAATTGGTGTAGGATGCCTTAATCCTACTTCTTCTCAAAAACCCTAACTTGAGATGTGGAGGGATATATGTTTTATGGTTTATTAATTCAGAGGATGAGAAGTGGATGAAATTGGATATGAGAAGACTTAAAGAAAACATTACTAAAAGTAAACCCTAGGTTCTGGCCAGGTAGGCGTCACTATATCTAAGGGACTCCTCGTATACTAACTTAAAGGAGTGGAGTAAAATATTCTCAACTTCAAAAACCATGATCCTTTCTAGACAACATCACCATCAAGTTATGTCGTAATAATTCTCCTTATATTTCTAAAGATTGCTTGAAATATCAACTACTAAATATTATTTGGAAAATCTGTGTCTCAGATACCAAATATGATGACCTCATTTTTTTGTGTTCCCCAATTACCAAAAATTACCAAGATCCAGATTTAACAAATAAAAAATAATAGCAAATAGTTTCCATTGCTTCACAAATATTGTTTACAAGATACTTTATAACACTCCTCTAAGAAGTTACATGGATTTCTTACATGGGACAAATACATATGAGAAGAAGTATCTAGCTAATCCTCCTTTACATAGATTTAATGTCCTCATTTGATTTCATCTGATTCATCACGTCTTGATATCTTCATATATTACAGTTACCTATATAGTCGAAAACAAAAATTGGTTAGTATATTGGTATATTTTCTCATGGCGTTCATGCAAAACTGTACAAGTAATATAACAACATATAATAATCAATTACTTTTAATAAGAACTATCATTTCATTTACTTCTTCTAACCCTTACTTGATATGCTATATTGGATGTAATATTGTCCCTTCCAGAGCCCAACTGCATCATCATGTGATACATGTCATCCTAGGGTTAAAAATATGATGTCTCAATAGTGCTATAGTAATTGAATAGAATGTAAGTAAACATCCAAGGATTTATTTTAACAATCCTCGAGAGATCCTAGGTAAACACTAGTGGTCAATAATGTGAGTATTCATAATCGTAACCATGTACCTCAATGTTGAGCCATGCATACCATGCAATAATACTACAAGTACTTTAGTCATATCATCCAATCAAGCAAGCAAGGATGGATCCAGACAATCAACAATTAATATGCATGTATGTATATCCTAAAGTGTCACCAACATATTACTCGTATTAAACCATACTCATGTCCTAATCTATGATTTATGGTGGTCTTGAGTTTGGATAAGGAATAAGGGTACAAACCCTTATTCCATTGCACATTGATTCTTTAGAGTTGTAAACCCATATTAGACTTAGGTGAAACCCTCATTATCACATCTATCATATTATTTCATTATGAACATCTAGAACAAATTATTTGCATTATTATTACAAGTTATGATTTTTGGTTCCAAAACCTTAAATAATTGTAATTATGCATCAGATGCTTAAATTGTGAACACTATCATCCAAATTGTATTAAGGCCTTAGATTCTCATTAGATTGAACAATATCATTTTGTATCTCAAAGTAAACATTTTTGATATACTCAACATGTTTGTTAGATCTAGGCCTTCCATGTATGTAATCAGCACTTAATCATGTATTAGCCCCACTTTTGGAATTAGGATCAGACCCATGTCATGATACTATTAGATTCTACTCATTCTCCCCATCAGTTTGGTATATAATTTTGCCATATTTGGTAATCCTAGCGATTTCTACGAGTTAAACAAAATAAGAATCTATACCTCAAATATGGGGTGATGTGGAAACCTCTTCCATGGAGACTCAGAAGGAAAGCGATGAGGGGCTGAGCACTTTGAAAGATCCTAGACTCCTAAGTCAATGTGCAAGAACTCTGTTACAAGATACAACGAGACCATCATGGATGAGGAAGAGCATGGCCATGATGAAGGGAGAGAGATTTGTTACTGCATTGCTATGTAAGGATGCACATTAAGGAAAGAGGGGATCGGGGTAGTTTGTATTCTCTTAGTACCACTTCTTATATAGAAAAAGGATTAGAGATTTATGGGTATAGTTTCCATAAAGTTTTCTCATGCAATTGGCAAGGCATCATGCTAGGAAAGTAATAACTATATTCCTCCCTCCTATCCTTACAATAATAATCTCAGATCTTTTAACTTATAGACTCAAAAGTCACATGAAAGAAACCACCCCCAATGCCATTATTTTAGAATAACTCTATTCATACTATTACCTTCCAATAGGTAAAGGAAAACTACTTCATTATTCTCGGTTTAACCGAAACTTGGTTTCAATGGAAAATCTACATAATTACCAACGAAATTATCTTGGCCACAAAATATCTTATAACTTCCTAGATTTTCTTCCATAATCCTATATTTGGATTATCTATATCATAAGTTATCTTGAGTATTTTTCATGAGAACAAAATACTTATTTCCCTATTTGTTATCCTAGGGGCCCCTTTGTAAACCTCGATTGTGGAAGTTAAGTAATTCATATATCTCTCTCCTCCTTGCTCCAATTGGTCCCAAAATCGGATACTTCCTTTGTTATCCTATAATATCGTATTGAGCCAAGTTTGGTAACAAAGGGATGTTTCTAGATGCCCTTTACTTTTTCTTCAAACAAGTGAAATGATATTTAATTATTACAAGCAAGTCCCTCTTCCTTCTAGATTTTACATAGGCTACTAGGAGCATCCTTTCTCTATCAAACTTGGAGGAAAACTCACTAATATCTTTCTGAAGTTGTATCTATTTTTGGTATTTATAGGGATAACTTTTGTAGGAAAAAATGACCTTCATGTATTCCCTAAAATTAATTTCCCATGTCATATGGAAAGTCATTTTAAATTCAAATTCTAGAATGATCTTAGTTTCCTTGTTATCTTTACTTATTCTAGAAACCAGACCAAATTGTCCTTGTTTGATGACTCAAACTTGTGTTGCAAGACATGATTAGCTAATTTCTTTTATTAATTATCTAAATTACAAATTATCTTAGATCTTTTACAAACTTTCCCACTAGCTCATATTTCAATTAAAAATAAAGCATAAAACAATTATCCATCATTTATGCATAAAATAATTTATTTCTTAACTTGTGTCACAAGGACCTATTTGCAAAGAAAATATTATCATGGGCCTCACTTGGGCCATAAGTTGGACTCATGCCACAAAGTTGATAAAATTATTATAATTAGAGAATTTCCTTATGAAATCAAGTCTTATATTTTTTATAATTACAACTATACATTCCACCACAATACCTATCAGCAAAGTCAATTATACAAGTATGCACCATGGCCTTATCCTTTCCTACAACAATCTACCACCACAACTAGAGGCTCCAGACATATTTTAATTACAAAAGAGACAAAAAATTCTAAAAGTTAGTTCACTCCTTTAGGAGTGTAAGGAATGGGTCTGAAGAGGGGGTCAACTCCTGACTTTAATTGAAAAAATATGATGTACAACCCCATTCATACAAACTACAAAATAAAAAGTACTTAAGTAATAGTGGAGCATGGTATATCCTCAAATAATATGGTTAAGAACACTGTAAAGTAGCAGTTTAAAGGTACTTGAGTATTATAAAATATTGTCAATGTTCAACAATGGGTCCTTAAAAGGAGAAATAACCAAATAAGAAATATAAAATAATCAGATTGGTTGCAATTGGCACCCTAACCATCTTAGAACTCTGAGCAACGAGTCCTAATTCTTACTCAGGTTGCTGACTTTCAGGTGGGTTGTAGGCAACATTGAGAAGAAGGAAAAGAATGGGACATAAAAGTGAAATTGAGTAAGTGCATAGTTTTTATAGTAGGCATTATTTAAGTCAATGAAGTATCACTTAAGGAGATTTCAAACAAATGAAAGTCTTAAAGAGAGTAGTTATAAAAGAGTCAACATGTCAAATAAATGAGGCACTTAATTTAAAAAAAATAACTTCAATTTAGAGATGTGACTAAATACTTGATTTTGAATGGAAAAGTGTCCATTTGTTACATTGTTTCTACCTCTAACAACCATAACTATAAATGTTACACTATTTTGAGAATAACCTATAAAAATTTCATCTATATCCCAGTTTTTATTTCTTTGGATCAATTAGTAAGACATAGACAAATACCCCCTCACTTTGAGATATATCAAATTAGGAGGGTATCCTTTTCATACTTTATATGGAATCTTATTTGTCTACTTAATAGGAATGCTATTTTGAATTAAACAACATGAGAAAATTTCTTCCCGCCAACAAGTTGTTATGTACTTGCAATTTAATTTAAATGAATTTAAATGAAATTCGTCATCTCATTCAGAGTTTTATTTTTACGTTCAACAATCCCATTTGATTGAGGAAAATATGAAGGGGTTATTCATGAAAAATATTGTGGGTTACACAAATAATTAAATGGAGAACAATTATATTCACCACCCCTATCTGAATGATGACAGTTTATCTTCCCATAAAGTTGATATCCTAATTATATGTTACATTTGAAAAACATTTCAAATGCTATATCTCTTAAATGTAGTATTATAACTTTGCACATCATAATAAATCATCTATTAATGTAATATAAAATCCTTTTCTACCACTAGGAAAATTCCTTTTTAGATCTCCAAGATCTATGTGAAGTTAATCTAGTGAGAATCGCAATACAACATTAGAGGACACCATTCTTTCTAGATTTTTTTACATATACTTGGCATTTGTTTAAATCAACAACACTATGTATATCTTTTAGCAATTCTATTGATTTCATATGTTGTACATATTTAAAATTAACATGTTTAAGTGGATTCCTTCATATCAAAATATTCAATGTTATTCATTGAAGAACAAGTAATATTAATAGGTATAATTGGTATATTTTTGTTAAACATATTATTTAAACAATATCCAATCCCTAACTACTCTCTAGACTTGGAAAGGATGGCCTTTTCATATTGAAATGACGCATTGATCCCAAAATTAATAAAGTAAGACATGAAGATCAAATCAACTCTAATGTCTGGAACATACAACCCATCTTTGATTAGTTGGAACTTTCCAGATGTCGCGGTGGTTACCAATGCCTGTCAAAAAGGAAGCACTAGAGTTATTAATGAAAAATTGATGCTCAAGTCCCCCTACTTCTGAGTAGGCATGAAAGGATCCCTATTTCTAGTATTATGTTGTGATGCCCCAGAGTTTATGACCAATCATGATGTTGGAAAAATGACATATCGATCGGGCTGAGGAATGTCAAAACTGTGTCATCTGTCAAAATGATTGTTTTTTATTCATTTGGATACTAAACCACTTGCTTCTTCTTGGGCCTACATTTTGAGAAGTGTGACCAGGTTCTAAACATATGGCATGGAAAATTATTTTCTACTTAATGTCTTTGTGACATTTTTTTTATAATAACTTCTTTTTTCCTTTTTATTCTTCTAACAAATTTTTTGTTCACCAGAAGAATTATTATTTTTCTTAGTTTCATAATAAAATAAATTATACTAGAATACAACTCTTTGTTAAAATTATATCTCTCTAAAGGATAATAGGAATCAAATAGGTGATTTGAAATAGTCCTTAGAATGACAAGACCACAAATTTGATGAATTTTTTCTCAATTAACAAAGTTAGATTTTGTATCAAACAAAACAAATGCTACTTTAGAAACTTCTAAAGTAGTGTAAACTTCTTATACCCATAATGATAATGAGATACATATTGTTGTTCAATATTTACTATGTTGGGCAATGGAATTTGTGACATTATTGAAACAACAACTATTTAATCGTTTGAAGTCAACGAAGTTGTAGGTGCTTCAAAACCATCCATGTTAGTACCTATACAATGTGAAATACTCTTAAGATTATATTTTTATGTGGCGTACAAACTTCATCAATAGTAAATCAAAATATTATACCATATCATATTTTTTCTAAGGCATGAGGGATGCACTATCCTTAAGAATATTTTTGTGACTCTTAATGAAGAACATCATTTCAATGGATGAGGATGACGACTGCTCTCTTGGGGTGCAATTTGTTTGTGAGCATGAAGCTTTCACACATAAGTCATGGCGACGAGTGAATGAAGTTGATCGTTCTCCAAGAGATTAGTGAATAAACCAACAACAAATATAAGATAAGAGAGAGTTTCATTTTTCAAGGCTGGAAAAGTGTCAACAACACTGATGCTAAATATAATCGTAAGGCGGATAGTTCACAAGCAAAGAGATATGCGATTGTAGATTCCCACTGATGGTGGTTTGGAATCCCACAAACAAATAGACATAAATATAGATTCAAAGGATGTGTCACATGTCTTAAATCATCGAGTGGGCCAAGTGGCAAAATAAATATGAGGTCGTGAACGTGCAGACATCCCATGAGGCCAAGTTTGACTCCAACTGCATGTGGGACATGACATGCACTGACGTGAAATATTATCACACTTCAAATTCACTAAGTATATAATTTCTAAAGTTTACTAAAACCAAAGTGCAATAATGTCACCCACATGTAGACGGATCTTATCACAGTATAGTTGAGGTTCAAATCCCAAGGGACAATATTTTTAAGAATTATCTAATCAAAGTAACTTAACAAGAACTAGTATTTATCATAAAAGTAGAGATTGGTTTGTTTAACTAAGATTTCAAAAATAAAAAGAGCTAGATTAAGGTTATAGTTATCAATGGATAGAAACACTAGGGTGGAATTAGATTTTACCGCTACTACTCAATTATGCGCAATCATTCAAATCCAAACATGTATGCCGATATAATTGGAGTCTTTCAAGTTCCCCCTTTCGACGTTAGAAACATACATAAGTAGATATCCCTATAAGTTCGATGTCTCTTTACTTACGGATCTTCTATCCACTACTCTGGAGACTTTTTGTTAGAAGTTCTTATTAGGGTGTCAACCAAAAATAATTGGTATTCAAATCTTAAATATTGAAGTTCTCATAGTAAAAGATTCTAATCAATCATGTAAAGTGGGTGATAAATCTATAAAATATGTGATAAAAAATTATCTATGAATTAAATGAGTTCATACAAGAGTTGGAATATGAATGAAATTGTAAGAAATGGGTAGTGGGGCTAGTCCCTACACTATAATGAAAAGACTACTCCTTGGACATGGTGAGACTAATATAACTAGAAGAGGAGGAGGACACCATCATGGTCATAATGGTAATAGAAGTGGCTCGGTGTGGTGTGTAATGAAAAAAATTCTTTCCTTTTCTCTCCTTCAGTTATTAACCCTGACTTGCAGTAGAAACAAGAGGATGAATAGCAGAAGAAGAGATCGATTTCCCCATAAGGGAGGTCGACAACTTGGAGTGGATGAAGGTTGATTGAAGTCTCCAAGGGTACAAGTCGATAGCTAAATAGGTCGATAGAACTTGTTCGGTCGATGTCTTGGGCTCTAATCTCGGAGGTAGGTTGTCGGTGTTTTTGTATCTAAAATCATTTAGATGATTTGTACGGCTGCATTGGGGGCCTATTTATAGGGTTGAGGCTTTTGACCTTTTTCCATTAGTGTCAGTCACTTGTTGTCGATCGATCACTATGAAGACCTTAAGGGTAGACAGAGATGTCGGCCATGGAGGTCGACGGGCTATTGACCTTTAGGGTCAATGGGTCTGTGGGACAGTTGTTTTCGTCAACAAGCATGTCGACTATAGTTGATCGATGGCTGATTTCTTGTTGACTATTGGCCAATGATGATGTCAAGCTCCTAAGTGTCGATATTATGAGTGTAGACCAACATGTCAATGGGTCATCGACTTGCAAGGTCAAAAAGGCTGGCGAGCATTGAGTGTGTCGAGTAGGGAAGTCGACAATGTGGGCTCTGATCTCCAAACCATGACATAAACACGATTAAAACTTAGTGGAAGTGAATCGGTAATCAGCGGAAGACAAAAATCACGGGAAATTAAAACTTTTCGAGATAAGAACTTGTATCCATAAAAACTCCTTTCATAAAGAGAGGTAACTGTTTACATCTCAGGATAATTACTTCTTGAGTAATTATATACATCAAGATACAAAATCTCAAGATCACATAACACAAGACTCCAAGACCTGAGAGTACAGAGGACACATAGGACTGACTCTAACTACACCACATGGCAGGACAAATCTCCACCTGAGATTACTGCTGCCCCTGGTGCTGCTGCTGCTGAGACTGATCACCTGTAGGTTGGTTCCTTCGTCTCCGATGTTCACCTAAAAAGTTGAAGCCTACGGGGTGAGACAATTATACATAATTGTCCCAGCAAGAGTTATAACTCTTCGCCAGAAGCTTTATTATAACATCAAAGATTATCTTAAACAGTAAAGCCTTCAAAGCATTCTGTAACAGTTGCAGGTATAACAAGGTCTCAACCATTTAGGAGATATGGAGAATATAAACACTATTGCAATGTAACATCAATCAACTAACTTGGAGTTGTCTCTAACAAGTTATACTATATGGTTGATTATGTTTTACAAACAACATTATGCCCTGTGGAGATGAGGCTTACCACTCATACCCCAACTGATCGCTGAGAAGTCACATCAGTATCATACATAGGTCATTAAGAGAGCCAGATTCTCATGACCTTCACCTTCCTCAGTCAGTAAGAGGATCACTTGTAGGACATCTCGTGTCTCTACTACTATATCTCACCAGGGTAAACTGGTCCTTCGCTATTCTAGAGTCACAGTGGCGTTCTGTACTCTCTTCGTCATCAGGAGGTTTCATATTTACCTACCACTGATACGGATATCTGTGCTGTCTTCATCATCAGGAGGTTTCATGTTTACCTACCACTGATACGGTATGGAACTATAGTGAAGGATGGATGGATTCCACATCTACATCACTTTCCTACACTAGGATGTAAGGTTCTACACATCCATGTACCCTGCATACTCAAAAGTATGTGCTCCAGGAGTTCCCTGAGGAAAACCTGTTTCACCATCATTTAATTTCTGACAATGATGGATCTATGATCAGGGCTCTACATTATACTTGATTAGTTAGGTACATTCAGTATTCTTTAACAGCATACATTGTTCTGCAAACAATAACAATAGCATAGCAGCTATAAAAGAAGAATACTAAATGTAACAGGCCTAACTCATATCAATCATCATTTCTCATTATCCTCATCACAAGTCATCTCTAAGGCATGACCTTGATGGTATTTATGGCTCTCATAGCCCAATATCAGCATAGGATGCCACTGGCAAGGCATCAGATTACTTTACTTATTCATAAGGCTAACAACATGCCTTTAATGAATATAACATCAACATCCATACCTGGATATGATTACCTTCATATCAGAACCTGCATGGTTAATACATCTGATAAAGGTAATGCAACAATAAGGAATGTACTTCCTACTCTTGTCATAAGAGTTAAATCTCTAATTCAAATCAAATAGAGTTTAATGCTCAAAAGCATGCCATTTCCCTTGAATTAGGGTTTACTATTCACATTACATGTCATCACCCTTGAATTAGGGTTTACTATTCACATCAAGGTGAATTAAACTCATAACATCATCATGTATGAGTAACATCTTCATTGATACTCTTGGATTAGTTAAAGGTTCATCATTTATCATAATTTGGGTTTCTATGATCTCACACAGGTGGATCATACCCTAATTATGCTCATTTCTGTGTATTGGGGATGCTTCAATTGAGTTTCCATTTAAAAAGGGTACTCTCTCTCTCTCTAGAAGTACTTTCTCTCTCTAGAAGTACTTTCTCTCTCATCATAAGGTTAGGTGATGTCAACATCACTCTAAAACAGGTTGGATTGAGTCATCATAGGCTAACATAGCCAAAAGCATCACCATTATGTGATTAGAGTTACTTTCTCTCTCTAGGATACTTTCTCTCTCTAGAGTACTCTCTCTTTCATCATACTAATGGTTGATGATAACATTAGACTAGATCAAGTTAGATAGAGTCATTATGACTAAAAACATCATTCTCATGTAATTAGGGTTTGAATTGAGCAAGGTATAACTCAATTGACCCTTCAGGGGTATATTGGTAATTTACCCCATTGATCATCATTATGGTCAAAACCTTAGTCAAATAACCCCTTAATATCCTAGGTTGTCATTAGGGTTTGATTTGGGCAACATTGAACCATTTACATCATCAAATGATTGAATGTGGTCAACCTTGAATCACATTGATTGATTTCAATCATTAATCATCAATTGGATTGAGATTGGGTGAAAGTGTTGACCGTTTGCCCACTTTGACCCTCCAAGACCGCGAGCCTCTTTCTAGCTCCAAGACCGCGAGCCCCCTTAGGCTTCAAGACCGCGAAGCCTCCCATTGGTTCAAATTAATGTTGAGACCGCGAGGGTCATGAAGACCGTTTGCCCTTCTTTGACCTCAGGACCGCGAGGCCCTTCGCGGTCTTGAGACCGCGAGCCTCCTCTCGGTCTTGAGACCGTGATCCCCCTCATGGTCTTGAGACCGCGAGCCCTCTCTCGGTCTTGAGACCGTGAGCCCTCTCTCGGTCTTGAGACCGCGAGGCTCTCATGGTCTCAGCCACTTGGTCCTTCAACAAGGCTCAAAGGTGCAACCACTAATGTCAAATGATGTTGAAGCCTTCAAAAGATCCAATCTATGTTGACCACTTATGGATTGGGTTTATCAATATTATTCTTGACCAATTGGTCAACCAATTGACCCTCAATTGTTGACCAAGTAGGATTGAAATTGATTCAATTAGGGTCTATCAATGTTCACCCATCAACACTCAACAATGTGCATCAACACAAGGTTGAACCCTTCAATTGAGCTCCAATTGGGCCCAAACTTGGCCCAAACGGTCTTGAGGTCATGTGGGTGGACCCCACATGGTCTTAAGACCGTTTTCCCAAGATTTCATCAAAGTCTAAGGTGATTTGATAGGGGTTGAACCATGATTGAACCACAAAACAGAATTTTGATTAAATTGATAACTTATTTGCAATTGGGTCCTCAATTGGTCAAATTACTCAACCCTAGACCTTCAAACGGTCTTGGGTGATGTCCTCTCGGTCTTGAGACCGTTTGGATGAGTTCCAAACGGTCTTGAGACCGTTTGCCCATCCAATTTTTGGATTCTAGTGCAGATTCATCAAGGTTGAACAAATTGAGTTGATGATTATATCAATATTTAATTGCAATGTAACTTGGTGTAAAAGTACCTTCAATTGGTCAACAAATCTTGACCCCAGACCTCCAAACGGTCTTGGTTGATTGCCCTCGCGGTCTTGAGACCGTTTGGTGACCCCCAAACGGTCTTGAGACCGTTTAGGTCAATCAACCCTAAAAACCCTAATTAGGTCACCATAATTTCAGTACTGATTTTATCTAGGGTTAGCCCTAGTATTCACCCTTCAACTCTTAGCCCGTTTGGAATTAGACTGTAAAACTTGGTGAGTTGTTAATTAACATAATTTTGAACAGTAATCTCATACGGTCAACGCTTAGTCAACGACCTTACACGGTCTTGAGACCGTTTTCCCAAAAAGGCAATTTCAGACCGTTTGAAAATCAGCAATTAATTCATTTAAAGTTGTGACTTAAAAAGGTCATATATCCCGATTCCTTTGGAGTTAGTCTCCCAAATTTTGAGGGTAATTAGCCTATATAATTAGGAACAGATTTCTTATACGGTCCACGCTCGGTCAACGGGGCCAAACGGTCTTGAGACCGTTTGCCCTGTCGCGGTCTCGAGACCGTTTGCTCACCTCGCGGTCTTGAGTCCGAGAGAGCAAACTGTTAGGACCGTTTAAGGAAAAGAAAAGCGGTGGGTTTTTCTTGGAAATCACGCCTTCATCTTCTAGATAAAGAACAGTACAGATATCCCACGGGTTTGCTTGCAAAATAGTAGGGAAAAGTAGGGAAACACTAAGAGATATCATCAAAACGCATATAAAGATGCATATAGTAAAGCATGGGTTTAGAGTTATAAAACCCGCCTAAAGCTTGCTTCTTGAGCTCCAAGCTTTCAAGCTCCAATCTCTAATGGCGTCCTTGAGTTCCCACAGGTTGGCCAAGGTGAAAACTCCAAGGAAGGATGAAAAGAGACGGCTAGAAAGGTAGGGTTTCAAGAGTTAGCCATGAAGATGACCTTGAATTCGAGTTTTAACCATGGAATTAGGCAAGAAGAGGGGTTTAAACCTACCTTGCACCCCTTGTTCGTCCTCCTTAGCTCCAAGTCAGTCCTTGGTCGTCTTTGGTGAAATGAAACAGTAAGGGAACGAAGGGTAAGTTCCCTTGCAACTAAGGGAAGGAGAGCTTATATACATGGGGTAGGATTTTCAACATTAGTTCATAAGTTGTCCATAATTCCAACTAGGTCCCTCCTTCTTTACTTGATCGTCCCTTCCTCTTTATTCTAAGGACAAACCTTCTCTTAAGGTCTTAGGAAAAGAAGGCAAGGAAGAACAATCTAATAATAAAGTTCATACTTAAAGGGATATTGCACATATACCCTGATTATTCAATCACAAAGCCTATTTCTTAACTTCATAACTCAATTGAAGTGAATTCCTCATCATTTCTTCTCTAAATGATGGCAAGAGTCTAAAAAGATACTTAGATGACATATTTCATAATTTGTATCCCTTAATTTGGGTAAATTGCATTTTACCCCAATTTAAGGTTTCAAGCATTGGGATTGCTTCCACAGCTGCACCTTGGTGCCTTAGCTTGGAAAATCCCTCAAACTTTGCTAAAAAGATTCTCATGATGTATCATCATTAGAGGAACATCTCAACATCTGCAAATTGCAAGCTAACCCTTTCAACTGGGTAATTTGCACATAGGTCCCTGTATATCAAAACAATGCTACAACTTTAAATAAAAAGGAGCAAATACTGAAATATATGTTTCTGAGAACTTAATTACATGCTCAGAGTTAATCACAAAGATTTAATTACATATTTAGGCAAAACACCTAGGGTTAACTCATAACCCAGGTCAGGGATGTTACAAATTATCCACCCCTTACAAGGATTTCGTCCCCGAAATCGATAAAACATACTAAGGAAAAAGGGCAGGATACTTCCTTCTCATCTCATCCTCTAACTCCCAAGTGGCTTCTTCAATACCACGATGGTTCCAGAGGACTTTCACAAGACTTATATCTTTCTTCTTTAACTTTTTAATTCGTTTATCAAGGATTGACACTGGTCCCTCCTCATAGGATATGTCATCATTCAATTCTACCTCCATAGGTTGTAGAACTGACTCGGTGTCTGGGTGACATTTCTTCAACATAGAAATGTGAAACACAGGATGTAACCTCTGTAATTCTGGGGAAAGCTCTAGTTTATATGCTACCTTTCCAATCCGTTCAATGATTGGATAAGGCCCCATATATCTAGGAGCTAACTTCCCTTTCCTTCCAAAATGAAGGACCCCTTTCCAAGGTGAGACCTTAAGATACACTTTGTCTCCAACCTGGAACTCTAAGGGTCTACGACGTTTGTCAGCATAAGATTTCTGCCTATCCTGAGCAGTCTTAATCTTATGTTGTATAACTTTAATCTTTTCCGTGGTTTGCTGCACCAGGTCAGGACCTAACAACTGGTGCTCACCAGTCTCAAACCAACACAAGGGTGATCTACAACGTCTACCATATAAGGCTTCATAAGGTGCCATATCAATACTATGCTGATAGCTATTGTTATAGGCAAACTCTATCAGGCTTAGGTGTAGATCCCAACTTCCGGTGAACTCGAGAACACATGCTCGCAACAGGTCTTCTAAGGTTTGTATGGTCCTTTCCGACTGTCCATCAGTCTGTGGATGAAAGGCCGTACTAAACCTCAGCTTAGTGCCTAAGGCTCTGTGCAACTGTTCCCAAAAACGACTGGTAAACTGAGGACCTCTGTCAGAAACTATTATGACAGGAACTCCGTGCAAACGCACTATCTCTTGAACATACAATTCTGATAACCTTTCAGCAGAATAGGTTGTTTTGACAGGTAAGAAATGTGCTGTCTTAGTCAACCTATCAACAATTACCCAAATGGAATCATGTCCTTTGCTTGTCCTGGGTAGGCCAACAACAAAGTCCATGGTCACATGGTCCCATTTCCACTGTGATATGGGTAAAGGTTGCATTGTCCCTGCAGGCTTCTGGTATTCAGCTTTAACTTGCTGACACACAGGACACCTCAGAACAAACTCTGCAACGTCCTTCTTCACCCCAGGCCACCAATACAAATCTTTCAAATTCCGATACATCTTGGTGCTCCCTGGATGCATAGCATACATGGAAGAATGGGCTTCTTCCAGGACTAACTTCCTCAAGTTGTCCACATTTGGAACTATCATTCTTCCATTATAACAAGCTACTTGATCTTTTGAGTCATGAAAACCATCTTGCTTCTCATTTCCATACTCAGATCTTATATGTTGAACTGCAGCATCACCTAGCTGTGCTTCTTTAATCTGCTCTCTTAGGGTAGGTTTAATATGCATCTCAGCTAACAAACCGGCTAACAATGACATCTTCAACTGTACATTGTTTTGTCTTAAAGAGATAAGCATATCTCTTCTAGAGCATACTAAAGAGTTTAGTTGTGCTCTATTCATGGTTGATGTTGCTGATTTCCTACTCAAGGCATCTGCAACAACATTGGCCTTGCCTGGATGGTAATCAATTGTACAGTCATAGTCCTTGATTAACTCCATCCAACGACGTTGCCTCATGTTGAGCTCATGCTGAGAGAAGATATACTTAAGGTTTTTATGGTCTGTGAAAATCTGAAATGTCTCTCCGTAGAGATAATGTCTCCAGATCTTCAAAGCATGAACCACAGCAGCTAACTCTAGATCGTGTGTTGGATAATTCTCCTCGTGTTTCTTAAGCTGTCGGGAAGCAAAAGAAATCACTTGTTTATCCTGCATCAACACACATCCTAGTCCATTCTTGGAAGCATCACAGAAAACTACATATCCTTTTCCTTGTTCAGGTAGCACTAACACAGGTGCACTTGTCAACCTCTCCTTTAGCAACTGGAAAGATTGTTGACACTTATCACTCCATGAAAAAGGAACATCTTTCCGGGTTAACTTGGTCAAAACTTGGCGAAGATGTTGCTCATGCTGCTGGGCATCCTTACTATAAATCAGTATGTCATCTATGAAGACGACAACACACTGATCAAGGGAAGGTCGAAAAACTCTATTCATGAGTTCCATGAATGCAGCTGGTGCATTGGTTAGTCCAAACGACATAACCGTGAACTCATAGTGACCATATCTTGTCCTAAAGGCAGACTTGGATATGTCACTATCCTTAATACGGAGTTGATGATATCCAAACCTCAAGTCTATCTTTGAAAAGACTGTTGCACCACGCAACTGGTCAAAGAGATCATCAATCCTTGGCAGAGGATACTTATTCTTTATTGTCACTTTATTAAGTTGTCTGTAGTCGATGCATAACCGCATTGACCCATCTTTCTTTTTAACAAACAAGACCGGAGCACCCCAAGGTGAAGTACTCGGTCGGATAAAACCTCTCTCAAGTAACTCTTGAAGCTGTTTCTTGAGTTCTGCCATCTCGGCAGGCGCCATCCTATACGGAGTTTGAGCTATGGGTTTCATATCTGGGATCAGATTGATTTCAAAATCAATCTCCCGAGGTGGTGGTATACCAGGAAGTTCTTCAGGAAACACATCTTCGAATTCCCTGACTATAGGAACTTCAGCAGGATTAGAACTTTCCTTGGTAACATCTACCACATGGGCTAAGAATGCATAACATCCTTGCCTTAATAGCTTATCAGCAACCATAGCTGATACAAGACAGGTGGGCAGAATCTTTCTTTCTCCTTGAAAGATCCATGTGCTGCTTTCATTAGCAAACACAGCCAACTTGGACTCACAATCCAAGACAACTCTATACCTTTCTAAGGTATCCATCCCGAGGATTATATCAAATCCCTGCATATCAAGTGGTATAAGATCCACTTGAATGCGATGGTCAGAAAAGAAAAGGGTGCAGGGAGAACATACCTCCTGCAAAACGGCAGACCCACTCAACGGAGTCTCTAACAACAAACTATCTGCTCTATGACTAACAGTCATATTGCAGTTACGAATCACTTCATGAGTGATGAAAGAGTGTGTAGCACCCGGATCAATCAGAACGGATACAACACAGGATATAGACATATCAGAATATAAAAGTTTCATCTGACCTGCCACTACCCGTGGATTGACCACTGCCTCAGGTGGGTTCATAGCATAGAACCTCGCAGTTGCCTGGTGTTGAGGTGGTGCTGATGATCCAGCTTGAGACGCTTGTCCACGTCCTCGAGCTGCTCCTTGATGTTGTCTATTCTGAGATCCCTGTTGATTCTGTCTCGGGGGTTGTTGTGTCACACCGACAGGCCTAGAACGGCAATCCTTCATCAAGTGTCCCACCTTACCACAGTTGTAGCAACTCTTCTCCTGTTGCTGTGGTCTGGGTGGTCCAGTAACTGACACTGATGCAGAACTGTGCGTCCCTTGAAGCGGTTGACTCCGTCCTCTACCTCTTCTTGGTGTCCATTGAGTTTGAAAACTCGATCTGGGTGGTGGAGGGTTAGGTGCAGAGAATCTAGGTCTCTTGGAATCCCTAGATGAAGAACCCTGGAACTGTGGATATCTTTTATGGGTTTGTCTTTTCTCAACCACAGATCTCTCTATCCTTCGGACTGACTCAATGAAGGTAGAGAATCTCTCTCTATTTTCTAAGGCAGACACAGGGGTTGACATATCATAATTCAAACCCTTTTCGAATCTTCTGATTCTTTCCTCATCCGTAGCAGCCATGTGCGGACAGAACCGCAACAACTCCATGAACTTAGCTTCATACTCACTAATGTTCATCATACCCTGCCTTAGTTTCTCAAACTGAGAGATCTTCTCATCTAGGAAGGTCTTTGGAAAATATCTATTGATAAATTCCCGACGAAACTCTTCCCATGAGAACTCTACTCCAGGTCTCTTCTGCTCTTCCATGTTCCACCAGTGACCAGCACTGCCTTTGAGAAGATAGACAGCATGTCTAACCTTCTCAGCTTCCAGAATCATAAGAATCCTGAAAGCCTTCTCCAACTCTGTCAACCATAAGTCAGCATCTACAGGGTCGGCAGTTCTGAAGTACTCGGTAGCTCCGACACGACGAAGTCGTTCGAATGTCTTACCGATACCTTGTGCTTCAGGATGGACAGGTGCCCTAGGTGTAGGAATGGGCATCCTATCGGTTATATGTGTCATGGCAGTCATAAACTGCCCGAACATCATCTGTACAGCTGGATCACTCATGTCCGCTGGGTCGAACTGGGGTGGCTCTCTTGGCGATTCAGGTGCAGGTTGTTCTATTCTCGGAACTCTTGCACCGCCTCGAGGTGCACTAGCACTACTCTCTGCCACGTGCTCATCATGATGTTCTGACATTCTTATGTATCTTCTTCTCCTGAGGAGCAGAAGATTCTATTAGATAAGGAAGGAGTACTAAAGGTAGACTCGACATCCTAAGTCCTATGCCTCTGTAGACTCAACTGAACCTGGAGATCTGATACCACTAGTTGTGGGCTCTGATCTCCAAACCATGACATAAACACGATTAAAACTTAGCGGAAGTGAATCGGTAATCAGCGGAAGACAAAAATCACGGGAAATTAAAACTTTTCGAGATAAGAACTTGTATCCATAAAAACTCCTTTCATAAAGAGAGGTAACTGTTTACATCTCAGGATAATTACTTCTTGAGTAATTATATACATCAAGATACAAAATCTCAAGATCACATAACACAAGACTCCAAGACCTGAGAGTACAGAGGACACATAGGACTGACTCTAACTACACCACATGGCAGGACAAATCTCCACCTGAGATTACTGCTGCCCCTGGTGCTGCTGCTGCTGAGACTGATCACCTGTAGGTTGGTTCCTTCGTCTCCGATGTTCACCTAAAAAGTTGAAGCCTACGGGGTGAGACAATTATACATAATTGTCCCAGCGAGAGTTATAACTCTTCGCCAGAAGCTTTATTATAACATCAAAGATTATCTTAAACAGTAAAGCCTTCAAAGCATTCTGTAACAGTTGTAGGTATAACAAGGTCTCAACCATTTAGGAGATATGGAGAATATAAACACTATTGCAATGTAACATCAATCAACTAACTTGGAGTTATCTCTAACAAGTTATACTATATGGTTGATTATGTTTTACAAACAACATTATGCCCTGTGGATATGAGGCTTACCACTCATACCCCAACTGATCGCTGAGAAGTCACATCAGTATCATACATAGGTCATTAAGAGAGCCGGATTCTCATGACCTTCACCTTCCTCAGTCAGTAAGAGGATCACTTGTAGGACATCTCGTGTCTCTACTACTATAGCTCACCAGGGTAAATTGGTCCTTCGCTATTCTAGAGTCACAGTGGCGTTCTGTACTCTCTTCGTCATCAAGAGGTTTCATATTTACCTACCACTGATACGGATATCTGTGTTGTCTTCGTCATCAGGAGGTTTCATGTTTACCTACCACTGATACAGTATGGAACTATAGTGAAGGATGGATGGATTCCACATCTACATCACTTTCCTACACTAGGATGTAAGGTTCTACACATCCATGTACCCCACATACTCAAAAGTATGTGCTCCAGGAGTTCCCTGAGGAAAACCTGTTTCACCATCATTTAATTTCTGACAATGATGGATCTATGATCAGGGCTCTACATTATACTTGATTAGTTAGGTACATTCAGTATTCTTTAACAACAGACATTGTTCTGCAAACAATAACAATAGCATAGCAGCTATAAAAGAAGAATACTAAATGTAACAGGCCTAACTCATATCAATCATCATTTCTCATTATCCTCATCACAAGTCATCTCTAAGGCATGACCTTGATGGTATTTATGGCTCTCATAGCCCAATATCAGCATAGGATGCCACTGGCAAGGCATCAGATTACTTTACTTATTCATAAGGCTAACAACATGCCTTTAATGAATATAACATCAACATCCATACCTGGATATGATTACCTTCATATCAGAACCTGCATGGTTAACACATCTGATAAAGGTAATGCAACAATAAGGAATGTACTTCCTACTCTTGTCATAAGAGTTAAATCTCTAATTCAAATCAAATAGAGTTTAATGCTCAAAAGCATGCCATTTCCCTTGAATTAGGGTTTACTATTCACATTACATGTCATCACCCTTGAATTAGGGTTTACTATTCACATCAAGGTGAATTAAACTCATAACATCATCATGTATGAGTAACATCTTCATTGATACTCTTGGATTAGTTAAAGGTTCATCATTTATCATAATTTGGGTTTCTATGATCTCACACAGGTGGATCATACCCTAATTATTCTCATTTCTGTGTATTGGGGTTGCTTCAATTGAGTTTCCATTTAAAAAGGGTACTCTCTCTCTCTAGAAGTACTTTCTCTCTCTAGAAGTACTTTCTCTCTCATCATAAGGTTAGGTGATGTCAACATCACTCTAAAACAGGTTGGATTGAGTCATCATAGGCTAACATAGCCAAAAGCATCACCATTATGTGATTAGAGTTACTTTCTCTCTCTAGGATACTTTCTCTCTCTAGAGTACTCTCTCTTTCATCATACTAATGGTTGATGATAACATTAGACTAGATCAAGTTAGATATAGTCATTATGACTAAAAACATCATTCTCATGTAATTAGGGTTTGAATTGAGCAAGGTATAACTCAATTGACCCTTCAGGGGTATATTGGTAATTTACCCCATTGATCATCATTATGGTCAAAACCTTAGTCAAATAACCCCTTAATATCCTAGGTTGTCATTAGGGTTTGATTTGGGCAACATTGAACCATTTACATCATCAAATGATTGAATGTGGTCAACCTTGAATCACATTGATTGATTTCAATCATTAATCATCAATTGGATTGAGATTGGGTGAAAGTGTTGACCGTTTGCCCACTTTGACCCTCCAAGACCGCGAGCCTCTTTCTAGCTCCAAGACCGCGAGCCCCCTTAGGCTTCAAGACCGCGAAGCCTCCCATTGGTTCAAATTAATGTTGAGACCGCGAGGGTCATGAAGACCGTTTGCCCTTCTTTGACCTCAGGACCGCGAGGCCCTTCGCGGTCTTGAGACCGCGAGCCTCCTCTCGGTCTTGAGACCGTGATCCCCCTCACGGTCTTGAGACCGCGAGCCCTCTCTCGGTCTTGAGACCACGAGCCCTCTCTCGGTCTTGAGACCGCGAGCCCTCTCTCGGTCTTGAGACCGCGAGGCTCTCATGGTCTCAGCCACTTGGTCCTTCAACAAGGCTCAAAGGTGCAACCACTAATGTCAAATGATGTTGAAGCCTTCAAAAGATCCAATCTATGTTGACCACTTATGGATTGGGTTTATCAATATTATGCTTGACCAATTGGTCAACCAATTGACCCTCAATTGTTGACCAAGTAGGATTGAAATTGATTCAATTAGGGTCTATCAATGTTCACCCATCAACACTCAACAATGTGCATCAACACAAGGTTGAACCCTTCAATTGAGCTCCAATTGGGCCCAAACTTGGCCCAAACGGTCTTGAGGTCATGTGGGTGGACCCCACATGGTCTTAAGACCGTTTGCCCAAGATTTCATCAAAGTCTAAGGTGATTTGATAGGGGTTGAACCATGATTGAACCACAAAACAGAATTTTGATTAAATTGATAACTTATTTGCAATTGGGTCCTCAATTGGTCAAATTACTCAACCCTAGACCTTCAAACGGTCTTGGGTGATGTCCTCTCGGTCTTGAGACCGTTTGGATGAGTTCCAAACGGTCTTGAGACCGTTTGCCCATCCAATTTTTGGATTCTAGTGCAGATTCATCAAGGTTGGACAAATTGAGTTGATGATTATATCAATATTTAATTGCAATGTAACTTGGTATAAAAGTACCTTCAATTGGTCAACAAATCTTGACTCCAGACCTCCAAACGGTCTTGGTTGATTGCCCTCGCGGTCTTGAGACCGTTTGGTGACCCCCAAACGGTCTTGAGACCGTTTAGGTCAATCAACCCTAAAAACCCTAATTAGGTCACCATAATTTCAGTACTGATTTTATCTAGGGTTAGCCCTAGTATTCACCCTTCAACTCTTAGCCCGTTTGGAATTAGACCATCAAACTTGGTGAGTTGTTAATTAACATAATTTTTAACAGTAATCTCATACGGTCAACGCTTAGTCAACGACCTTACACGGTCTTGAGACCGTTTGCCCAAAAAGGAAATTTC
Organism: Alisma plantago-aquatica; assembly: GCA_963693085.1. NCBI lineage: Eukaryota > Viridiplantae > Streptophyta > Magnoliopsida > Alismatales > Alismataceae > Alisma > Alisma plantago-aquatica. Next base: position 65,833,084 of record OY856411.1, on the reverse strand, counting down.
AGACCGTTTGAAAATCAGCAATTAATTCATTTAAAGTTGTGACGTAAAAAGGTCATATCTCCCGATTCCTTTGGAGTTAGTCTCCCACATTTTGAGGGTAATTAGCCTATATAATTAGGAACAGATTTCTTATACGGTCCACGCTCGGTAAACGGGGCCAAACGGTCTTGAGACCGTTTGCCCTGTCGCGGTCTCGAGACCGTTTGCTCACCTCGCGGTCTTGAGTCCGAGAGAGCAAACTGTTAGGACCGTTTAAGGAAAAGAAAAGCGGTGGGTTTTCTTGGAAATCACGCCTTCATCTTCTAGCTCAAGAACAGTACAGATATCCCACGGGTTTGCTTGCAAAATAGTAGGGAAACGTAGGGAAACCCTAAGAGCTATCATCAAAACGCATATAAAGATGCATATAGTAAAGCATGGGTTTAGAGTTATAAAACCCGCCTAAAGCTTGCTTCTTGAGCTCCAAGCTCTAATGGCGTCCTTGAGTTCCCACAGGTTGGCCAAGGTGAAAACTCCAAGGAAGGATGAAAAGAGACGGCTAGAAAGGTAGGGTTTCAAGAGTTAGCCATGAAGATGACCTTGAATTCGAGTTTTAACCATGGAATTAGGCAAGAAGAGGGGTTTAAACCTACCTTGCACCCCTTGTTCGTCCTCCTTAGCTCCAAGGCAGTCCTTTGTCGTCTTTGGTGAAATGAAACAGTAAGGGAACGAAGGGTAAGTTCCCTTGCAACTAAGGGAAGGAGAGCTTATATACATGGGGTAGGATTTTCAACATTAGTTCATAAGTTGTCCATAATTCCAACTAGGTCCCTCCTTCTTTACTTGATCGTCCCTTCCTCTTTATTCTAAGGACAAACCTTCTCTTAAGGTCTTAGGAAAAGAAGGCAAGGAAGAACAATCTAATAATAAAGTTCATACTTAAAGGGATATTGCACATATACCCTGATTATTCAATCACAAAGCCTATTTCTTAACTTGATAACTCAATTGAAGTGAATTCCTCATCATTTCTTCTATAAATGATGGCAAGAGTCTAAAAAGATACTTAGATGACATATTTCATAATTTGTATCCCTTAATTTGGGTAAATTGCATTTTACCCCAATTTAAGGTTTCAAGCATTGGGATTGCTTCCACAGCTGCACCTTGGTGCCTTAGCTTGGGAAATCCCTCAAACTTTGCTAAAAAGATTCTCATGATGTATCATCATTAGAGGAACATCTCAACATGTGCAAATTGCAAGCTAACCCTTTCAACTGGGTAATTTGAACATAGGTCCCTGTATATCAAAACAATGCTACAACTTTAAATAAAAAGGAGGAAATACTGAAATATATGTTTCTGAGAACTTAATTACATGCTCAGAGTTAATCACAAAGATTTAATTACATATTTAGGCAAAACACCTAGGGTTAACTCATAACGCAGGTCAGGGATGTTACAGACAAGGCTGTCGAGCTCTTGTTGTCGATCATCTATCGATGCTTGATATTTGTTGAATAGTTGAAGGTCGATTAGCATGTCGATCGATGGGTTGATTTTGGTATCAGACACAAAATTTGTGTATAGATATGCCTTCTACAAGTGCTTAAAATTTATTTTGGTTCAGGGCACTGACCCACACCCCACGAGAGGTGTCCTCCTCTCGACTCCCACCCACCCAGCGGGACCCCCTAGGTGAACTTGCTGCAGAGTGATAAAATTCAAAACCTACAAAGGGAGCCAAGAAAAATATCAAATCCTACAAATTAACATAAAACCTAAGTAGATCAAAACAAAGCTATTCTTGTTGAAATTAAGTTATATGAATGCTAAATTAGAATAATAATGCAGCAAATACTGGGATGAATATGTGTTCATCATGCACAAACATGACCAGCCCAAATCCCCTTGATGTCCCACCCTATACGTGTGTAGAACATTCCCATAAGATCCTTAAATGCCCTATAGATAAAAAATTGTATTTGTTTGTTCTAATTGTGGCCACCTTCATTGGATCAATTGTCTCTCTTCCATTGACAAGGCACATATCATTTTATATGGGTGAGTGTCTAGGTGGGGCATACGATGATATTGGGATCCACGGTGGAGAAACCTTTTAGAGTTTGTCATCTTTGTTGAGAAATGGAGAGATTTGTAACAAGATTCAAGCAAACCGAGGAAAAATACCGTTTGAGCGAGCGAGAATTTTTTTAAAGCTCACCCAAAAATCAAAGGTGTACTCATATAGATCACACTCTTTACACCATCTTTTACACGCCATCTCAAAACCTACGGCGGACAATAAATCCATTTTTCCATGTATAGTATCGAGGAGGCCCGCTAGCACAGTACAAGACAAAAATAGATACTGTGTGAGAAGACGAACAATGAATTGGGGCTATATATGTCACCCCCACACCTACTCATCCCACCTTTAGCGGTGGTCTCTCCCACTCCAAACCATCACGCTGGCCGCTGCCTCTGCTCCCTCTCCGCTGTCGTGAGCAGCATCTTGCCCTACTCGCTACTACACTGAGGCCGCTCCCCATACGTCGTCGCGTACCCAAACTGAAATTGCCCCCATCCCACCACCATGTCATGACCGCCATCATGCCAAGGCCATATCTACACCCAGTCGTCCCCTCACCCATGTCATCGAGCCCAGACAGCCATGTTGGAGTTGCTTACACTCCTACCATTCTCATGCTCTTACAACCATCGCAACCGCATCACGCCACCACTACAGTCATGCTCAAACTGCCACATTTGCTCCCACACTGTTGAGTACCCACGCACACTCCTCCGCACCCGCGCTGCACTCGCGTCTGCACTGTCACCTTGCCTAAGCCAATATTGCTTCCACGTCTACACCGCCACTACGGCCGCATCGTTGCCACGCCCACAACAAGACTCATGTAACCCTCTACGGTGACCACGTCGCCGCGTCGATAACATCATCTTGATAGTCGGAGACTATTATAGGAGGAAGAGGAGGGACATGGAGATTAACTATCCACCCAAGCTTGTACAATACATATATCATCATTGTACACATCTTTTTTCACTATGATGTACAAAAATTAGTAATATGTATGACAAAATTATAGAATGTGAGCTCGTATGAGTTTTAAAAAATTATATTTGTATTTCTTTAGATTATGTATAAATAGTATAAATATATGAAAAATGATGAATAGTCATTATGTCTTGTGTTATATTTTTTAATCATTAAATTTTTGTGATTGTAAGTACTATTTTGGTTTATACTATCTACAGTTGTTTATATTTTTTGGTCATACCATGAATGTTAATTAGTATGGAATGTGGAATTACCATCAACATATGAACAATTGTGACACATACATTTTGATCAAATATGATCACTAACACATAATTTTTTTCTATATACTAAATTAAAGAATTTATAAAAATGAATGGACAATATTTTTCTAAATGTGAAGTACTATATTAATTTATTTGAAGTCTGATTATTAATAGCTTTTGGTACTGTGTTGAACATATTTTAGTACAAATTTTGAACCTAAACATGAAATGTGTAAAAATATTACTAGACGGTTGAAAAGAGAGATTGGAGGGAAAATGAACAAAATTTTAATTTGAAATTTTGTTGGAAAATAAAATATAATTAGTTGGTTAGTGTTTGGTGGTGGATGGTTGGACGACAATATTACTTTATTACAACAGCATATTGTATACTATCATGCAGTCACACTAGCATACTTATTGCCTAAAAATTTGTGTCGCACTTTGCTAAGAAAGACATGTAAGGGTGCTAATTGTGGCTTTTTGATATGGTGTCATTGTGTAAGTCTACATAGCTCTTTTATTGTAAGTATTGTTGTTGATATATTTTGGTATTATTTTGAATAGGATTAACTATTGAGCATTGTCTTGAATACATTTATGTATTGATTTAAATTATAAAATATTATAGGACGACCCCATGAAATGATTTTTTAGTATGACATTGTGGTTTTGTTAGTTTTTTATTCATAGATAAAATAAAATGATGATTTTCACATATGTACAATGAATAAAAAAATTTACATAAGCATAATAAATAATCAAATTTGTAATTAATTTCTAATCAAATCAATCTCAAACTGTACGCATTGTGCTAATTTATATTTAGTATATTTTTTAATGTCTTTTGACATACGTTGAGTATATACAAGTATTGATTATGGACTTAGTCGTGGAATGAGTATAAATGTGTACATAGTCGGATGCGATATAATATCATGTCATAAAAGGGAGGGAGTTCGAAAAAAAATAATTTGAATTTTCAAACCTATTGTTTTGTGTGTAAGAGAAGAAATAAATGTGAATAGTTGGGTTCTACAATTGTTTTATTACAGCTACTACTTTAATTTGCAGGGGGTTGCATGCATGCAAAATGTTACATGAAGAATATAAAAGGAGTTGGTCAAAGAAATTTGCAATAATGATGCATGAACAACAAGTGTATTATTGTTTTCCTTTCTAATTGCTTGTGCCACACGGTGTGAAAACCAATGGTGTCCCATGGATCTTGAGGGCACGTGATAATGGTGTCCCATGGATGCTATGCAGTTCTTGTATGTCAGCTTTTTATCCAGCAAGATAATGGTGTCCCATGGATCTTGAGGGCACGTGAATCATCAAAACCAATGATTCCTTCCTCCATGCCATAGTAGCAATACATCGTCTCATCCTTGATGTCAACGTAGTAAATGGAGTTGCTGTTGAATCCACTGGCTTTTGCATGAGGCAAGCCAAAGGAACATCCGCTGTGGTTCAAAAAGAAACAATTATCACGTATGTTCCCTACGGGAATTAATGACCGAATCGGAATGTCAAGCTTGTATACCAACATAGTTAAAGTGTTGGTGAACCGTATCAAGTCTGCCGTGACGACATAGATATCGCCTTCTGACTCTACTAGATACTCGAAATACGGTCCGAAATACGTGCCACAAAGTTGGTACGGTTCGGTCAGCTCTGTAAGAAACGAGGAGGATTCCTTGTTCGACGTAATCTCGTCAATCTCAGCGCATACTATCGTTGTATGTTTATGGCCGGAAGCAGTGGCATACACCTTTCCATCACAGCTTGCAATGCGGTGGAAGCAGTTGCCGATCGACTTGGGGAGCTCAAGCCTCCTCCAATCCTCATGACCAATTCCACATGAAAGTAGAAAATCCCCTCCATCACTCGTAACCACTACCTTACAACTAGGATCGTCCGGCGCTGCCGTCGTAACACAGTGCCACCCCAACCAACCGGCGTCCTCGGCGGGAATACAAGGCAATGGGACGTGGGCCCAAGTGAATGGGTTAACCAGGAAGCAGCGCCGAGGTGCAGCTTCCTCTTCTTCTTCCATAATCACAAACAACCAGCCGGTATTTGTTGCTGAACAAATCTTCCACTTGTTAGGTTTCGAACCCTTTGTACTCTTAGTTGTCATTGTGATTATTACCGAAGACCCTTTGTCATCGCGGGATCTGCTCAGGAAGCTGTGGACGGCATCACCACGGCCATGACGGTATAGTAGCCACGGCGAAATGATGCGGTCGTTGGTCTGATCTGCCTTCCTTACAAGTTTGGGGGAAGATGCACGACACCCGATAGACATTGCGAGTAGCGTACTTCAGCTTTTGGCCGGCCCGTGTCCCCGCAGGAAGCTGGCCCCCTAGTATATATATATATATATATAAGCCTAAATATTTCAGAGTGTTTGATTCATGCTAATATAGAAGGGGCGGGTTGGGGGAGTTGATTAAATCCGTGTCCCATTGGGATCAGGAACCAAAACCGGTAGTATAGGAGGCCTCCTATACTTTTTGTATAGGACAACCAATGAAAACACCAAAAACCCAACCCATAAAAAAATTAATAGAGAGAGAAAATAATTTTTCTGTATTAAAACGAATTTTTTAATGCTATAGAAAATTCTGATTGGTCTCCTACCATCTTTCTATAGAAGGCCTCCTATAGGATAGGCGTCCGTCAGGAACAGCTAATCATTGCCTTCTCGATATTGTCCTCATGGACACCTATCCTATAGGAGGCCTCCTATAGAAAAATAATAGGAGACCAGTCTTATAGTATTGAAGAATTCATTTTAATGTTGAAAAAAATAATTTATTTCCCCATTAATTTTTTTATGAGTTGGGTTTTTAGTGTTTCCATTGGTTGTCCTATACAATAAGTATAGGAGGCCTCCTATACTACGAACTTTATGGTCCTCACATTGTTTCTCCTTCTCAATATTGTTTCCTAATATAATCAATCTCAATTAAGTTGCATGTTGTGTGGAAAGGGAATATTTCAAAATCGTATTCCAATCTGTAATGGTAGTTGCATTCACTAATGCACGGAAAGGGAAAACTAACATGTCTTATAAATAAACAACTGACACTTCAGATTTACAACATCTATTTGAGAGAGAAAAAAAGTAGATTACATCTTTATTTATCTTTTTATATATGCCCTTTGAATTAAAATTGTTGGTTTGCTTAAATCTTGTTGACGTGTAGAAATAATATAGTAGGAGGCATTGGATCCAACATGTTCACACGAATCTAACATATCATGATGCCACAAAACCAGACTAACAACTAATGTTTATATTATGATAGGGTTTTGGGTTTTCGAATGTTTAATATATTTCACTAGATGAGGAGATTTGAGAAAGCAACACTTCTATTTTGGATTAAGTAAATACGTCAATATCAATATTCCTAATATATATATATATATATATATATATATATATAGAGAGAGAGAGAGAGAGTGTCAAGCTAGAATTCACAGGAGTGTATTCGGAGCAGAATATACTCAAGTAGTTTTTAATGATGTAATATTTTTTTCAAAAATTTAATCCGTTGATCTTCTTAAACATCTTGTGAATAACTCATATGTAAAATTTGAGCACATTTGGACATTTATAGGTCATGTTATAAAGACCGCAAAAATTATACATTTCAAATTTGTTTCACGCGTCGATTTTGTTGCCCTTGGATGAGTGGCTTCAACTCATCCAAATGGGCTCAAAAATTATATGTAGACTAGTTATAGTATGATGGTGAAGATCAATAGTTTATATTTTACAAAAAACAGTCTTGATATGCAAACACACTTTAGTGTATTCGTACGATTTGTACACTCGAGTGTATTCTAGCCTAACTAATGCACGGTGTAGTTGTAGTTGCATGTTGTGTGGAAAGGGAATATTTCAATATTGTTTCCTAATATCATCAATCTCAATTAAGTTACATATGCATATATATATATATATATATATATATATATATATATATATACATATACATATATATATGGTTGTTCATTCGTTACCCGCGCATGTAGCTAGATTTTCGCTACCCACTGGAGTAACTCGGGATTAAAAGAGTAACTATATGGTACACTGGAGTAACTCTTCTGAATCAAAAGAGATAATGTATTAATATATAGAGTAACAACGTAGAAAATAAACAGTCAGTAAATATATGGACGGATTTTTTGATTTTAGGGGAGCAAATGATATTATTTTTGGATTAAATTTTTTGGGGAGCTAGATAAAATGCTCCTCTACAATTGTGAAAATAAATTAAAAAAAAATATCAGGAAGGGTGCGCGGGTATCTACCCGTGCGGGTATTAAAGATAATCTCTCTCTATATATACATATATATACATACATACATATATATATATATACACACACATATATATACATAAATATATATACATATATATACACATATATATACATAAATAAATAAATAAATATATATATATATATATCAATATACATATACATATATATACACACACACTCATATATATATATATATATATATATATATATATATACACACACACACACACACTGTGACGTCCCCGGATTTTGATTCTCCAAACCCTATTGGGAATGAGAGGTCAGAATCCGAGAACATCATTCAAGTTATATCAGAAAGTGATGCAGAAGCATAATACGCATACATGAGCATACAACCTTAACATTCTCAACATTCAACATGTAAATTTATACAACATGAATTTATTACACAATGGTTTACAATTACATATTGAATGAAA